>JANRMT010062792.1:24181040-24194013 GCA_026402145.1 Polypterus bichir lapradei | reverse complement strand
CACAATAGTGTCAGTAACTCCAGCTTGAAAAAAGTGTACATTAAAATAAGCAAGGCTCCTAGAGTGGAAAGATGAGAGGAATGAATGGTGAGGTGAAGTGCACAGCCAGTCTCCTTTTAAAATGGCTGAATCTCTCAAACATGTTTTACTGAAATAACATTGATATGCTGTGTTTCAATACATGTGCAAACTGTAGACGAAGATCAATATTCAATTATTTTTTATCGTGTGCATTTTTAAGGCTTTTGTTTTTATGTTTGAACTGATGCTCAATGAACACCATTTTAAACTTCTGGTGTGATATTTTAAAAAATTACAAAAATGGCTTCTCTTTAAACACAGTTTCATGTGGCAAATGAATGTACTGTATTCTGTGATTGTGAAAACTGTTCTCCATCTCCCAGCAGATGGCAGTGTTTTGCAAAAATTATAAGAAGTAAACTCCATCCATTATTCTACCTGCTATATCCTAACGACAGGGTCATGGGGTCTGCTGGAGCCAATCCCAACCAACACAGGGCACAATGCAGGAAATAAACCCCGGACAGGGTGCCAGCCTACCGCAGAGCACACACACACACACACACCAAGCACACACCAGGGACAATTTAGGATCGCCAATGCACCTAACCTGCATGTCTTTGGACTGTGGGAGGAAACTGGAATACCCAGAACAAACCCATGCAGACACGGGGAGAACATGCAAACTCCATGCAGGGAGGACCCGGGAAGCGAACCCATCTCTCCTAACTATTAAAAAATTATTTACTTTAGAACACAAGCTCATGTGGCAAATTAATCTACATTGTAATTTTTGGTATGACTTTTGACCTGAAAAAATTCCAAACTTACTGTATCTTTTAATGCAGGGACGCTACCGATTATAAAGTAGCTTCTAAACTGGTCTCAGTCAGAAAAATGAAATTTCATAACCAGAGGAACATCAGACTTTGGAGGAATATGGTGCAATCCAGGAGCTACAATACAGCCTGTTTGCTAAAGAAAGCCCACCGACGCCTCTACTTCTTGAGGATACTGAAGCGGGCTGGTCTGTGCCCCTCTATTCTGACCTCCTTTTATAATTGTGTCGTAGAGAGCATCCTTACCTCCTGTATTATGGCTGCAGACAGAAGAGCACTGCAATGGGTGGTTAAATCTGCACAGTGGATCATCGGCAGTAGCCTACCCAGTATCGAGGACATTTACACCAGCAGGTACAAAAGTAAAGCCTCCTCCATTATGGAAGATGTCACTTATCCTGCACATGGACAGTTTGCCCCCCTCCAATCGTGCAGGAGATCGCTCAGCGAACAACCTACCACTACTAGGCTGAGGAACAGCTTCTTCTTGGATGCTATTAGACTAATGAATACAACATCACTAAATCTGACTGTACACTCTGCGTGACTTATACTACACTTTGTATTTTGTTTCAGTAGTCTCATGTACTAAACTATTGCTACTACCATTTTTACTTGCTGCTAATTAAAGGGCATACTGCAATATTTATTTTAGCTATAGTTATCTTACTGTATTTATGTATTAATGTTATTTTGGTTTATTTATCATTTATCTGTGATAGCTTTATAACAAAGTCTGTGGGGTTAAGGGGCCACTTTTTATCAAGTAGGGTTTTTTCTTTTTTTTATTGGGTTATCATGGGCACTGTTTAATTACTGGGACCTGAATACCGAAATTCGTTTCTGCACATGGATGTTGGAATAACAATAAAAGATCCTTAATCCTTGAGATTCACTTCTCACGTTAGCATTTCTCTGCAAAGAATTGTGAATGTTCTAGTGCTCAGTAAGTAGGATTAGTAGCTTTAGAAAACAGAGGGGCTTTTAAATGAGTAAGTTAATGCCATGTTGGGGCAGATCATGCCTCAATTGGTTACAATGAAATCTTATGTTACTGCTTTATTAAATCATCACGGGATGATTCTATAAATAAATAATATTCACAGTGGACCTTCATTTCATTCATTATTATATTTTCTGTGCATGTCACACATTGAGGATTGTTTGTCTCTTATCCACAAGTAAAGAGGACCTCCAAACCAATCCATCTCCTCCCACACCCAGAGATATCAAAATAAAAAAAAGATTTACTGCTAGAAATAAAAGTAATTCACCATGAAAAAAGTTTTTTTTTAGTTTAATTAACTCCTTGCCCCTTAAAATACAAATGACAAATCATTATAATTCTTTGGACATACTCTACCTAACAATAAAAATTACTTCTAAAACCTAATACCCTCACACAAAAGGCCAAGAGCCTTACTTTAGATGCCTTACCTCATTACAATGTAAATCTCCCCTGGTAGTGAAGCACTTGTTTCTTTCATTTCATCAGAAGAGCACTTACGTCTGCTCATTTGCCACACTCCTCCATGCTGCTTTTGTTACTTTGCTGTCCATTCTCGCTGCCGCTGCCACTGTGGCGAGTGCTAATAATAATCCATTCACTTAAATTCTTATGCTTTTTGGAGGTCTTTGTCAGCTTTCTTCAATACTGAATAGTCCCAATCTGACTGGGAGCATGTAGAATGTTAACACTGTCATTTAAATAAAATGAAATAAGATAAATAAGAATGTGGCAAGTAATGTTTGAAAGACTTGAGTCATCCATTAAGCCTTTTAAAGATGCTTAGTCCAGTCCAATGGGGCAGACAGTATTGGACAGAAGGTAGGATTCCTCTGTAAAGGGCACACATTGGCCCACTCTCACACTGGACCAATATAAAAGAAATTCAAAAAAACAAGAACCATTAAACAGGAGGACAAAGTGTAATAATAGGTAACACAGGCAGAGTAATTAATATGGCTTGTTAAAGGAGTGGCAGGAGGGATACAAAGATAGTTTCCTTGCAGTAGATAGAGAGAAGCAGACATGTTTTCATTATATATGATTTTTGGGATAAGGGTGGACACGCCAAAAACATGCAAATTTCAGAATAAGCATTGGTCTTTTTATTAAAATACATAAGCAAAAGGGAGGGACTGTGTCATGAAATGTGCACCTGGGAAACACCTTCCAGGTTCTGAAAAGGGGAGCAGTACCACCTTGGGACAAGAGGGGGCACTGGCACTAACCACAGTTCTGGGAAGACATCCCAGGACAGCACCTTGCTCCACCTACAATGTCCAGAGAAGGCTCCTCACTTTCCAACCTGGACGCCATAAAAATGGGTGATCCCTGAGAAGAGATGGTCATTCTGGACCTTGACAGAGACAATACTAAACGCTAGAAAGCCTCACAGAGGGCTCTGACCTTTTTTTATTTCCCTAACGGTCATTAAATGGTGTTGCCCTATTGACACCCCAACCTATGGCTGGCATCCTTGGACTATTCACTTGGTCACAATGGAAAGACTTAAATATTGAGTGGTTAGAGACAACGGCGATGAACAGAGACACAAAATCAAAAACAATGCTAGCCTCACCAATAAGCTCTACAGTCTTATTTACGCACAGTTTACTTAGTTAAAAGCTGGATATTATCTAAATAATCCTATATTAACTCATTACACAAATCAAATATTATGAGTCCTGTCTAACAAACTGTAGAACGTTGCTGTTTGTCAGAAAAAAAAGAAGCAATTCAGTTCTAAATCAAGACAGTAGTCTCTTGTGAACTTCACATTTGCCCTCTACTTCATATTTATTGTATTCACGTCAGCCATGTTACAGGGCGTCCTGCTGGGTACTCACTCACACTGGTATCATTTTCAGCTTGTGGGTTCCTTTTTTATGGTGAGAACTGTTCCTCTGACACTTCCTCCTACCTGATGCAGATGACATAATTCATTGCAATGCAGGAAATGTAGGCCAGCTTTCCTGTTACAAAGGAACATCAAAATAGCATTTAAAGTCAAACAAGCAAACATTTCTAGAACTTGTTCTTTATGCCACTAGGTCTAAGGTATGCTGACTTTTTATTGGGTCATTTTTTTCTTCCTTCAGTTCTTGCCATGTACCTGACACTATTGATGGGGGCTACACCTCACCCATGACACTGGATTGAATTTGGTAGGTTTGAAATGTTATGATTTGTTCTTTTTATTAGGATATCATGGTGGAGCTAAGTTCTGGGTTCAAATTCCAAACTCTATGCAGAGTTTTGATATTCCATGTCTGCATGGCTTTTTCTTCAGGTAATCCAAAAGGATGTCCCAAAGATGTACATGTTAGTTTAACTAAAAACAGTAACAACAACAACAACACAATGGTCATCTCTGAAGTGGCCAAGGATAAGGGAGTGTACCAGTGAATGACTGGAGCTCCATCCAGAGCTGTATCCTGCCGTTCAGCTAGCTGACAATGCACAGCCCACCTGGCCATGATCTGGATAGCAAGTACAGATGTTGGATGCATTTTTTTAAAATCAGGTATCATTTTATGTTATCTTCAATATGCAGCTTTAACAATCACAATGAGATCTATGAAAAATATCACAATGTGATCAAGAAAATATTGTGCTAAACAGTATAACAGTATAAATTCCTCAGTGCATATCTTGCAGACTAACATAACATTAATGTGGGTACTTAGTCTGGGTTTTATTCTCAATGCCGGTGCTGAAGATGAATCAAACACTAGCAATGAATTCAAGAGAGCCAATGTAACAAGCTAGAAGACGTTGCAAATTTGGGGACTTAGGGGATCCCACTTGTCTAACTGATTTGTATGAGATAACTGGCCGGGCGTTCCAGGGTGGTGTGTTTCAGAGCTTTGTAAGTGAGATAATTCTCACTTTTAAATTAATACATCAGTCTTTTTCTTGGGTAGCACAGTAGTTATCTCCCAAGATCCATGGTTCAATCTCCAAACCTGTCTGTGTGGAGTGTGCATGTAATTCCAGTGTCTACATGTAGCTTTTTTGGGGTCCTTCTTTCCACCCCTCAGATGGACAGCGCTGATTTCTGTCTTGTGCCTGTTCCTGATGGAATTTGCTCTATCACCTCATGATCATGCAATGGAAAAGTAGCAAGAAAACAATAGAAGGATGACTAGATGACTGTCTCCTTCTCACAATCTGTGCAGTAACTACTGTACATAAATCGTCTCCAGAATGACCCCCTGCCCAAAGATAAATTACATATAATAATGGAATGTGGACCTTACCCTTGTACTACATTTCTCCTGAACATTTCAACATCCAGCAGTCCCTTAAATATATAAATAAGGTGATCACTTGCACATAGCTATTTAACCACAATTTCCTCCTGAAAGCCATTTTGCTCCTTGATATAACAAACACTGACTGTATGAAACCTTAATCCATCTTGAATTAATCTAGTATGCTCTTCTAGTGCCGTACCTTGAATCACTACTTTCTTATGATTCTTGGCAAAGCAATAAGCAATAAACGTTTATACAGCATTCTTCTTTTTTTTGTCCTTATACTGTGCCATTGTAGAAAGTCTTGTGAATGTGTTTCACCATAGCTCAGGCACTTTACAACAAAGCTGAGGTTTTTCATGTAATCTTTAGTAAATTAGCTGCCTATTGGGTGCAGGAAATGAAAGCAGACTAAGCCAGAGTGAAAGACAGAGCAGCAGGTCATTGCTCATTGTCATCCATCAGTGAGGCTCTGATTTGTCCAAACCCCACACTACATGGTGTGTAGCTGGCAGTGAACGGAAAGAGACATCCTCACCTTTAAAAAGTGTAACACTGAAGGAGTCATCATACCCAGAAAAATACCAATGGGCTCAAAACATAGATGTAGTAAATAACTAAATACAAAGGTAGACCAAACACAAAAAAAACGAACAGAGAATATAAAATTCTGCTTCCTCTTAGAATCCACATATATAGGTACTGATCTTTGTCTGGCTGGGACAACATGATGACACATGCAAAATCCTAAAAAAGAATTCATTTTTAAAAGAATGGTAGATTTTTAAAAGATCATTATTTACCATAAGTATTTTTCAGCCCTCTTAATCCAGAGCAGGGTCCAAGCATTGAGCACAAGGCAGGAACAAATCCGGGACAGGGTGCCAGTCCATCACGGGCAAACACACACACAAGTAGGGCCAATTTAGTATTGCCAGTTTATTTAACCTGCATGTCTTTGGACTGTGGAGGAAACCCACCCAGACATGGGCAGATTATTGCCAACTCCACACGAACACTGGTCTTCTTGCTGCAAGGTAGCAGCTCTACCACTGGACCACTCAGTGTGAAATGTGGCTTTGTGCATATATTGTAGCTCCCGCTTTATGATGTCAAAGGCTAACTTTAAAGATGATTGGTTGAAGGTAAATGACTGGCCTTGAACCACAGTTAGGTATGCCAGTTTGACTATGCCGATGTTCTTATTGTTAATACACTATGGCAGCCAGGCTAAACTGACAAATTAAGGTGTGGATGAATCCATTAAAATGTAGCTGGTTAACTGAAGACAGCAAATGAGTGAACAGCATCAATACCATTGTTATCTATGGGAATGTCCAGTTTACTTGATATTTTGGTGACACAAACCATAATTGTGAAAATTATGACAAAAGCATGTTATATTTAATTAAAAAGTAAAGTCACCTTTACTACAAAATTACACATTATGTCAAAACACAATCCCAATGTAGCCTTGCATATCACCTCTCTTGAGATTTTGCAGCCATGTTCATTATAATTGCTGTTTTACACTTGTCAACAAGATGGAGGACACTGAGAAAAAGATCTCTCAATTAATATATCAGAAATGGAATGGAAAGTAGCAATGCACAGAATTCACTCGAGCTCCATATGCACAAAGCATACAATTATACAACTTAAAATTATATATCGAGCACATCTGTCTCGACTAAAACTTTCCAAAATGTTTCCTGGGCATGATCCAACCTGCGAACGTTGCAACCAAGTCCCAGCTTCACTAGGTCACATGTTCTGGTCCTGCACCAAATTAACATTATTCTGGACAAAAATTTTTAATTACCTTTCAGACAGCCTTGGACTCACAATCCCTCCTAACCCATTGACAGCTGTGTTTGAGGTTCTTCCAGATTGGTTTAAAGCGGAGAAAGACAAACAAACTGTGATTGCATTCACTACACTTTTGGCACGCAGACTTATTCTGATAAACTGGAAGAACCCAAACTCTCCTCTTTTAAGTCAGTGGGAAACCGATGTGTTATATTATTTGAAGTTGGAAAAAATCAAATACTCAGTTAGAGGATCCGTACAGACTTTTTTCAAAACATGGCAGGATCTAATCAGTAATATTTTAAAATAAGTTCATAAAGCACAGAGAATTTATTAATTTAGGTATGTTTACAAGTCTTAAATTTAACGCCGTTTGGCTTGCTCTCTCTCTCAGGGGTGGGGATCAATCTGTTCTTAACTTAATTTTTCTTTTTGTAAAAACTTGATTGCTTTGTATGGATTGTAATAAAATTAATAAAAATAAAAAAAATTTAAAAAAAAAAACAAAAGAAACAAGATGGTGTTGAACGCACCAGGCAAATGTTAAAATGTTTATATGAGCTCACAAAGAGCCAAGCCTCTCAAACAAAGGTCATTTAGTCAGTTGTGTTTACAAGGCTAGATGGTTGGTTAGGGTTTCCCCTCAATTTTTGTTAATTATATGATATATCCTTGTATATTCTGCTGCACTTGTCGTGGAGAAAAACTCATTCTCACTTGGAAGAAAACACACAGAGTTTCTGGATGAGCAATAAGAATAAGATTTTATTGCATAGAGCACAAAGCCAACTCAGTTCAATAAAGTGAGTGCCTCGTATTTATTACAGTTTCTTGTCATAAGATGATCTCATTTTGCATATTTTTTCAAGATTACCTCACTCTGCATATTTTTCATCATGATCTGACTCCTTATACTAAACTCTTACATTCCTCTGTTTAATTTCTAATACTTAACAGACATTGATAATTTTCTGATGGATATAATTGGCTACAGAAACTGGCTCTTGGGACATGGAATGTCACCTCTCTGAAGGGGAAGGAGCCTGAGCTAGTGCGTGAGGTCGAGAGGTTCCGGCTAGATATAGTGATATAGTCGGACTCATCTCGAAGCACAGCTTGGACTCTGGAACCTCCTCTCCTTGAGAGGGGCTGGACTCTCTACCACTCTGGTGTTGCCCCTGGTGAGAGGCGCCGAGTGGGTGTGGGCTTACTTATTGCCCCCTGACTTGGAGCCTGTTCATTGGGGGTTTACCCCGGTGGACGAGAGGGTAGCCTCCCTCCGCCTCTGGGTGGGGGGACGGGTCCTAACTGTTGTTTGTGCATATGCGCCAAACAGCAGTTTGGAGTATCCACCCTTTTTGGAGTCCCTGGAGGGGGTACAAGAGGGCATACCTTTCTTTGGACTCCCTCGTTCTGCTGGGAGATTTCAATGCTCATGTGGTCAATGACAGTGAGACCTGGAAGGGCGTGATTGGGAGAAATGGCCCCCCCGATCTGAACCCGAGCGGTGTTTTGTTATTGGACTTCTGTGCTCGTCACAGATTGTCCATAACGAACACCATGTTCAAGCATAGGGGTGTTCATATGTGCACTTGGCACCAGGACACCCTAGGCCTCAGTTCGATGATCGACTTTGTGGTCGTGTTGTCGGACCTGCGGCCACATGTCTTGGACACTCGGGTGAAGAGAGGATGGGAGCTGTCAACTGATCACCACCTGGTGGTGTGTAGGCTGTGATGGTGGGGGAGGATGCCGGTCAGGCCTGGTAGGCCCAAACGTGTTGTGAGGGTCTGCTGAGAACGGCTGCCAGAGTCCCCTGTCAGAAGTAGCTTCAACTCCCACCTCTGGCTGAACTTCGACCACATCCCGAGAGAGGTGGGGGACATTGAGTCCGAATGGGCCATGTTGCATGCCTCTATTTTTGAGGTGGCTAACCGGAGCTGTGGCCATAAGGTGGTTGGTGCCTGTCGTGGCGGCAATCCCCAAACCCGTTGGTGGACACCGGCGGTGAGGGATGCCATCAAGCTGAAGAAGGAGTCCTACAGGACCTTTTTGTCCTCTGGGAGTCTGGAGGCAGCTGATAGGTACCGGCAGGCCAAGGGGAATGCGTCTTTGGTGGTTGCTGATGCAAAAACTTGGGCGTGGGAGGAGTTTGAGGAGGCCATGGAGAATGAATTTCGGACGGCTTCGAGGAGATTGTGGTCCACCGTCCGGCGTCTCAGGAGGTGGAAGCAGTGCAGTGTCAACACTGTATATGGTGGGGATGGTGCACTGCTGTCCTCGACTCAGGACGTTGTGGGTCGGTGGGGGACGTAATTCAAAGACCTCCTCAATCCCACTAACATGCCTTCCAATGAGGAAGCAGAGCCTGGGGACTCGGGGGTGGGCTCCCCCATCCCTGGGACTGAGGTCACTGAGGTTGTCAAAAAACTCCTTGGTGGCAGGCCTCGGGGATAGATGAGATACACCCAGAGTTCCTCAAGGCTCTGGATGTTGTAGGACTGTCTTGGTTGACACGCCTCTGCAACATCGCATGGACATCAGGGACAGTGCCTCTGGATTGGTGGTGGTCCCCATCTTTAAGAAAGGGGACCGGAGGATGTGTTCCAACTACAGAGGGATCACACTCCTCAGCCTCCTTGGAAAAGTCTGTTCGGGGGTCCTGTAGAGGAGGGTCCGTCGGATAGTCGAACCTTGGATTCAAGAGGAACAGTGTGGTTTTCGTCCTGGTCGTGGAACAGTGGACCAGCTCTACACCCTTAGCAGGGTCCTGGAGGGTGCATGGGAGTTTGCCCAACCAGTCTACATGTGTTTTGTGGACTTGGAAAAGGCATTCGACCGTGTCCCTCAGGGAATCCTACGGGGGGTACTCCGAGAGTATAGGGTACCGGACCCCCGGTAAGGGCTGTTCGGTCCCTGTATGATCAGTGTCAGAGCTTGGTCCGCATTGCCGGCAGTAAGTCGAACCCATTTCCAGAGAGAGTTGGACTCCGCCAGGGCTGCCCTTTGTCACTGATTCTGTTCATAACTTTTATGGACAGAATTTCTAGGTGCAGCCAGGGCGTTGAGGGGGTCCAGTTGGGTGCACTCAGGATTGGGTCACTGCTTTTTGCAGATGATGTTGTTCTGTTTGCTTCATCAGGCCGTGATCTTCAGCTCTCTCTGGATCGGTTCGCAGCTGAGTGTGAAGCGGCTAGGATGGGAATCAGCACCTCCAAATCCGAGACCATGGTCCTCAGCCGAAAAAGGGTGGCATGTCCTCTCCGGGTTGGGAGTGAGATCCTGCCCCAAGTGGAGGAGCGCAAGTATCTCGGGATCTTGTTCACAAGTGAGGGAAGAATGGAGCGTGAGATCGACAGGCGGATCAGTGCGGTATCCACAGTGATGCGGGCTCTGCATCGATCTGTCGTGGTGAAAAAGGAGCTGAGCTGCAAGGCAGAGCTCTCAATTTACCGGTTGATCTACGTTCCTACCCTCATCTATGGTCATGAGCTATGGGTAGTGACCGAAAGAACGAGCGGCTGAAATGGGTTTCCGCCTTAGGGTGTTTGGGCTTTCCCTTAAAGATAGGGTGAGAAGCTCAGTCATCCAGGGGGGGGCTCAGAGTAGATCCACTGCTCCTCCGCATCGAGAGGAGTCAGATGAGGTGGCTCGGCATCTGATCAGGATGCCTCCTGGACGCGTCCCTGGTGAGGTGTTCCGGGCACGTCTAACCGGGAGGAGGCCCCAGGGAAGACCCAGGACATGCTGGAGGGACTATGTCTCTCAGCTGGCCTGGGAACGCCTTGGGATTTTCCTGGAAGAGCTAGAAGAAGTGGCCGGGGAGAGGGAAGTCTGGGTATCTCTGCTCAAGCTGCTGCCCCCGCGACCTGATCTCGGATAAGCGGAAGAGGATGGATGGATGGATGGATATAATTGATGTCTTCAATAGGTATTAATAATTTTCTAATGGCCATGATTGTTTTCTATCCATTATCTGCCATCTTCAAATTTCAGTCTCTACAGTGCAGTGAGGTTTTGTTGGAACAGTAGGTACATCTGGCCACTGTAACATTCTAATTAAAAAGCTTCTTAAGTCTGCAGACGACAGCAATATGGCAGTTACATACAGGTATTTTCAGTTGTTTTAACCATGTTTCACAGTAACCAGTGCAAAAACACAAGACATTTAATGAATTCTTTCTGCTATCAGTTGCATTTACTATATAGACATATCTACTGCATCTACTGTACATACCCCAGACATTTCCTACCATTTGCTATGCACCTAACGCATGACCTTTTCTGGAAACACCTCCAAGATAGTGTGTTAATATTTCATGCTTAAGACAACTTTACAGATTCAGCATGCAGCAAGTCTGGGACCACAATTCCATTTATTACTCAAGATCAGATGGAGTAATGATCCCAAATCCAAATCAGCTGACATACCAGGAGGGCAACTTACGCAAGTGGTCACCAATGATGTACGGTGATATTTTTAATTATTTTGTTTTAGCCCTCCAAGTGAGCAGTGAGACAATGAAAAATTACAAGCACATCAAAACCAGTGTCTCCATTGTGGTAGAATAAGGTATGTTCTACTAAACTCAGCTGTGTCAACTGGCCATGGTTCAACAATGAATTAATGGACAGATATTTCTTGGCTTTGTTTAAGCAAATTTGTGTCTTCCTTGTGTATTCATTATCGTAAGAGAAAAATTTCCTTGAAACTGTCTGTCTGTTTTACTAGTACGCCCTGACTGCATTTGTACCGGCACATTTCAGATTATAAAATTAGATCATATATAACATTTCACTTTGTGTTTTGTTCTCTGGTAACAGTTTACAGTCTTATTTCATAAAGTTAGGACGGTTAATGTTTTAGTTTGGGACTTTACATAATATTTAATTCAGAGGTGTGTTTCTGGAGTATAATATTTATCTAAAGCAGATTGGTGAAAATTAAAATGTATTGAAATGTGTTATATAAATAAACCCATCTTAAAAGAAAGTGCTCTGTATGATTTCTTCAGTCTGCCATGCTGCATTAACAAGAGCATGTGCAACTCCACCTGAAGGTGTAAATAATGGACAGCCATATTTGATTTTCATGTATACCTCTTCTTTATTAAGTATTTTCCTCAACAATTACGTAATTAATGATTTGTAAAGTTTGTATTTATATCTACCCATGCACTTGTTAGAGCGCTCAGAATCTGTACTTGTTGAACAACTCTATATAAAAATAAAGTGAATTGAATTGAATACAGATAAAGGTGAGACCCATGTAGTGTCAATACTGCTCATTCAGTCATTGGGCAATGTAGACAGGGAAGGTATTTCGTGGAAGGTAATACTATTTTCTTCATAATTAAAATTTTACATCACATCTCAGTAAGAGTGAATGTTTGCTGGCATACTGAGTACAGGCAAGTGATGTTCCTCAAAATTGGACTGAAAACTGTCTTGTCTGTGTCCCCACACTTAACTGCTTTGTGATAGCTGGGTCTGCCAGGGTAGGTGTACTCTAGAAAACTGAATAATTTACACTGAGTTAACACCAGGGCTGTTTATAGCTTTTTGGGGACCCTATACAAGATTCTGTTTGGGGGCCCCTATCTTGTTAAACTAGGAAATGTGGGGGGGTGGGTTCAAACCCTTTAAGATGATCCGTGTCAATGAATCAATCTGTTACACTTTAAGAAGAAAACAGTCTAGGCTTTTAAATCTGAAATTCAAATTAAAGATCTTAAGTTGACCGAAGCAATTTAAACCAACTGAAAATTACAATAAAAGGAAAAATAATGAGGCTCCTCTATATCCATAAATTCAACAGATGCAGAATTTCCTTACATTTCCAATTGTCACATTAATACAGAATTTTTTTAAAATAAATTTAACTAAAAATTGCAATATACAGTGTCCTAAAAACAAAGAGAAAATGAATGATATATACATAACCAACCATTTTCTAACCCGTTGAAACCGAACACAGGGTCACGGGGGTCTGCCAATCCCAGCCAACACAGGGCGCAAGGCAGGAACCAATCCCAGGCAGG
>JANRMT010062792.1:24163361-24180940 GCA_026402145.1 Polypterus bichir lapradei | reverse complement strand
GCGATCAGCAATCAGTGAGAGACAGAAAGAGACAGATAGACAGAGAGGTGAGTATCAAGGCACCGCACAATTAAAAGGTTTACACATTGCAGAGGTTGCAGAAGTACAGAAATGCATTACCTAAGTTAAAGTACAAGACCTCATTTATATACAGTATATGTATTTTTATATATATATTGAGAAAAGAAGTGGACAACACACTCATAAATGTTTGGGGTTTGAGCCCCGTATACTGAATAGTCCAGATTAGCATTCCCTGCCTTATGCATTCAATATGATACATTGAATCATACAACGGACAAAATTGCAGTGCATAAATGATGTTTATATAGGAAGACTGACAGGAGATTGAAAACAGGGGAATGCTAGGAAGAAGGACGAGCGGAGATGATGTGGAATGGAAAAACCGGAAGTGCAGTCATCAGGTAAGGTCGGAAGAGGAGGTTTGTAACAGATGAATGGAATCGTCTGCCAGTCTTCTTATTGTACATTTTTTTCTTCTCATTTTCTGTTAGATAGAGAGACGTTAGTGCCTTGTACAAAACCCACTTCCTTTGTGTTGTCCCGCGTCGTTGAACCTGTCAGCTGCTCCCCAAGCGTGCGTGTGTGACATGACCCTCAAACCCATCGGGTCGGGTGACCCGAACCGAGATGTCGAAAGCACGGGAAAGAGCATCAGCGTTAGCTTGGAGAGAGCCCCTGCGATAAATGACATTGAACCTATATGGCTGCAAGTCCAAAAACCACCTAGTCACCCGCGGATTTCACTCCCGCTGCACCGTCATCCACTGCAACGCAGCATGATCGGTAACCAGAGTAAACTCACGGCCTAACAGGTAGTACTGCAGCTGGGTCACTGCCCATTTTATCGTGAGGGCCTCTCATTCTACCGCCACATACCTGGTTTCCCAGTCCAACAGTTTCCGGCTCAGGTACATTATGGGTTGTTCAGCATCATCGATATTTTGGATCAGCACGGCACCTAGACCTGTGTCCGAAGCATTGGTCTGGAGAATAAAAGAATGAGAGAAATCAGGGGTCCTCAATACAGGTGCTGACGTAAGGGCGTTTTTCAAGTCACTAAATGCTCGCTGTTTTTTCATCCCATACAGTACCACATTAAAGAGAGCCCTCTTCTTTGTTAAATCAATCAAGGGCGAAGCTCTCTCTTAGAAGCAAGGTACGAACTGGAGGTAGTAGCTTGCCAATACGAGAGAGGCTTGTACCTGCCACTTGGTTATCAGTTGGGGCCAGACAAGTATGGCAGTAATTTTGAAGCACTGTGGTTTTATGGTTCCCCCGCCCACTAGGTGGCCCAACCGTATAAACCTGCAATACATGTTCGTCCCAGGTGTTGGAAAAGATGACCATGTCATCCAGGTAGGTGGCACAATAGAAGCTGTGGGGCCTTAACACTCTGTCTACCAGATGCTGGAAGGTCGCTGGCGCCCCGTGCAGTCCAAATGGGAGGACCGTGTATTGCCAGTGTTCACTAGGGATGCTAAATGCAGTTTTTTCTTTGGCGGATTCCACTAAAGGAATTCACCAGTACCCTTTGGTCATGTCCAGAGTAGACAGGAACTGTGCATTACCCTGTGTCTCGAGCAGCTCATCCACTCGGGGCATGGGATATGCATCAAATTTGGAGACCTGATTCGCCTGAAGTCATTGCAGAATTTCCAGGACCCATCGACCTTGTAGACGAGCACAACTGGAGTGGACCAGGAGTTGTGGTTCTCCTCAGTAATACCTAAGTCCTGCATTTGTCTAATCTCCAACTCTACTTCTGAACGTTTTGCCTCCAGGAGATGATAGGGTCGCTTCCTGACGACTACCCCAGGCTCTGTCACAATGTCATGCTGAATTAAGGCAGTCTGGCCCGGCGCCTCGCTGACCACTTCAGGGACGGTCAGGATGGCAGATACTAGCTCCTGTCTTTGGAAGGGTGTTAGAGTATCCGCAAAATTAAGGGATATTTTCGCTGAGAAAAGGAAGCGGGGTTGTCCGGAGGAGGGATCGGAGTCCCTTTCCTTCCACGGTTTCAACAAATTTATGTGATATACCCTGTGAACTTGAACCCGGACACAGGCAGACAGACATCTTAAGTTCACCACACACCCTTTATTTACAACTATTTACAAGTCACTTTATGTGCACCACAAACCCCAGTGCCTCTTGCACCGATTCCCCAAAGTCCAGGCCTCACAGTTCCAATGCCTTTCTCCTGGCCGCCTCCAGTCCTCTCTCCAGCTCTGTCCACTTCCACCTGGCATCCACCATCGACCGAAGGAAGGCGGCCCCTTAAATAGGAACCCGGATGGGCTCCAGCTGCTTCCCGGCACTCCTCCGCAGACACGCCCCAGTGTGGCGGAAGTGACGCCTCCGCACCTGGAAGCCGTCCGGGTGTCCCCGGTCGTCTTCCCCCCAGCACTTCCTAGTGTGGCGGAGGTGCTGGGCTCCAGGGATATTCAGGCACCGGGGCGCCGCCTGGCGGTGGCCACGGGTCCCTACAGGGCTGGGCTTCCAAGCCCTTTACCCGAGGATCCCAACATAACCAGGGCAGACGCCCCCTCGCGGTCTGGAGGAGGCACAAGCCGTCCAGCCCCGGCCAGATGCCACAACCCGCCCTCTCTGTTGATGATTTGTATGTCTCACCAAATAATCCACGAGACCTCTTCTCTCCTTAACTTCAAAGGGCCCCTGCCAATGGGCCAGCAATTTGGAATGGGAGGTGGGCACCAGAACCATGACTCTGTCTCCGGGTGCTGTCTTTATTATACTGTTGGGACTGCGTTGACTGAGCCTTTTCCATGTGCTCTTTTAAAAGGGGGCGAATCTATCGCATAACTGCACGATATACTCCAAAATATTGGTAGAGGGGAGAGCCTCCGCCTCCCATCCTTCTTTTACCAGGTCCATAATACCTCGGGGTTGTAGCCTATACAATAACTCAAAAGAACACTGTAGAGGCTTGAAGAACGAGGGGGAGTAACTGGTCCCAGTTTCTCCCATCCTCTGTGACTACCTTGCATAGCATCTGCTTCAGGGTCTGGTTAAACCGTTCCACCAACCCATGTATTTGGGGGTGATACACAGACGTCTTAAGATGCTTAATTTGGAGTAACCTGGCAACCTCCTTGAACGTATCCGATGTAAAAGGTGTCCCTTGATCGATAAGGATTTCTTTAGTGATCCCCATTCATGAAAAGAAGATTACTAGTTCCCGTGCGATATTTTTAGAATTAGCCGTGCACAGGGGAACAGCCTCTGGATATCAAGTAGCATAATCTACCATTACCAAGATGTACTTATGACCTTTGGTTAAGGGTTCTAATGGGCCAACGAGGTCGATGCCAATTCTTTCAAAAGGGATGTCAACCAGGGGAATGGGAATCAGAGGAGCATGGTCCCTTCATGGAATCTGGCGAAGTTGGCAGTCGAGGCAGGACTGACAAAATCGCCAGACCTCCTCACTTATCCCAGTTTAATCTGCTCGAGTGTTTTCTCGGTCCCCATGTGGGCTCCCAAGAGGTGGGCGTGAGCTAGTTCACAGACCTCCCACCAGATGGTCCGTAGGACGAACAGCAATGACCTCTTTTCACCCTCGTAATTCGCTACTCAATATAACAGATCTTTTTCCAAAACAAAGTGGGGCCCTTGTGGTATGGAATCTTGGGTGGGCTACCCATTAACAGAGACAATAGCATTTTTAAGGGAATCATCATTCCACTGTTCCCTCTTAAAGGAGGAAGGAGTGCACCTAAACTGAAACTTCAGCGAGTGTAAAGGATCGTTGCTGCCCTCGGGGAATGCTACGTCACTTGTCTGACCTTCCTCTGGTATTACTTCTTGAAGGGCTGGAGAGGCCATATGCTCACTCCCCGAAGGTTCCAGCTCAGCTCAACTAACAGACTGACACGGCGTGTGAGCAGGCTACTACCAGGCTCAACTCTGTCTTAGGAGGGGTTGATCTCATACCACATTCAATCTTTGACCAGTCCTGCCCCAAAATAACCGGGTAAAGAGGGTCCGGAAACACTGCCACCAGCAATTTCTTTGGAACCCCACTCCAAGTTACAAAACAGTAGGCGGATCAATAATACCTGGTCTCTCCGTGTATACAGGATACCCCGGTCATAGCCTTCGTGATCTGTCACCGCAGAGCAAAACAGCGAGCAACAATGGAGATGTTACTCCCAGAATCAAAAATAGCAAGCACTCTGTGTCTGTTTATTAACACCACCCCCATATTAGGTGAAGAAAGGGGATTAGACAAAGCACAATACCTCTCTCCTTGGGCTCAGGTGCAATCCATAGGTTCTGAAGACAGAGGACAAGAAGTTATTATGTACCCCAGCTCCCCACACTTGAAGCAGCGGGGAAGACGGGGCGGTTTCTCCTTTGGTTTAACTGGAGTGTCTGAGGATCAACGGCTGGACTCAGGCATAGCGACACATATTGGTCGGGTTCCCCAAGCAGCCCATTCGGACCCCCCCAACATGGCGACCGCCAGATGACACTCGACCAGCTCTATAAGGACATCCATGTTTCGATACTCCTGTCTACGGACCTGCTGGGCGAGGAAGTCTGGCATTGTGTTAATGTAAATTTTGCAGGCAAGTTGTTCTACCACCTGCCGTGCATTGTTCTCATCTGGCCTTAGCCAGCAGCCGATCTTTCCCCATACCTCAAAAGCCTGAGAACTTGCAGGTTTGTCTAGACTGAATTTCCAGAGCTTCCACTCTCTCCCCTGCTGGCCCAAGGTGATGCCATAACGTTTGTAAATCTCACCCTTAATGGTGTCATATTTGGGAGCCTCCTCCTCGGGGAGATCATAATAGGCCTGCTGTGCGTCCCCCTTTAAAAATGGCACCAGTATGTGGGCCCAGTCCACCCTCGGCCACTGATTGCGGAAGGCGGTACGCTCAAAGACAAGTAAATAAGACTCTTTGCCATCCCCCTCCGACAAAGCAACCAACGGAGGAGGAAGAGGCCGAGCAGCCCCGGGTGTTACCGCCTCTGTTGCGGCGATCCAAGCCTTGACCTCTGTTAAGTGGGTGCAGGTTTCTCCAACTTGGATTTTAACGGTTTGTAACTCCACGAGAAGGTCTCTAAGACCGTATGCAGGTTCTGTTCTTCAGACATCCTCGAACATTCGGGATCCTGCTGGCTACATTAATCTATGAAAAGAAGTGGACAACACACTCATAAAGGTTTGGGGTTTGAGCCCTGTATACCTAATAGTCCAGATTAGCCTTCCCTGCCTTATACATTCAATATGACATTGAATCATACAACGGACAAAATTGAAGTGCATAAATGACGTTTATATAGGAAGACTGACAGGAAATTGAGAACAGAGGAATGCTAGGAAGAAGATTAAGCGGTGATGACGTGGAATGGAAAAGCCGGAAGTGCAGTCGTCAGGTAAGGTCGGAAGTGGAGGTTTTAATGGGTGAATGGAATCGCCTGCCAGTCTTCTTATTGTACATTTTATTCTTCTACTTTTCTGTTAAACGAGAGATAGAGACATTAGTGCCTTCTACAAAACCCACTTTCTTTGTGTTGTCCCACGTTGTTGAGCCCGTCAGCTGCTCCGCAAGCGCGCATGTGTGACAATATATATATTATATATATATATACTGTGTATATACATTGATATATACAAAATAAAAATCTGTTTTCTCACGCACTCACCATATTTAGATTAACTTAGTATCCTATCCCAATAATGTCACTGAAAAATCATATTTCTCTAACGTTCATAGTTTATTTTAATTGATTTTTAGTTATCATATTAATAATCAATATATCCAAACACCAAGTCACAAAAAAGTTAATGTGAGCACTCTAACATCTGGAGGATGAACTTTGAACACTATCACCTCATGTTTTTATGGCAGACACAAAAGTCAATGTATTCACCAAGACTTGCTTTTGTGCCAACCACTTGTATGAGGCATATTTTCATACTTACTTGCATCTTCAATCTCATTAATAAGGCCAGCGTTGCCTGACATTGGTTTGACCATATCTTCACTGCTTAAATTACCACAGTTGCTGTCTCTGCTGTTCCTTTGGTTTCTCTCCCACATATTTAATGCTTTGTACTCAAAGAAATCAAAGACATAAAATGTGCAAATAAATAAATGAGACAGTTCCTCAATTTTGCATATACAGTATATGCAAATAATTTAATAAAACTATCTGACCTAGTTTCCCCTAGTTTTTCAGACACAGAAACTTGTTGGCAAGATAGTAAGTTACAGATATTTTTATTGCAGATTTTTTTACTTTGAAATGTTGTGAGTTAAAGAAAAAAGTCTCAAACAAATAAAATACTCAATTAAAGATACAGATAGCCTACATAAAAATTCTACTTAAAAACAGTAATGAAGTTGTTTTATGTTGTTACTTCCCACCTCTGATCCATTTCAACATCGTTAACAAATGCTTTACCTTTATTTCGTGTACATTTCTTTTCAAATTTCTTCTTATTACTATATTTTTTCAGCACCAGAGAGATAAGGTTTTTTAGATGCCACCTTAGGTATCAATGTGGCTTTGGCCAATGTTATTTTCATCCTCACGTGTTGTGTGGCTGTCAGTGAGTCACTTCATCATACCTGTCGGTAGACGTCACTCATTGTGTGACACAACAGCCTAGTAATAACCAATAATTTTGAATTGACTACCACACAAACACAAATCAATGCTTCCCTATCATTGAAGCTTAGTTTTGTTTATATCCAACATTTTATTTTTTAGCATGTAAGTGCATTATTAGACACATGATTGGGCTTAGCTGGCTACAAACAGACAGGTAATTTTAATACTCCCCAAATATATTAAAGTTGAACTTGCGACTTGGGTGTTTTTAGGGGGTGCTAGTGGCTTCATGGCCCTATGCATTGGTGTAGTCCACATATACCAAGAAACAGGTCTGGTCCCCATATCAATGCTTGTTGGTGTCCACTCTACCTCATTTCCCATTTGATCATTATGACCCCTTCTGGCTTCTTCCAAAATACAGCATTAAATATTTAAATCTTTCATGAACTGTGAGAATCACTAACAGAATTGGCTATGAACTGCTTAAATTCAATTTAGAATCATAAGGTTTGTGAAAAGACAGCCCATAATAACAGGTAACAAACCTTCAAACAACACATACTATATGATTTGAGCACAGCACTCTGAGGGTGTGTGGGAGTGATGAAAAGTTTTTTGCAGCCATGTTTTTGCTGGATAACGTAAGGCTAGCAAATACAGTAATTAAAACAAGATTTCTCCACAAACAGTACCTTTTCATATTTGCATTTGGATATTGCATTTCTTTAAAATGGTGGCATCATATCAAATCACTTTTCTGGGTAAAGCTGTGTTTTTTATCACAAAGTGTATGGAGTACATGTACACCTTTTCAAATTTGGAGCTTTCAGGCAAAGATGTCAGCCACCCCATCAAGTTTCAATGGCAGGACAATAACAAATAGTGCTTGGCATCCACATTCTGATCAGTGTAACACCTTGTGTTCAGATCAGACCTCATTCCAAATTTCTTTAATAAATAAAAACAAAGAAAATCACATCAATCTCTAGTGCATAAAATAAAGTAGTACAGTGGAACCTCGGATCAAGACCGTAATTCATTCCAAAACTCTGGTCATAACCCGATTTGCTCGTGACCCAAATTAATTTCCCCCATAGGATTGTATGTAAATATATTTTCTTTAAAGATTTTTAAGCACAAAAATAGTTAATTATACCATAGAATGCACAGTGTTTATTGTAAACTAAATGTAAAAACATTGAATAACACTGAGACAAACACCCAGGCTCCCTGCTCAGCTGCACGCAAGCCTGCGCTCACTCGCTCTCTCTCTCTCTCTCTCATGCTCGTTCGCTCACTCTCTCTTTCACACTCGCTCACTCTTGCTCACTCGCTCTCTCTCTCTCTCCTGCACTGGCTTTCTCCTCCTGCTTCCTGCCTTCTCCTGCAACCTCCCATTCTTTCCTGTTCTCTTCTTTTTCCCGTTAGCCGACTTGCGCTTCTATTTATGAAGAGGACATGGTAGTTGTGGCAATCAGCAGCTCCTGGGAACAAATACGGAAGCAGACCGCTTCTCACCTGTGCACTTAAGTGAGAAACGGCAATATCACAAACTCCTCAGGAACTGCTTCAGCTGCACACCACCACACCCCCTCGCTAAGCCGCGAGTGCAGTGATTATTTATTAAAACTGACCTTTTTGACGGGAGCTGTGGACCCGCTATACCACAGAAGGAAGCTGGGTTAAGAGGAGGTTACAGTTTTGAGGGAGAGTCCCTCTGCGTGATGCACCGAGAACAATGTACAGTACAGAGAGAGACTGAACACTTGTGGAAATCATCGGCACATATGAACCGGAAGGGAAATGAACTAGAGCACAAAGAGTTCACTGTGAATGCACAGGGAGAGACTGAACACAATGTAGAAATCATCGGCGCGTACAAACTGGAAGGGAAACTGGCTTGTTCGTCACCCGAGTGTGTGGTCATGAACAGATGCAAAAGTTTGGCGAACTTTTTGGTCGTAACCCAATTTGTACGTGTTCAGAGACGTTCGTGACCCGAGGTTCCACTGTAATAGATATTTTAATGCCTCGTTGCTGCCTACACTGCGTCAAGTAATCTTCCAAGAAAATGGTTGTGTCCAAATTACTCCTGAGAATAAAGTGGATAGAAAAAGCTTTTATCTTGTTTGTTGGTAAATTATCACATCTGCAGTAATTCATGCTGCTTTCAGCTCCCCTGTAGTGCATTTCATCAAATCTTCTTGTACTTCTTTTATTGTATTAAGATTAGGTCAGGTCTGATCAGGTTGGGGTACATGCACTGGTACAGCGCGTTGCCACAACCACCACGTGATGAAACAGTTCAGTATCCTGGTTGGCAACCCTCTAGGCAGACACACAGTTCAGTCCAACCCTCTGGAAATGACCCTCTATCTGCCGCAGCCAGGTGCTACGTGGGTGTCCCCATGGCCTGGTCCAGCCACTCCGGTCCTCAAAAGTAAGTACCCTGCAAGTCAGATCACCTTCAGGGAATCACACCACATGGCCATATTGCCGTAACTGATGCTCCCTCATTTGGGACTCCATGAGCAATAGCTCATTCGACACAAAGTCAAACCAGCGGTACCCAAGGATTCTCTGAAGAGACACCATACCAAAGGAGTCCAGTCTTCATCTCAGGTCACTGGATAGTGTCCATATCTTGCAACCATATAGAAAAACCGGTAGAACCAGGACTCTTAAGACTTACATCCTTCTTCATTTTGCTGAGATATCGGGAGTGACACACACTCCTTTCCGCGACCTCATAACCCCCCATGCTCTGTCTACTGACTTGATAGGAAGAGTCACCAGAGACATGAATGTCATTGCTGAGGAAAGTAAACCTCTTGACAAGGTCGACACTCTCTCCACAGAAAGACACACTGCTGATGGTTGTGCCCAAGATGTCATTAAAAGCCTGGATCTTGGTTTTATCCAGGACACTCACAAGTCCAGACACTCAGACTCCTTGCTCAGTCTCTCAACCACCCCTATCAGAGTCTCCATTGACACTGTGAAGATCACAGCATCGTCGGCAAAGTCAAGATCAGTAAATCTTTCTTCACCAAAAGATGCCCCACAGCCCCTGGACCCTGTCCAACACCAAGTCCATGCAAGCATCGAACAGAGTAAGAGCAAGAACTCACCCCCGACGAACCCCAGAAGCAACTGGGAAAAACACAGAGGTTCTGCCTCCACTCTACACAGCACTCACAGTGCCAGTGCACAGTCCAGCCAAGACATCCAGCAGCTTTGGGAGGGATCCTGCGAAGTCCCAGGATGTCCCACAGGGCAGCTCAGTCAACTGAGTCGGACATTTTATGAAAATCGACAAAGGCTGCAAAGAAACTCTGCAGATGTTCGCGTTTGTGCTCTAAGAGAACCCTCAGTGCCAGAATGATGGTAGACTTCTTAGCCATAAAATCAGACTGCTCCAGTCACTGGTAGGTGAGCAAGTGATCACAATTCCTATTAAGGATGACCCTAGCAAGGACTTTACCCAGCACCGGGAGCAGTGTTACCCCCCTGTAGTTGCTGCAATCCAGGCTATCACACTTCCCTTTATGGATAGGGATGACTGGTCCCATTTTCCAGCCCTGAAGACCATGAGGACTGATTGAGGTCATTTATGTTAGGTAGAATGCCTAGAGGGTGCTGGGAGGCCTTGTAGCCTTGGAACCCCTGCAGATTTGATTTTTCTTCAGCTGTCTGGAGTTTTTTTTTTCTTTCTGTCCTCCCTGGCCATCAGACCTTACTTTTATTCTATGTTAATTAGTATCAAATCATATTATGTGATATCATCTACTGTTAAATTCTGCTCTGTACTTGTAAAATTTTCATTTTTATACTGTATTGAGGATTTGTTCTGTTCTGTGTATAGTATTGTATTGACCCCATTCTTTTAGACATCCACTGCATGCCCAACCTACCTGGACCTGGGTCTCTTTTTGAACTGCCTTTCCCAAGATTTCTACCATTTTTTCCCTACAAGGGATTTTTTAGGAGTTTTTTCTTGTCTTCTTAGAGAGTCAAGGCTGGGGGGATGTCAAGAGGCAGGGCCTGTTAAAGCCCATTGCGGCACTTCTTGTGTGATTTTGGGTTATACAAAAATAAATTCTATTGTATTATTGCCTAATTTTATTTTTAATATATATTTTGTTTTTTTTCTCTTTCTTCATCCTGTAAAGCACTTTGAGCTATATCATTTGTATGAAAATGTGCTATATAAATAAATGTTCTTGTTGTTTTCCAGTCAGTTGGGATGATGCCCATCTCCCAAATGGAAGTAAAGATTGCTTGCAATGCCATTAGGACAGCCTTACTACCAGCCTGAAGAAGTTCACCCCGGATACCTCCGATCTCTGCAGCCTTCCCTACCCTCAGCTGGTTCATTGAGACTGGGTGGTTCACAGGTATTTGGAGGATCAACCTCAAGAACCATGGACCCAGAGATCCAATGTCCTAGCCAGAGTATCAGCTTTAAACAGCTGCTCAAAGTAGCCAGCTCAGCAGTTCCCAACTACAGTGTCATCTGTAGATAAAAGATAAGATTAGCTAGAACTTTATTTGTCCCTGGGAAAAATGTGGATTTTTACAGAACTTCTTTGAATATATAAATATACCCACTGTAGACTGAACACATGCCAGAATGACTAAAAAGGAATAAAATTTCTGACTGGGCAGTCACAGTGAGGAATTATACAGATATATTCCTGTTGGTATAAAGGAGGTCCACTTGTGTTTCTTGACACACTTCTGCTGAATAAATTGTTGACTGAAAGTCCTCAGTGTTAGTGTGTCACAGAGAGGATGTGCAGCATTGTTCATATTGACACTCATTTTTGTTTTCATTCTTTCCTTTGCTATGACCTCTATAACTGAGCATGACCTTTTAAATAGCTTGTTGATTTGGTGGGCCTCTCATGAAGTTATGTTACGAGCCCAGCACACCACAATGTACAAAATCACACTGGCCATCATAGAGTTATAGAAGATGTGAAGGATGTAACTTCCCACATTAAAGGAATACAGTCTCCTAAGGAAAAAGAGCCTGCTCTGCCCTTTCTTATATAGTTCCACTGTGTTACACAAACAAGTCCAACATATTATTGATATGAACCCTCAAGTACTTGTAGGAGTGGACCACCTCTATATCCACTCCCTGAATAGTGACCAGACGAAGAGACTTTTTGGTGCATTGAAAGTCAATAACCAGTTTCTTAATTTCACTGATATTAAGATGCAGATAATTCTCTTCTCCCTTTATCAATACACCCCATAAGTGCAGAATCATCTGAGAATTTCTACAAGAGACATCACCTGGTGTTATATTTGTAGTCTGAGGTGTACAGAGTAAGAGAAAAGGAGACAGGACTGTTCCTTGTGGTGCTCCAGTGTTGTTCACATTTGTATCAAAAACACACTCCTCGAGTCTCACAAACTGCGGTCTGCCTGACAGATGGTCCATTATCCTGTACACCACAGGCTCATCCACCTGCATATCTCTGAGCTTACCCCTTTAACAGGGATGACTGGATGGTATTGAAGGTGCTGGAGAAATCAAAAAACATAATCCTGAAAGTGCTACCAGCTTTGTCTAGAATAAGCCTTGTGGAGCAGATAGATAATTGCATCCTCCACTGTAATCTTTGTCCAATATGCAAACTGCAGTTAGTCCAGGTTGTTGTCCCTAAAGAAATTCTTCCAATCCATCCAGCTATTTCTCCTGTACCAAACTCCCCATGGGGTGCACCTTCTGTCCCTAACTGCATCCTCCTTTCTGCACTGTTAAGGTGTGCCCTGCTCCAGCTCTCTCATTTTTCTAGCTTATCCCTTCCATGTATAGTTCCCTGCTTCTCACATCTCACAGCATGTGTGTATGTTAATCTAGTACAGATATTTTGCTATTGTAGGAGGACTACTGTATGTACATGGAGATATTAATTGGCTTTATAATAAATGCCAGAAAACTGCAGCCTAATCCTAGACATGCAAAATGCCAATGCCAAACCACTTTCTGTTTGCAGGGCCTTTTAATACTAGAATTACCAGAGCCTACGAAAAAACTCGTAGATCCGTCCCACCTTAAATCACTTCTTAAATCCCTTCACACCTCTCTGTCAGCGTCCTTTGTCCTGTAAATGTGCTGATAAACTCAGGCTGCAAGCAGCCGGCTATTCCATCCCCCACCGACTTAGAATGTGCACAAACTTCTCCCAGCTCATGCCTTGATTGATTTTCTGGGAGTGAAGTGGAGTTTTACAGTGGAAATAATAGATCGTTGTTTGGAACACACGCATTTCATGTCTGTTCCGTTTCTACAGTAATCTGTGTAAACACATTGTTAAAACAGAAACTTTTTTATATTCTAGTAGTGGATGACAAAATGTAGGCATAAACTATATAATGTATGAAGCCTGAAGTCCAAATATCAAAAAAACACTTTCTCAAAAGGTACAAATCTAACACAACAATTACACTTTTATTCAAAAATATAACTGCAGAAACGAAAAGCCGCCTTAACATGTGACATTGAGACGCATTTGTTGTGGCTTAATCAAATTAGCTGCTGACGTGGAATCAGAAAGTCGCGAGTTTGATCCTGCACCACTCCATTTTGAGAAGTAAACTGCTGTTAGTCTTACTACTTTAGAATAAAAACATACATTTGATTTAAGTTTGTAACAGCCGGTGTAATTTATGATACTTGTAAAGGTTAGCTTTGTTTTTTTTTTTTAGTCAGTTTTATTATCTCAGCCGCATTCACGAGCCCAAACACACCCCACCCCCGCATCTGACACTGCTGTTTTCACATAGACGCGCTATAACAGAGGTAAACTCGGCTCCCTTCTACATCGGAGAAAGAATGCACATACTATTGCTTGCATACTAAAGTGTCAGCAGGCACTTTTCGTGGCATTACACACATTTTTGAGCATGCCCTCTGCACACTACTTGTGACTTTAGGCTTTAGGAAGTAAGTAAATAAATAAAGGTAAATCGTGTCATAAAATGATTTCTTCAAAACGTCACATATATTTGTCTCTTTCTTTTTTTAAAATGTGCGTTGATCACCGCCAGCATGTTGTAGCACACAGCATCTGGCCACCTGCATGTTCTTGCACGCACTGAATAAGCGCACTGAATAAGAGACAAATATACAGTCTGACTGAGAGAATCAGACTAAAAAAAAGCAAACATTTAGAAATGCCATACTTTTACAGCTGATCTGATGCTGTTCGTCTTCAAATAATATTGCATTAGTGCAACGATGTTTTCTGATTGGTACTATTCAGGTCATAAAATGATTTCTTCAAAATGTCACATGTATTTGTCTCCTTCTTTTTATTCCGCTGCTGCGCAGACATCGTGCACCAGAAGACGTCAGCTTATTCAGTGCGGCAGGAGCACGCAGGTGGCCGGTTGCTTGTACTATCACAAGCTTTTTTTAAAATGTGCGTTGATCACCGCCAGCATGTTGTATGTAGCACACAGCAACTGGCCACCTGCATGTTCTTTCGGGCACTGAATAAGCTCCTGATCTGACTCTAAGTAATAGCGGCAGCATAAATTCAAACCCGATCTGACGCTGTTCGTTTTCAAATAAAATTGCATTTGTGCGATGATTTGTGCGGTAATTCTAGTGTTAAAAGCCCCCATATTTATTAAAAGCATTTTAAGGAGAATGTGATATTTGTGTTAGGCATAAGCACCCTTGAGACAGAAAACACAAAATGTTTTAATAACATAGGAGCATTCTCATAACTACTTAATCTAATTCAGGCTCATGGGGGACATAGCTTATCCTGGAAGTGTGAAGTGTAGGTCAGGAACAAGTTATGGGCAGAGTACCAGTCTATCACAGTGCCCAATCACATACACTTTATCACACTAGCAACGGGGTCAGTCTGGAATCACCAGTCAACTTAACCAGCATGTCTTTTGCTAATATGGGAGAAAAACGGGAGTACCCAGAAGAAAACCAACAAAGACACAGAAAGAAGTGCAAAGTCCACATGAACAATGACCAGAATAAGACTCACACCTAAGATTGCTCCATTGTGACATCTGCTTGTTTAACAAAACCTCTTTTTTTAATATCTCAACTAAAATTGTTTTGGTCTTGGCTTGTGTCTTGTCCTTTTTGTCTGAATTAACCAAAATCCTTCTGCCTATTCAGTTTAGGTGTGGATGGCATCGCTTTTCTCTGTGTTTTATTATTATTTTTATTCCAAATTTGGCTGACATCTTCATTTAAAAGTTAGGGCAAGTCAAAACTGCTTACACACCCTTTTTTACATTTCGAGTACCATTAAATCAATTGACTTGCTCAGGGTCACAAAGTGTGATAAATGCAGGATTTGAACTGGCTGCCTTGGGCTTTAGGCACCACACCACCTCCTGCTCCTCTGTTCAGCTCCTACTATTTTAAGATGGCACTTGCTGAATGTTGCATAAAACTTACTTTAATAAATGCCTGGTAGGCAATGAATCCCCCTGCTAAGGAATACACAGTTTGTAATGCCCATGATACTCAGTCCCACTTCAGTTACTTAAAATGTAAATTTGTCCAGAGAATCTTTTTTTTCCCTCTCTCTTTTTAAGATGCAAGCAAACAATGTTTGCCTCTCTGATCACAAAGCCAGTAACCTCTTATTATGCAAATAGTGCTTAATTACAAACTTTTTATTATCAGAACCTTTCCAATATATTTCCACTAACATCCATTCAGTTGCCCTAATAATAAATAATACAATTTTATTATCATCAATCAACTAAATATTATGAAATAATATGACAGTCTAATTTTGCTTTTCTTAAACAACATCTTCCCAATTCTGGATCTAAAAATAAAACTCAAGATACTCATTTTCACAACAAAATAAATTAGGAAATTCAGGACTTGACAGATTTCCTAGATTCATAGATCTCAGCCTAATTATCATACAATGACTGCAGTTGTTTCCTGCATCCTGTCAGCAACCAGACAGAGACACTTGCTTCATTCTCCATAATTATATTAACCAATGTGCAGATCCCCTCTAATCTAGCTCTCATTAACTCTACTTTCTTTACAATTTCCACTTCAACTTATTGCAGTCTAAATCCTTCCTATCCTCTGAAGTTAAAGCTTTCTTATCTAAGCTGGAGTTTACTCATCTTTCCAAATCAGACGCTGCTGCATTTGGTGCCCCAATTACTTGGACTAAACTGATTGCTGCTGATTATGAAGCATTGCCCTCAGTGTTAACAAAAGGCATCTTGAATCGTAAGCAGCTCTTTAGTCTCAGTCAGTCAGTCATCTGCTTGCCATGCTTGATTGACCAACTGCAGCCACTCACTTCTAACCCCTTGTTAATATGACTTTGATTTGACATTTAAGAAACCGGGATAAAAAATCCACATCATCCTTCGTAACCTTGGATGTTAAACTAAACACAGCAATCCACAGGTAAATTTATCCAGATTGTACCCAGGGAAATATGTAAAGTCTTCACTTGTAGTAAGTACTTTATATTATTTACCCAAGGTAACTTACAACATCCATCCATCCATTTTCCAACCCGCTGAATCCAAACATAGGGTCACAGGGGTCTGCTGGAGCCAATCCCAGCGCAGGAATCCAATCCCAGGCAGGGTGCCAACCCACCGCAGGACACACACAAACACCAAGGTCAATTTAGAATCGCCAATCCACCTAACCTGTATGTCTTTGGACTGTGTGGGAGGAAACCAGAGCGCCCGGAGGAAACCCACACAGACACGGGGAGAACATGCAAACTCCACGCAGGGAGGACCCGGGAAGCGAACCCAGGTCTCCTGACTGCGAGGCAGCAGCGCTACCACTGCACCACCGTGCCGCCCAACTTACAACATTTCAGATATAATTGATTACATTTCCTTTGTATTTCCAGTTGGAGCATGGACAGGTGAAGTGACTCAAGGTCACACTGTGTCAGTAAAAGGGTTTGAACCTACAACCTTAGGGTTTGAAATCCAAAGCCTTAAAAAATCACTTGATTATCTGAATTATGCGTGATTATGTGAAGTAAATAATTTAGCATATGGGATATGGATTTTATACATATAGCCATATGGGGTTTGACAAAGCTGTATCTCATGAAAGTAAAATAAATCAATAAAAATACAATTCTAAAAATTGTAAAACTTAAAATGGAAGAAAACATTTGTTGATATATATATTATACTAGCTGTGTAAACCAGTGCTGTAAAAAGCCCGGGCTCCTAGAAACTATTGAAATTCTTAAAAAAAAATTGAAATGCAGAGATTTAAGGTAATTGAAAGGAACTACTCTGGGCAAGGGAGCGGTAGCTGCCAACGTGCTCACCTCCTTGTCTAGCAGTGGCTTAGAAAGTTTCTCTCTCCTTGGAGGTTTCGTTTTGCCGATGTGCTCACCTCGCTTGTGTATTAGCAGCTAAGCAAGTTTGTCCTTCCTCTGCGGATTCACTCTGCTGATGGAGTCGCTTTCTTTCAGCTTCATGCTGTAGCCTCGCACTTCTTTCTTCTTCCGAATCAATAACTTCGGGCCACCTTGGCATGATTCAAATCTAATCGAAGACAATGGAGAAAAAGGCACAAAAGAGGAAAATAAAACACATATACACCAGAGTAAAAGTAATACAGGTAAAACAAAAAAAAAAAACTGAAAAGGACTATACAGAGAAAAACATATAAAATATTAGAGCGTTTTGTTGACATGACGCAAGCAATGTGGAATGAATGAGTGGTAACGTGAATATGAGGTTATCACAACCACTAACCACCCCTTTCCTAGCAACAGTAAGGCTGCCTGTGACAACACTCCCACCACTTTCCCCAGGTGGTGGCATGGGGAGCCCTTACCCCCACTCCACCTCCACACAGGCCGGACAGATAGACACATACACTTCCACGCGTAGATGTTTATATATAAGATATACAGTGGTGTGAAAAACTATTTGCCCCCTTCCTGATTTCTTAT
>JANRMT010062792.1:24107983-24138361 GCA_026402145.1 Polypterus bichir lapradei | reverse complement strand
TCAACTCAAACCTTAAATAACTTATAATATTTTGCTCTCCATAAAAATATATCCTGTCTAAATTATACAAGTTAGAAATAAAGTAAACGTTAAAAGAAGAAACATTCAAATTTCTTTACTCTTATGTAATTTTATATGAAAAATAAACTTAGATTTTAAATATCCCAAAAGATTTTGCTCTCCATAAAAATATATCCTGTCAAAATTATACAAATTCAAATATGAACATGCTGCATAACAAAACCTGGAAATATAAATAAAATGTGTTCTTTTCAGCAATAACAAATCAAATCATTCAGTTGTCTTTGCTCATATGTCATTTTATCAAAGCTGGACGCCTGGTATCTTTTTTTGGCAACAAGTTCGTTTATGTTTGGTGTGAGGTTCTGTGTTGTGGAGATTCTCAAGATGGACTGCAGGTGCTCATCAGTGAGGCGACTCCTGTGTGCTGTTTTGTTAGTCTTCATCACTGAGAAGAGCTTCTCACACAGATATGTGCTACCAAACATGCACAAGGTTCGAGCCGCATGTAGATGGAGCTGGAGCATTTCTGCAGTAATGGAGTGAATAAACTGTGCAGGCCCTGCAGTATCGTACTTTGCCTTCAGTGTGCCATTACACTGCAGCTCAATCACCTCTATCTGAATCTGCACAAGTGCAATTTCCACATCGACGGCAAATGGGTTGCGAAACAAGTCAAAATTATTTTTTTGTTCTTCAAAGTCACCAAAGCACCGTGCGAACTCAGTGCGCAGTGCACTCAGTTTATCAGCAAAGTGCGTATTTGGGAACACCGTTGTGCCGAATTGGTTCAACATTACTTGGCAACAGGGAAAGTCGGGCAAGTTGCACTGGTGCATTTGTGTCTCCCATAAAAGCAGCTTCACTTGAAATCACTTTGTGATTGTGCACGGGTAAAAACGTCTGCTGAAGTGTCAGATTCTTTTTTAACTCTTCTGCTTTCTGTATCTTCTGCATTGCATTCAGGTCTTTCAGGTTATCCTGATGTTTTGTCTCATAGTGCCGTCTTAGATTAAATTCTGTAATTACAGCCACATTAGCTCCACAAATGAGAGACACGGGTTTACCGGCAATTTTAGTAAACATATACAAAGCCTCCTATCGGTTTTTAAAGGCTCTATTTTCAGAATCAACTTTTCTCTTCAGCATCGTGTGGGCTAGCTTCGCAATAACTTGCAGCATCATAAGCTAGACTTGATTAACGCAGTAAGTGTTCGGCAAGGCAGCTGAAGCGCTGCATTATGGGATCTGTAGTTTATTGTGTTACCAGCGCTTCATATCCCCGGGCCATTAATAACAATACAGTAATACAGTATATAAAATGAACTCGCGGGCCGGATATAATTACACGCCGGGCCGGATGTGGCCCGCGGCCCTTGAGTTTGACACATATGGACTAAATAGAACTTGAAAAGATATATTTTTTCGTAAATCGAGCCCGCGTGCTATTGTGGTTTTGCCTGCATGCCTCAATAAGTCACCCTCCCCTCGCTCTTACTTTTTTACCGTTTATCTAATGAATACACTGAGTATGGCTTTACCAAAACAATCATTGATGGCGAATAAAGTATCCATTATTCGAGTATGTAGATCGGGGTATATATACATATATATATATACCCACGTATCGCAGCGGAAAAGTAGTGTGTTAAAGAAGCTATGAAAAAGAAAAGGGAACATTTTAAAAATAACATAACATGACTGTCAATATACAGTAATTATTTTGTGAGTGTTATTGAGTATTGCTGTCATCAAGGACTTGATTATCATTATTTCTTTCAATCAGGTTCGTATTTGTAGGATGTGTTGTGTTCAAGTTACATTCCGTGTTTGTCAATCGTTGTAAAGATAACAGGTTTCATTTATCGATTCATTTCTTACTGCATCAATAAACAGCTCGTCTTCTTCTTTATCTGAGACCTGACACACTGCATGCACGGGGTTTTTTTTTTACACTGTCTTCCTTTAGCGGGACATTGACTTTTTCCACCCTGTGCTTTGTTTCCGCAGTAGCTGCACTTATGAATATGCTTGTATGTATCAGACGCTTCATATTTTTTTGCTGCCTTTTCAATTGTGTAATTCGGTTTTTGTTCAGCGCTCTTTGGAACTGTTGGTTTTTGTCTGTGCACTGCGTCAGTTCACGTGAGCCGCTCGGTGTACATGCATCGAAGTTTCCCAGCTGTGCTGGTGCCATGTCGTGCTATGTCCATGGCTGTATTTAAAACTTTCTCTCGCAGTTTCGCTGAGTTTGTGCCAAACACCACCCTGACCATCTCATCTTCCTCTGCATAAGCACAGTCCTACACCCGTGAATATTTAGTGGCAGTGTTTCTATTGGATTGCCGCTGATGGACGGCCTTATATGGGCAGGCACTAAATTACAAACGCCAGCGGCAGCCTGTCTATGAACTTAATTTAAAGTTTAGGTTTACACTGTGCTTTGTTTCCGTAGTAGTATCACTCATGAATATAGTTGTATGTCACTCGCTTGCTTCTTATTGTTTCGCTGCCTTCTCAATTATATAATGCATGTTTTCTTCAGCGCTTTTTGGAGGTCTTCCTGGTTTTCTACGTACTGCGTGATTACGTGGGAGGCGTGATGATGTCACACGAAACTCCGCCCCTACGGCTTTCGCGCTCATCTCCATTACAGTAAATGGAGAAAAACAGCTTCCAGTTATGACCATTACGCGTAGAATTTCGAAATGAAACCTGCTTAACTTTTGTAAGTGAGCTGTAAGGAATGAGCCTGCCAAATTTCAGCTTTCTACCTACACGGGAAAATGGAGAATTAGTGATGAGTGAATGAGTGAGTCAGTCAGTCAGTCAGTGAGGGCTTTGCCTTTTATTAGTATATATATATATATATATATATATATGACAGCAACACTCATAACAGTGACAAAACAATTACATTGACAATCATGTTATGTTATTTTCAAAATGTTTCCTATTCTTTTTCTTTACTTCTTTAACACACTACTTCGCTGCGAAGCGCGGGTATTTTGCTAGTGTCTATATATTTCATACAGATTGTGTCTGAATAATACATCAGAAAATCTCTTTTGATTTATTAGGAATTTGCTGAACTATGTTTGCAGGAGATTGTAAAAAGGAACAAGAAGAAATGTTGATATTAGTAGTCAACAGATGTGGGTAATAACGAGTTACATTTACTCCATTTCATTTACTTGAGCAACTTTTTAAAAAATTGGACTTCTAAGAGTAGTTTTACTACACTATACTTTTTACTTTTACTTGAGTACATTTGTGAAGAAGAAACACTACTCTTACTCCACTACATTGGGCAACACTCGAATCGTTACTTTTTTCCATTAGATATGCTATATTTTTGCCAGAGAGAAGCCACCAGTGGATGTACTGCATGACTGTTTCACCAATCAGATGTAGCAACAATAATAACAAGACTCCGTTTCACCAATAAGACGTAGCAACAGTAATCACATGGCTCAGTTTCACAAATTAGATGTACCATGCAGTCACATGACCACACACAAACTGTGGCGGCACAGCAGCAGAAACTCCTCACAGACAGCGGACAGGGAAAGAAAGAATACATGAAAAATGACAGCCAACTCCTGCTGAAGCTTAACCATCACTTCACTGAGTGAAGAAAAAGCATGTTTTAACCAAACATGCACAGACAGTCAAGGTAAAGTGAGACTTCTTATATGTGCACAAGCTGCCTTGTTCTGTTATTTTCTATCAGCTGTGCTATTTGGAGGGCAAGTGAATATGCAGTATTATACTGTCAGTGTACAGTATATCTTGTCACTGTAAGCAGTTTGCACTGTTCAAACATACATGTTACCTACTGTAGGTATTGGCTTCAAAAGCTTTGTTGTGAAAAACTGAGATTTGGAACTTTGTGTTATTTGTGCATCTTTATTTTGTAAAGCTGTTATTTATTTTTACTTATTTTTTATTTTGTTATTTGGAAATAGCAGAATTTGCACATTATTTTATATTTTTGTCTGTCTTATTACAACATTTCTAAAAAATAAATAATTTATTATGATCAAACAGTTACTCAGTACTTGAATAGTCTTTTCACCAAATACTTTCTCACTCTTACTTGAGTAGTTTTTTGGAAGACTACTTTTTACTTCTACTTGAGTAATATTATTTTGAAGTAATGCTACTCTTACTTGAGTGCAATTTTTGGCTAGTCTACCCACCTCTGGTAGTCAAGGACTTAGTGCTTCAAGATTTCAAAGGCAGCATTTCAACATTTATTAATTCACCCTCAGAAACACAGAAGACATACAATGTAAGATTTTGGAGTCTGGCTACTTGTGTTTAACTAAACATTTTAGCCATTAGACTTCACTGTCCAAGAAAATGCTACTCTCCAAGCAAATTCACATCAACATGCTAAATGAGAACAATGTTTCTAGTCATAATGACTAACATGGTTCAACACTTTCCTGAATCTAATTTGAAAGCCTGATAGTGGTGGAGCCAGATGATGTATAAATCTTGGCACAAGATAAGGTAAAATGAATTTGCTGAAAACATCAAACACAAAGAAACAAATATCAAGACTGTCTGTGCATTTCTAATTCTCAGTGACTCAGGTAAAATGATTAACCAAGTGGTAACACAAGGGGATGAATCAGGGACAAGACAGAAAAATGTTAGGCTTCCTGCCAAACATTTGCTTCTGTAATGGCTGTCTGGTTCCATAAGACAGAAAAACCCCAGCATCACATGTGTCATGTACTGCCAGGAGTAAATAGTAAGCTGTAAATAATCCAAATATTTCATTTTCTTGCTTGATTTTTGCCAATATTTTTTATCTCTATGTGTTACAGTTGCTTGCTCTTTGGAATGTGAAAAGCTGGTCCTTCACTTCTTCTTCACTTTTTCTTTGTGCACACCTTCATAAAGTATTTTACACAAACAATAGAGTTTTGAATCCAGGGGATTGTCTTCAGGTCCTGATTCAAGATCACGGGTTCACAGGGGTTATCCAGTCTAGACCACAAAGGCTGTAGGTTTTTGTTCTATCCCATTTACTTAATTAGAAGTCAATCTTTCAGATAATGACATTTTTTATTTAACTTTATGACTTCTTGTTTTCCTTCATTCACTTCAAGTCATTCTTATATTGTGAATTTTCCTTTTCAAGAATGCCATCCAAATGATTTGTGTTCTGGAGCAGATTGATAATGCTTAGGCCATCACTTTTTTTTCATTTCTTTTGTGAAATATAGCGGCCCGGACACACACAGGCGGACACCGTTTTATCCATCACACCACGTTTATTCACAGTATTTACAAAAGTGCACCGCCACCAACCCCCCAGTTCCCCAAAGTCTAGGCTCACAACAGCCACTTTCTTCCCAAGTCCAGGCTCTCACTAGCCACTTTCTTGTCCCAATACACACTCGGGCCTCTCTTCGCCTCCTCTGCCACGACCTTGTCCTCCTCCTCACCCGACTCCAGCCTTGATTGCTGGGCGGCGGCTTGTTAAGTAGGTGGCTGATTGGTGACCACACCCAGCCACCTGCCACAATACTCCCCCGCTAGCTGGGACCTCCCGGTACCAGCGGACCATTCCGCGAGGACGAAGACGCCTCGGCGCCAAGCCGACACATTGCAGGGTAGGGCCCGAACCTGTAAAGAAAACAGAAAAACAAGGGGTGGGGATGTTGCCCTGATGCAGCCCCTCGGCTCGTCCTTTCAGCTGGGCCAACGTTCTCCACTCCAATCGGCCCTCTGTTGCTCCCCCATTCGGCTTCCTCGTGCGGTAAGTCGGCGGTCCCTGCCAGGGAACCACCCGTGGGCTCAGGCGTTGTGTCCACCTCCCACGCTGCGGGGTTTTCTTCTGCCTCCGCAGGAGATGGCCCTTCACGGGACGTGCGCACCCAGCAACACGTCCTCCCATGTCGGAGGAACTGGCTTCCCCAAGCCGCTTCCTCCGCCTACTTTGGGACGCCGCGGCGGCTTGGATCTGCTCATTGTAAGAGCGCAGACCCGGTCCCGCTGGCGTCCGGAGCGTTACGGGGTCGGTCTCATTTACCTTCCCCGCTGTGCCTCCTCGTCCAGGAGCTCCCACAGTGCGCCGATCCTCACTTGCCTGCGGCTCCCGATCCGACGCCACTGCCGTCCCTCCTGGCTGCAGCGTCTCCGCCCCGAGGGCACATTGCTCGGCTGGCGGCAACAGCACAAGGCGCAGTTCTTCTTGCAGCTCCTGTAAGATCGCCGCCAAGGAGAGAGAAGCAGCCGCCGGTGGACTTACCTTGTGCGGGCTTCCATCGACGGACCGCTCTCTATGGCCCTTTCCCTGCGGTCCACTTGGGTTTCCTAGGTGTGCGGGATGGACATTCCCTGCTCTCGCCTTCGACCAACCACTGGCGAGAGAACAGGACACACTGTCTAATCCCGTACCTGATTTGAGGAGGGACTTTTCGTCGGCCATCACGCTCTCCTCTCTCGCTGGAGAGCGTCTCTCTGGGCAGCTCTGCTGCTGCGGCTTCCGCAGCCACAGCCTCTCCTTCTCGACAGCCCCCTTCCTGGGCTCCGCGTCCACGAGCCGCCCCTCTAGAAGAAAGTCCTTCAATGGACCCCCAATGGTCCACACAGCACTTCGTTGCGGCGGGGTTGAGTGCACGCCGCCCCTGCGGCACGTGGGTGGGCTCCCCTGTTGCGCCGGGCCCTTCACAGACTTATTTTCCACTGCAGGTCCCCACCTTAACCCAGGTGGAGCATCCTGCCGGCTACACCACTGTGAAGTATAGTGGCCCGGACACACACAGGCGGACACCGTTTTATCCATCACACCACGTTTATTCACAGTATTTACAAAAATGCACCGCCACCAACCCCCCAGTTCCCCAAAGTCTAGGCTCACAACAGCCACTTTCTTCCCAAGTCCAGGCTCTCACTAGCCACTTTCTTGTCCCACTACACACTCGGGCCTCTCTTCGCCTCCTCTGCCATGACCTTGTCCTCCTCCTCACCCGACTCCAGCCTTGATTGCCGGGCGGCGGCTCCTTAAGTAGGTGGCTGATTGGTGACCACACCCAGCCACCTGCCACACTTTCCAAATATTATAGTAAAATAGATATTCATAATGAACACACTTAGGTGTAAAACAGACCAAGTTAAATGGTGAGCTGCTGGTTTCTTTGTCAGTCGCATCTCAATGTTAATTGACAGCTTGTTAAGAATACAAGAGGCTAGTAAGTCTAAAAGAAGCAGTTAAAGACTGGCAATTTTAATAAAGGAGTTAACTAAAAGGAAACACAAACATGTTGCTTGAACCATATAGTAACTGCTTCATCAGTAATAACTGGCTTAATTATGAAACTAAACAAATATCTGCAGCCACTATGACGCTCTCAGACTGAATTTGAGGAGCCCAGCTCTAAACACTATCTATGTGTGTGTGAGCTCACAACTTCCAATAGAATAATGTTCCACCCGGGAACAGTTACTCACACAGGTAATGACCAGGCCAGAATTTGCTTGGATCTTGGATAGAGTGAAAGCAAGAGAAGTTAAGTGAAGTAGAATAGTAATTAAAACAGTCACAATGGGGTGCTTTATATGGGGCGATTCTAATGGGCAGGACCCCGAGTTATGATGTATTACTGTCTTAATAATGAACAAACAAAATAAAGATCAATACTGACATGTACCTGAACATTTTTGACTTATTAGTGAATGAACTGGATGACTGTGAGATCAGTGAAGGATATTTCCAGCAAGATGGAGCAACTTGTCTCATGTTAGCTTGCAGCATGGCACTTACTGAATCGTTTTTTGGAAATTGGATTATTTCAAAGGGACTTTGGACACCTTGTTCCCCGGACCTGTCACCTACAGATTTCTTCCTTTGGGAGTGCTGAAAACAAAAGTGTACAAGAACAAGTCTCATACGTTCGAAGAATTTCAGCGAAACACTGAACAGGAAATTACTGCCATCATCCCTACAATGCTTGCGGATACTGTACCTTTGTCAATATGGAGCGCCATGTTCATCTGTGTTTGCAAGAAGAAGGCGACCATTTCCAGCACCAAATGTGATTGGATAATTTATACATCTATAAAGGTATGCACTGTATTTATTTTGTTTCTATCACTTCATTATTATGTGAGTAACACATCAGAACTTGGGGCCCTGCCCATTAGAATCTCCCTGCATTTTCAGTATGTGCCCAGAGGTGAATATACTAAGAAGCTCAACATATCCAAGAATATAAAAAAAAAACCCAGCAAGATGGCAAAAAAAAAAAATCAATATAACCAAGTCAGGAAACTAAAAGACAAAACCAGACAACAAAGCTGAAGGCTAAAAGCTAGAAAATCCAAATGACAAGCAATGCTTACAAAATGGGGGGATTACAAAACGAGCACTGGCTATCTAGTATCTCTTCTGACCTTGCCCCAGTTAGTAACTTTGTGCTTCCACCTGTCTTCCAGAATATATTTTGGCCTTTTGCCAGCACACCATGACCTTTCTTTTTCTCTCTATTGTCAATTTTACATCTGCAGCACTGGTCTCCCACCCTCTAGTAGCCAAACTTTCCACACTAGCATACTGAGTTTGTTTTCCTTGCTAGTGTTGGTTTTATTCTTTTATGACGGTTTTGTAGAAACATCCCCTAAATATCTCTGAACAGTGGTGTTCATCAATATATCAAATCATTGGTTTCTCCTTATGTTCTTTCAAGAAGTCTCCATTCTGCCTCTGCCTGTATTTTGACCATCCCTCCCCTTGCCAGATGTTTCAGAATTAGACAACGTTTCTCTGTTCTTGCTCTAAAGCCGTGAAATGATCTCCCTTTGTTTTTTTGAACTGCACCCAATTTACTGTGTTTGGACATCTCAAAACACAATTTTTCATTAAATATTTCAGTACTGCTTCGTTTATTTCCTACAGGGTAGCTGCTGTTGTATTGACGAAGAGTTTAGGATGCTTAGGATGCTGTTTTTTTTTCTTTTGTCTTAGTCTAGTTGCAGATATAATTATGTAGTAGATCTGCTCCCTTGTGTCCCTTCTTTTTGATGTTGTCTGTTTCTTTGATGCTTGGAGTATTATTCTTGTATGTACTGTATTTTAACTTGCTTTGTAAGCCTCTTTAGAAAAAGGCATCTGCTATATAAAATAATAATAATACATGGACACTTTGCTGGTGCCTTTACTCTTGGCAGCTTTAAGACACCCTTTTGTGCCTACCATATCATGTATAAACTAAAGGTGTGTGCTCTGGTCCGCACATTTTTGGCATTCTACCATTATTTATGTAGGGAACATGTTTCATAGATAGATAGATCGATAGATAACAGCAACTGTACCAACAGATCCGGGTGGTCCTGAATATCCTGCACTGAATATCCTCCCCCTTTCTTTCTCTACCTCAGGCACATGTGAAAACAGCCTCAGCAGAGCTGAAGAATAAATGGAACATAAATAGAGACTGGCTTGTCAACAAAAGGGTGTGACTGAGCCAAATGCAGGAATTAAATACATATGTGCCAAAGGTCTACTACAAAGGATGATTTATACCTTGGCCAGCACTCTATAAGAGTATCCTCTTTGAGACTATGTCATATTATTGGAGGGATGGGAGTTGAAAATATTTATCCTTCAAATAAAATAAGTGCTTTCTAGGACTATGTCTTTTTAAGTATTCATTTCATTTGTTTTATTCCCTTAGCTGTTACTTGATCACTAACATATCACATTACTACCAGATGTACTGTTGTTTTTAAAATACTAAACTGGAAAAGGTCTACTGACTGTTTTCTGCTCAAAAACACATGAAGCACAGCTGGAGGAAACATCAGCTAGAATCAGTTAAATACCTGAATTCTTTTCAAAAATAAATGAAGTGAAAAGCAACCAAATGTATGGCACAGATTTCAGATAAATGTTAATCCATGCTACAAGAAAGATTTAATCCCAATATATACAGGACAAAGGACATCTCTAGGCGATTATTTTATTGACCAATGAGTGAAATAAATATAAGGATTTTATGTTCAGTATTCAAAGTATCTATTCCTCACTATACAGATCATTGATGCTTTATTTACCTCTTAGTTCAGCTTATCCTTATGATTTTGGATTGCAGAACATTATTATACAAAAATGCCTATGCACCATTACGTTTTATAGAAATAAATAAGGAACACACTACAACATTTGTGTAAATAGCTCAAATTACCAATTACCTATTAACCTAGTCTGCATATATTTGAAATATGGGATGAAAACCAGAATCCCCAAAAACAAGACATCAACCCAGGATGGTAGATCCATGAGGCCACAGTGCTAAACACAATGTCAGGGTGTTACTCTCAGCTGGGAACTTGCATAAAGATCCAAAGAAAATGTAAACACTAATCTCTAGCAGAACTTTACAAACATTTTCAATGTTTTACATTAATTAAGTTTCATTTTAACTAGGGACAGCTCTTGGCACAACTGGACAATTCTGAGTGGAGAACATTGCAGCCAGTACCACAGCATTAATAACACCTAAAATTCATCCAGTATAAATAAAATATAATAACATGAAAAAGTAGCTCAAGATATTCATTTGGACCTTCTTGATCTGATAGACATTCTAGTTAAATTCTTCTTTATTCCAGACTTTACATTATATTGTATCTGACGCATTTCAAATTATAAAATTGTATACCTCCAGCCAGATTTGATGTTTTCTTGTTGTGAGTGAAATATAAGCAGTTCTTTCAGGAATGTCGAAAAGCATTTTATTTTACAAAATGTAATTTCTTTCAGTAAATTTTAGTTTCAGTCAAGCACACTTTTCAGAGGTGGTCAATTGTTTATACATTTTATGTTCCTACTTCTTACATAAGATTCCACAACTTATTAATAAGCTGATTCTCTTAGCTAATATTGGTAACGTAATGAGGGAGTTACTGTACTGTACTGTACATTAGCTTCTAGCCATGTTATTCATTCTGTCTGTAAACTCTTGCTTTTGAAGGTCAACTTAACACATTGAAATAATATTTACATTAACATTTTTTACTTAAATTTGATACTGTGCTTTTAGTAAGTATTGCTATTTATAATATGAACATATGGGCTCCTTTTGCTTTTATATTATTTACTTTCTGTCTAGGGTGGCACGGTGGCGCAGTGGTAGTGCTGCTGCCTCAAAATAAACCTTAAATTTTTGTGGTATTAAATTAAGCCTGCAACTAGGTACTAGAGTCAAAATGGAAAAAAAGAAAAAAAATGTAAATAGAATAACTGCTGCTATATTTTCTGTGCATCATAGAGTATACTCATATTGTTTCAGGTGGCTCCTATTAAAATTGCCAATTAACCTAACCGGCATGTTTTTAAGAAAAGTGGGGAAAACTTGAGTACATTGTGGGAAAACCCTTGAAACGCAGTTGAACAATTTTGATGAGAACAGGCTATTCTGCCGAACAAGCTCATCCATCTTACTGAATAGGATATAGGATGGACAAACTTGTTGGGCAGAATGGTCTAGTCAAAACTGCTCAAATGTTATAATATTCTAACAAACAAAATTTCTACAGGGTGATGGCTTGGCCTAGATTTGAACCTAGACATTATAATTGCACTTCTGTGCTGTCAAATACAATATCACAGAGTCATTTTACAAAATTTCACTTTGCAAATAGGGAGACTGGCTGATTTATAAAGTCAGAGAAAAGCATTATTGCATTAAATAAATTACCATGATGGTTTATTTGAGGTAAGCAAATATCCTAATATTTCATTATTTTTATCTGGCAGTAAATCAATTTGAATTCTTTTTTTAGGAAATATTCCTATTATATACTGTCATGATTCAAATTATTTTAAACTCCATGGCTGTCAGTGAAACAATTTTGCAGGTTTTTAGCTGATTGCATACATTAAATGTATCCATGTGTACTCTACTTAATAAATCTGTTCATAATTTTGGTAGTTCTAGACAGACTTTAAAATAGGCAATAATAAAAGGCCATTAGTCTGGTTAAAAAAACTACATTAGGTCAGAGTTACATTACATTTTACATATTAAATGCAGATTTCTCTTTTGGTAACATAGTTTTCATGCTTTAAAAATAGAAAAATGTGATTAATAATCTTTAAATACATGCACCTATGAGTTGTTTTTATTCAAATAACTGAGTACATTTTTGCCAAACAGTAACCATTATTTTAAAACTTATCCACCTTGCTATCAAATTTGCTTCCAGCTTTGTAATTTACTTTTGCTTTTATGCAAAATGTGTCTTTTGTTTTTATCAGGGAAGACTTCAGACTTAAACTGTGATTGCTTTGATGTAGCCTTGCATTGCCACCTGGTGGAGATGTGACATAAAAATTCAGATCCTTGAATAAATTATGTGCATTTTAGAGTGACAAGGGCCTCTACTGTGCAAAAAAAATCCAAACAGCGTTTTATTGTAACACTTCATGGGAAATTCTTACGAAAAATAAAACAGGTTTCTCACTGTAGATAACTCATTGCTGGCAAATTAATCTGACTTGAGGAAGTTAAGTTATGCTTGTATTAGTTATGAACCTGCTAAAAATAACTTGAAAAATTAAGTCTACGCCAGAATGCACAGTAGTGCAGTGATTAACACCAAAGCACCATGGCACAAAGTCTGAATCTTGCTCTTGGTTGCAGTGTCTGTGGTGTTTACATATTCTTTCAAAGTCTAAAAGTTTTTTTCTAGCTGCTCCCTCTTCCTTCCACATCCCACATACACCAAGGTTAGGTTAACTGGCAGCTCTAAACTAGCTTAGTATGAGTTCTTGTGTGTGGATTAAGTGAGCTTATAAAATAGATCTATAGATGTATGATCTAATTCTAAAGTGGTTCAAGTGCAGTATCTTCTAATTTCACAAAGAATCTGAAAAGGATTTGTAATGAAAACATAATTCAAGAATTGCAAAAGGACATATAAGGGCAGTGTAAATTTATTACTACTAATTAGTTTGAGAAAATCACCTAAACTTGTACTGCTAAATTTCATCAAATTCAAACAGCAATACTGAACACTTGTATAATAAATTTGGATACAGTGTATCTGAAAGATCAAAGCGACCACAAATGAATCCTGCTTGTGCAAATAAGTGAAACTGGACAATAATCCTGACCCTTTAAAGTTCAGCCAGTGCTTGATGAATGTACCCAGTCATCCTTAGAGTATTAGTAATACAACACTAAAGCCAACAGGCAATGAATCGTCTGAGCTGAGTGATATAATTTAGTTAACAGAAACTTCCCTCCAGACTCAAAAGTGCCAAAATTAATTCTGAAGGTGTGTACATTCTGTTGGGAGATTACAGGTTCTTGAAGATTTCTAAATATTTTTTCTGCAGCTTATTTCATCATCCTTCATCATCCCAAGACTTTGTTTATAGATGGAATAATGATGTGTGCATTAGACTGATATTCTGTCTGGGCTGTTGTCTCACCACCTCTCTAAGGCTCTGGAATTATCAATACAAATCCATGCCTTATACAAAAAATAGACATAAAAAAACATTAATTATGATAATAGGTATGCACTTAACACTTAATACTTTATGAAAAAAGATGTCAAAAGATCATCCACAAGGTAAGCTGTAAACACTTCTGCACTGACTGTGTCTGATCTTTCATACATTTATTTTATATTCTAGCTTATTGCCTTTTAAATTTCTCCTGCTAAAAAAAAAGAAATGCTTTGCTTCTGCCGGCTTGCAGCAAGCTTTGGCTGACTCACCTCCTCTCCCATGCTTTCCATCTGTCAAGTTCTTCTCTTCCAATTCCCATTCTGGCATGGGGTAATATGCTGACAGCAGGGCCATGACTGGCATTATCACTGATCATGCAGTCATTTTCTTGTCTTCTTAATTTTAAAGGTATTGAGAGCTGCATATGGGAAAATAAAGCAAAAAAGCTTCCCCGTGAGGAAAACTGTGATCCAAAGGCAATTTTACACTAACCCTCCAATCCAGATTGTAATTTTTCTTTTTCATTGCAGGTACATAACTAGGAAGGTGTTTTCAATTTACATTACATTTGGCTTATGCTTCGAATGGCAGCTATTCAGCAGAATGTTGCAGTAAAATGAATTTTAAAAAGAATACTCATCTATTTTTGCCAGGGCTCAGACTATACGTTGCCATTGATAGTGTCCACCTCTGGCCATTTTGGGGATGTGGATTTTTCTGAAGCACACCTTTTCAAGAAAAAAAAATTAGGCATGCTACCGAGATGTATTAAAATTTGACCAAAATTTTGCATGTTACTTATAGATTTATAGAGTTATTATTGTCATGTGTACAAAGGAGAGTGAACCTTTTCCTTACATGTGCTAATCAACAACAAGGATTGCTTGGATTAATAAGGAGCTAAAAAGACTCCTGAATAATAAGAAGAGAGTTTTCAAATCTGGTGACAATGAGGCTCTGAACAGTGTGCAGAAAGGGCTGAAGACTAAACTAAATGAAGGAAACAGAGTTTACAGAGCTAAAAAAGATCACTCAATCACTCAAAATAACATGAAAAATGTTTGGAATGGACTGGGCATTATCACCAATCTCAAGAAATTCAGACTTCAAGTGCTGGAAAGGAATGTGGACAAAGGTATTCATCAACATTAATTAATTATTTAATAGATTTTTCCCTGCACCTCCACCTCCCCCAATGACTAGTCCCCTGCTGCATCTTTACTGCATCAAGAACTCCCTGTACATATTTCACTGCTACCACTTCAGCTGATATGGCCAGTGATTATTTCACCTCTGATCATCACTATGGGATGTCCATAACTCAAGACAAAGTGAGGAGTGAACTGAGGCAGCTACACACAGGGAACAACACTTGAGTACCTAAGGACTTTGCTGACCAACTTTGTGGTACCCTCTGTTCAGTCTTAAAAAAAGTGCTGCTGCTCTGGAAAAAATTCTGTATTGTTCAATCTCCAAAGGAGGGAAGCAACACTTCATCAAATGATTATACACCAGTGGTCCAAAATCATATGGACCTTAGAGAGACTGGTCCTGGAATATATGAGTTCTATTGTGGTAGACCTGGACCCACTGCAGTTTACCTACTGGACAAAGACTGGAGTAAATGATGCAATTATCCATCTGCTTTACAAGGCTTATTCTTATCTGGATAAAGCTAGCAGCACTGTGAGGATTATGTCTTTTGATTTATCCAGTGCCATCCTTGTTAAATGAATACTCCTTGCAAAAATGATATTTTTTATATGGTTTAATCTGATGTATTCATGTAGAATGGAGAGAAAAAAGGTTTATGATATACTATAATAAAAGCCAATAGTGACCAAAGCTGTACAATGGAAAGTAATGTGAAAAACATCCATGGAAAAAAGAAAAGTAAAAAAATTCCACATGACTTGTGTTGCATAATCCACATGTCACCTGAAGACCTGCCTCTTCCCCTTATTTCTTGGTAAAGAGTCCTATCTTCAATTAAGACAGTCAAGTCCCATGATATTTTAGTTTTCTGCTTATGCCCAGCACTTATTATTGCATAAATAACTATTTAACAATCTTTTAGCAAAAAAAGCATGTGTTCCACATATTTTAGAATGTGACTGGATAAATGACACATTGATTAAGCAACACAAGTATTTTTTTCTTTTTGACCATGTATATTTTTCACATTGTTCATCGTTGCAGAGCATTGGTCAATATTGGCTACTATTGTACTGTATTATAAACTTATAATCTCTTCATTCTGCATGAAAACATGAGATTAAAATTCTCAGCCATCACTACAAACTATATGGGGAAAGTCTTCTTCTTTCGACTGCTCCCATTAAGAATTGCAACATATAAAAAAAATTATTTTTGTGTGAAAAATTATTTTAAGGAGGTCCCTTTAGGAATATGCAGGTGGATGAGCCTATGGACTATGTATGCTGTGGACCTCACTTTGTGATGCTCAATTGGCCATGTGTCTGGTATGGATATGAAGAACACAGAAGCACTACAAGAAACAGGCCTGTCAGATTTACCATAATTCACTATGTATACCTCAGACTATAAATATAACACCAGGTCATGTCACTTATAAAAATTCTGTGATGATTCTGCACTAATGGGTTGTATTGACAAGGGGGATGAGGCAAGGTATTGGAAGCAGGTGAAGACGTTTGTTTCTTGGTGCAAAGACAATTGTCTGCCACTTATCATCAGCAAAAGCAAGGAACTGGTTATTGACTTTCGCCACACCAAAGAGTCTCATATGTCTGATCACTACTGGGGTGGTGCACTGCTACAGATGCATGGAGGTTCAGATTGTTGACAAGGTGGACTTGTCTAGTAACACAAAAGAACTATATAAGAGCAGTCTTTTTCTTTCTTAGGACACTGCATTCCTTTAATGTGGGAGGTGACATTCTTTACATGCTCTACAACTCTGTGACGTCCAGTGTGATTTTCTATAATGTTGTGTGCTGGGCTGGTAACATAACTTCAAGAGAGTCCCACTAACTAACAAGCTAATTATAAGGGCAGGCTCAGTTATAGAATGCTCTCTCTTCCCTCTAGAGGTTGTAGTGAAGGAGTGAATGAATGTAAAACCGATGGCCATTATGAACAATGCTGTGACGCACATGTTTTAACTACTTTTAGCCAATGAATTGTTTAAAAGAAGTCAAGTCAGAAGTTTTTTAGTTTTTTGGTTTTGTGTATATTCCTTTGGGGTATTGTTATTGTTGCTGTCTTCCTTAACTGACATAACCACTTACCTCATTTTCATATGTAAACAAATGACAAAGAAAAAAGTGTGGGCCAGTTCGTGACAGGGCCAGTGCTACCATCACCTTGACAGTAAACAAATGCGTGGTAATAACTGAAATGGGAATATATCCTTAACCAAGTAATCAGTTTTTATTTTTATTTTGCATTCAAGTTTGTTATAATCAATTAATTAAAATGACCAATACTTAATATTTAGAGGACTCTCAAAAATATCTCCAATATATTTTCAAGGACGTTTGTATTTCAGGAAGGCTGAGACCTCTGTCTTGGTGCTCCCATATTTTCCATCATTATTTTTGGTAATGAAATTGATTGGCCTCCACACAATGTGATGTTTGATTAACTGCAATATGTGCTGAATGAAAAAATATTGGGCTGGATGTGAAAATTAAAATTAGCACATTTTTGTGTAGAGAGGTATTTTTTAGTTATTTTTTTTATCCACAGTTTTTACTTAAGTCAAACCAAACAGCAAGATAATTTGACTGCTGTCTGGGAAGGTGGAGATATAACCTAAATTAAACAGGGCAAGTTACAACATGGGCAGGACTGTTTAGTTAAAGGGGCTGTAGCATTATATGGATAATAGATAAACTATTGCAAATACAACAGTTTCACCACCTACATGGAAGGCTAATCTAATAAGCAATTTTTTGCTGCAGTATTTTACATAATGGGTAGGCAGGGTTTTACTCAGAAGATGGGACAGATTAAAGTCCAAGTTCTCTCAAATAAGCATATGACAAACTGAAGAGGGAGCAGCTAAGAACTCCCACTGTTTTGTTTTAAAATATAGCCATAAAATAGTGTATAGAGTGAAAAGTGAAACCACCTACCCTCTGCAAAATATAGTAGATATACCTCTGGCTCTTCAAATGATTACTGGCCCTGTTGCAAGACTTCCCTACACCCTGCCTCAAAGATCTGTTAATGGCAACCACCCTGACATTTTTTTCAATTGGCAGAAAAAAAGAGAAAGGTTCACTGGCAGTATGAAATAGTAGCTAGTTGAAAGGAGAAGCTGAAAGCTGAAAGTAGATTACATGGATAGGCAGCCAAGTTACTCCACCTGTTAAACAGGGAAGTTGGCTTTCATTTAGTGAAGTCTTCATTTTCGGAATTTCCAGGTGGCACTCTTCAATATTTAAAATGTTCTGGGAATGAAAAAAAATGTGGACTATCAACAAATGCCTGAGGACGTGTCTCATGCAAAAAAAAAAAAACCTGTGTAGCATACAGCTGGGAAAAATGACTCATCAAAATCTCCAGCAGACCTACCCTTATCTCAGCAACTGTAAATGAATTACAAAGCAAAGCCACAATCACTCTGTACTACGATCATACAGAAAAGGTGAAGTGAATAAATATTTCACAACCACATAATTATGATGTACATGAACATTTACTTTAAAGTAAGCTCAAGAATTAAGCATGCTTAGAAAATGGTGTGGTATGGTACGCAATACATATAATGAGCAATATTTCACGACACCAAAAAAAACAAAATCTGCAATGAAATGCTCCTTTTTAAATACAGCACAGTGCTAAGGTATATTTTTGGTTCCTCAGTGGTAACACATAGGAAAAAAATTTTTGTCATAAATAAGATTGGCATGAGAAAAGGAAACGAAAGATAAAAAGAATAAAAGGCTATTGTTTGTTTAGTAAATGAGAAAGAAGTTCCAAGTAGAGACAAGCATTGCAGCCAATAATAGGGCCTCATAGGATCATATGTGCATAGGGTCATTATTATAATACTGTGGTCACTGGGGGCACTCCAGCTCCCCCAACACCCGACACAAACAGGCTTGGACACAAGTTGACACACATGAACACTTATTCAGTGTGAAACTCTTTCAGGAAGTGTTTTTTCCACAACACAAGCACAATACAGTCAAAGCACCCAGCAACCCTTTTTCTTCTTTCTCTCTCTCATCACTACCTCCTCTATTCCTCCCAGCAGGAATTGTTGTCCTCCTCCTCTCAACTCTGGTTCCCTTCCCTTCTTTTATATAAAACACAGGAGTAATTCTGGTGTCAAATGATTATAGCCCAGGAGCACTTCCAGCTTAGGGTGGAACCCAACAAAGTAGGGCTCACCAGTCCCCACAGCATGCCTTGGTTGTGTCCACGGAACCCAACAGGGCTGAGCCAAATAATTCCAGTTCCCATGATACCCTTTGGGAATCCATGGTGCTACCACAGCCCAGGGGGACTGTGCCCTGTGCCCACTATCTCCCCTAGTCCTTCCACTCTGAGGGTGTTCCAGTCAGGTAGGGTTCCCAGCCATCCCTCATAATGCATACAGAGTACAGTGAAATTTTTACTTGCAAGTGGTAATCAACATGCAACATGATGCCACTCTTCAGCTCCATGAATAGTGTGTATAAAACACCTTACCCAATGAGTGGCACCAGCTGTATTGTTTTCCCTTTGTTTATTTGTATTTACTCTCTCCCTTTGTTAACTCATCTCTTTCCTGGGTATTGTAATAAAAACACTTTGTTTCTATAATTCTGCCCTCTTTGTTTTTAATCTGGACTAGCGTATGGCTCAAGATTGCCCATTATCTTCCATTGGTTACAACAAAATAAATATCATAAAAAATAGCACTTTTCAATGTTATTTACTATTATTCACTGTTAAAGAATAAAGAAAACTTTGTTTAACATACCATGCAGAGGACACCAAGAGGATTGTGCTCTTGTGCACAAAAGATAAAGGGCATGTAATTAAAAAAAGAATCCAAGGATCATAGCTAGAGAACTGCTGTATCTAATTACATCAAGTTTCCTAATTCTCAATTAGATGGAACATCCTTGCCAAACTGTCATTTAGAAGGATGGCCAGAAGAAAACCTAGCAACAAGAAATAAGTTGTATGTTGGGTTTTCTGGTGGGCAAGAACTTAAAAAAAGCACCAAATTGGGACAGGACCCCGCAAGACTGTCCTGGGGAATAAAATCATTTTTTAAAAACTAAAGTTTTTTTTTTTTTTAAATTTTGCTCAAAGATATTATAAAGGAAATATGGGAACCTTAAGACAATTTAACTAACTAAAGTACAAGTTTTATAACTTAATTGTAAAAAGAATGGATAAAGTAAGAGTTTTTAGTATGTCCAAAACAAATAATATATACAAAAATATGTTTTACATGATCAATAAATCAGATCATAACATGTAACGGTACATTGGGGCATAGGAGTGCACAAACACCTGGGGTTACTATAAGAAGCTCTGGCAAGATGACACCAGAAGTACTTAAATAAGGCAGCTCAAGATGTAACCCAATGTGGGCTTTAAAGTCTTCTCTGGGCTTGTGGATCACTGAGTCTAGAATTAGAAGACGAGTTGGACAAGGGCTCAACTAGCAAAAGATACATCGAAGCACATAATTGCAGAAAGATGGTAAATTAACATACCTGATAGAGAGGGTTTAAGACAAGTAGAGGTAAACTCAGTATGTAAATAGTGTTCCTGCTTTGCTTCTCTGGCTTCAGCTTATGTATTATCTCAGTAGTCTTCATGTCTACTATTATTTAAAATTGAAACAAAAACAAATTTTCTGCATTATAGCATCTTTCAGGTTCAAGAGGGTTGCTATAATAGCACCTCATTTTTTACAACTGAAAAGGCTAAAGCCTGAAAGACACTATTGGACTGTCATTAAAACTTTGCCTTATGAACAGAAGAAGCTAAATTATTTTGCAGTTTCCAACTACATTATTTGTGACTTCAAATGGGAAAAGCCAATGAAAGTAATGTCATTAGACTTCATAATCTTTGACTAAAAACATGCTTGCCTCTGAAAGAAAGCTGTTCCTTGGTCTCAGGAGAAATAACCCTAATTATAGCTTAAAATCAAAAAACAAATTAGCTGGCTGAAAACAATATCAAAATTTTACAATGACCATCTCAGTCAGAATAAACCTGAATGGAAGCCTGCCATCTGAGTCAAAGACCATACTCTATAAGCATAGAACTAAGGACATCAAGATTATTATAGATGTTTCTGCATTGAGGAGTGGGCCAAGATGTCTTAACAAAATGTTCTCCCACCTTAACTAATATTATAGGAAAAAGGCTTTCTGATTTTATACTTGCTTAGAGGAGACTGTATCAAGTGGTTGACATGGTGAATGAAACAATTTTGACACCAAGGATATACAGAAAAAATATTACTACATTAGAAACGTTTTTGATTCATTCACTAACATGTAGTACCTAAATACACGTTAATAATTATGGGTGGCAGAGCTTTCAGAGTGATAGCCCCTAAAACTTGGAATTCTCTCCCTCTCAGCCTTCACACAGAAGTCTATTATTAATTTCGAACATCTGTTAAAAACACATCTCGTCAATGAGTATTTTTCTTCCTCACGTATGCAATTTCTACTGTCTTGTATTGAATTGTAAAGTGTATGAAAGGCGCTACATAAATAAAAATTATTATTATTATTATAAAAAGTTTGTTGTTGCTCAATTTTTGGGCATAAACCTAAGCTAATTATTCATGTTCTTATTTGATATGTCTTTTATTTAATTTATTTTTATCAAGTGTATGTTGCTATTAAACTGTTACAAGCATTTAAATTAAGTTCACATACGTTTTATGAAATATATGACCTTCCTTTATATGCAACATGCCAAAAGCATTTAAGAATTGGATGTTTATAACATTGGCAATAAAAATTATATTAATAAAACCAGCTGTCCTTGAACAGCATAGCAGTTATGGAAAGCTGTATCTCTGCCAAACCTGTCAAAACTTATTCATTTAAAATTGGTTGAAGGTTTCAAGCATAACAAATAGCTATTCTATATATTTCATTACTCTGTTTTGCTATGACCCTACAATGACCTAAAGCAGAAGGTGGCATGGCTCTACCTAACTTTTAATTTTATTACAGGACAGCAAATATACAAGCTATAAAAACGTGGACATTGACACAAATAGATGAACACTGCTTGTGCTTGGTCCACAATAGAAATAAAATCCTGCAGTACTCCTTTACATTCCTTGCTTTGTACCCGAGTAAATACAATTTATCGTCAATATACTAACAAACCAATTGACCTTCATTCACTCAGAATATAGGACCAATGTAGGAAGCACTTCAAGACAGAGAAGCTTTTATGTGTGGTAACCACTTTTTTCACCCTATCAAGCTTACACAGTTTTTAATGTTTTGAAAAAGTACAGGATTAAATCACTCAGGGATTTGTACATAGATAATGTCTTTTCAAACTTACAAACAATTACACTCCAAATTTAGTTTCCCGTCAACACAAATTTTCCACTATTTCCAAATTAGAAATTTTGCTAAAGAAAATCTTCCTAATTTTCCTCACCTTCCAACTATTTCTATTCCAGAAGAAATATTGATCAGAACACAGACAGCATTTCTATAATATATAAAAACATTTTAAAGTCCCTTCCTTTCAAAGATCCCAGAGTATAGTGGGAAAAGGATTTCTTACTCAACATTTCAGAAAAAGGAATGGAAGGGAGCCAATTATTGAACTTAAAATCTTTTATCAAGCATATCTGTCTCGTTTAAAATTGTCCAAAGTTTTTCCAGGGCAAGATCCAATCTGCGAAAGTTGCAAACAAGCTCCAGCCTCATTGGGCCACATGTTTTGAGCCGGCACCAAATTAACATCATTCTGGACCAACATCTTTAAATGTCTATCAGACAGCCTGGGTGTCACCATCATTCCTTATCCATTAACAGCTATGTTTGGTGTACTCCCAGATGGGCCTAAAGTATAGAAAGACAAACAAACTGTAACTGCCTACTACTACTACTAGCACATAGACTTATCTTGCTCACCAGGAAGAATCCTAGCCCACCTCTTTTAAGTCAGTGGATAACCGATGTTATATACTATTTAAAACTGGAAAAAATCTAATTCTCACTTACAGAATTTGTTCAAAACCATTTTAAAACCTGGCAGGATCTATTCAATAACATTTTAGAATAAGATTTTATATTGGGAAAATAATTCTCTTCCCTCTTTTCTACTCTTAAAGTTTTACTCTGGCTGTTGGCCTTCCTCTCTTTCTCTTGGGTGGGGGTTGAATTGAATTTTGTTTTATTAAGTTTGACTTGTTTGTATGGAATGTTGCTTTTAATAAATTTAAAAAAATCACAACTTGGCTGTTTTTCAAACATATTATATTAAAAATAGGTATGGTGTGAAAAGGTCCCCAATCCAAACTTCTTATTGTATGACACTAAGCAAATCACTTAACCTAGTGCACAGTACTTTTGATTCAATTTTATCAAAGTTTTCCACTTAGAAACTGTCAAGGATTGGATTTCACTATAAAAATCACTTGCTAAAGATTGTATGTGAGTTTATTGTGTAAAATGCATCTAGTTGGCAAAGGACTGAAAGGGCAAAGTACTACCAAGACTGTAAAGAGAAAGAGGACATTGTGCAGTCACAACTGTTAGCACAAGTGGACAATAACAAATCTAAGGACAGTAAATTTAACAACAAATCTAAGGAAAGGAAATTACACAAGATATTAAAGCAACATGTGAGACCATTGGTTGCCTGTTTAAAACAGTTGAACTAATAAAGAGTGTCATGAAAAAGTATTTTATCATTCCTGATTTTCTCTGTTCCCTCACATTTGTGACACTGAATGTCTTCAAGTCATCAACTAAAATCTAACATTAGATACAGAGCTTATAGTGAACAAAAAACTCATATTTTCTACATATTTTATTTAAAGGATAAAGAAAGTTAGCCAACATCAAGTGGCACTGAGTGAAAAAGTATTTGCAACAAGTTAAACCTACCCTATTAAAGGGATAATTACTGCAGCATCCTCTGATTAAACAGAGCCATTCCTGTTTAATAAAAATCACATTAATTTCAACTTATTAACATCAGAGTCAAATTGTCATCACAAAGATTCAACATGCAAGGAAATTCCTGAAGAGGTCAGATTAGTATAGAAAGTTCAACAAAACAATTTCTAAGGCTCCGTCAATCCATCAATCTACAACCTCCAAATAGAAGACAGTCTCCATTTGGAAGAGTAGTGAATCTTTCCAGCAGTCACCAACCGGACAAAGGATACCGAAAAACATTACAAAGAACTGCAGGCTTCCCTTGCTTCAGCAAAGTTCAGTGTTTAGAACTTCCCAGTCAGAAAGGAACTATTCAAAAACTGGCTTCATTGCAGAGGAGGTAGAAACCCACTGCTAACCAAGGAAAAAACATAAATGCTTGTTTCTCATTTGCCAGACAGCACCTGGATGGTCCCCAATCCTCTTCAAATATGGATACAATGGGTCTTATTGAGTTTGATATAAAGCAATTGCTGCATCCCATAGTAATGCAATTATACCAATATTCAAACAATGTGGTGGTAGTGTGATGGTGTGAAGATGCTTTTTGGCTGACAACCTAGAAGACCTGGCATAATTGAAGGAATCATGAATTCTTCTCTCTATCAAAAATTTCTCAAGGGGAATGTTCAGTTTCTGTGAGCTGAAACTGAAGCATAGCTTGGTCAAGCAGCAGGGTAAAATCGAAGTGTCCACTACCCAAATCGCTACCTGTGAATGTAAAATGTTTAACAGGCATTACTGGTTGTCCAAAGGTGTAAAATATTTCCCCATTTCTATACACTTGAAAGCGGTAATGAAACAATTCCGTGGCAGCTATCAGTTCAAATGCAGAACCATAGGTTGAGAGCTTAAGCATTTCATCGCTACAGTATAGTGGTCCTGTGTAGTATAATTGTCTCCTGTACCGTCATCAGTCCACACCTTGAACCTGTCCCAGTCATTCAGTACATAAGACACAATGTCTCTGCAGATATTAAGTCTGAGACTGATATAGCCATGCAATAAGTAAGAGAGAGAATGAAAGAGGCAGGCACAATCCCGGGGCATGGAAACCACTGGGTATGGGATGCTGAAATTGTGATCAACGTTGATCACCGGAATAGACATGTTATTCGGGGTAAACTTGCAACCATTGAGAAAGAAAGTACGAAGGAAGGTGAGAAGCGGTGGAGCAGGGAATGAAAAGCAGAAGTCAGCACCAGGAAGACGTACATGGGCAAGTAAGGAAGCCCATTAATGACAGCCTTGAAGCGGTGAAGTAAAAGAAAAGGCAACAGTCACAAGGAGAGAGACATGAGGAAGTAAGGAAACCCAACAATGCCAGCGTTGAAGCAGTGGAGTAAATGAAAAGGCAGGAGTCACCAGCAGAAAGGTGTGAAGGAAGGCGAACAATAACAAACTTGAAGCGGTGGAGTAAAAAAGAAGGGAGCAGTGAGCATGACAAACAGCTGAGGAAAGTAAGGAAGTGAGTGAGTTGGCACATGAGCGTGGGATGTCGTTAATGTATATAGGCAGAGAGCCAACCACGCGGTAAGTGCGCAGACAGTGGCAGTGCGGAAAAAGGAAGGGGGACCGGGGGCAGCTCTTGTGCGTCTCTGCCGTGAAATAAATCGTCTGTTAAAGGAAATAAGGGATGAAACCTGCCAAAAGGAGAGGTCAGTTCCGAAAGTTCCTTATGGCATAATGGTGAGAACCGCCAAAAAGAAGACGTTATTTTCGAAAGTTCATTAGGGCGCATGGCGCGAAATGAAACATACTTAACATATGCAACTACAGTGTAAAGGATGAGCATTGGAAATTTGGGCTTCCTATGTATATTGGAAGTCACAGAAATAGTGAGGAGGGGTTTCCCCTATCTATATATACAGTTTAGGGGGTACACCTGTTTCCCCCCCAGGACATGAAACATACCTAACTTTTGTAAGTACGCTGCAAGGAATAAGCACACAAAATTTCAGCTTCCCACCTATATGGAAAGTGGGGGAATTAGTGGTGAGTTAGTGAGGGCTTTGTTTTTTATATGTATAGATTAGATTTTGATTGAAGACCTGAACACTACAGTATTCAGAAAAGGAAAACATACTTTCCACTGCACTGAATATTGATTTACATTGTTGTTTTGTAAAATGCTTGAATTAATTTTGTATTATTTATTACATGCATTCAATTATAATCAATTTATCTGTCCATTTTCTATAATCATATTTTCTTCATAAAGACCACAGACAGCAGGAAAGCTTACATGTTTTTCTTGCAAACCTTAGAATAACTAGTATAAATGTTTTAGAATTTATACCAACAGCTAAAAGAAAAAGACACAGCATTATGTCTAGGGTGAAGAAGGGCTATCTTTCAGCCCTGGCATGACATGATACAGTTCAGTCCACTCTCTCCTGGTTGGACCGTTGTTATTAGACCACAATAATACTTGTAAAACACAGGGAAAAAAAAAGAATTGCAACAACTAAATAAGCTGAAAATGTAGGCTAGGTTTAATCAGTCTAAATATTCCTATTTGCATCAATCTGCTGATGGATAATTTCTGCAACAGTATTCAGCTATGTGGCAGTCTTTGTCCTACAGCTGTGGTAGGGGCCTTGCCTTGCAGCACAAAGGTGACTCATTTTACAAATTACAAAAATTCTGCATTAGCTGAAAACTTACTTTACTTACTAAAAATGATCCTCAGTAGTTGTCATATGCTGCCGAAACTTAAAAATATTAAACATATTACCCCTAGCTAAAACAAGAGAAGCCTCCGTAGCAAGTCATTGGTCACTTACAGAAGAATGTCATTCTCTGTAGTTGAGAGTGTTCATAATCCTGTTTTTGACAAATTATGTGAAGAAGCTCTGCTCACTAGCAACAAATGGTAGTTTTTGTACAGATAATAATTGTTGTTAACCAGTTCCAGCCGTTCCACTTTGAATAGTTCTCCATATTCATAATACTCTCTATCTTCCGGTATATCACCAAGTGTTCTTACATTGCATTCTTCCAGTGGTCACATCTTTAGTTGTCCCCACTGTGTGGCAAGGCTTGAAAGTTCAAGCTGCAATCTACTAGTAGAATGCTAGTAGCTCTTTTATCAAAATTTAGTAAGCATGTACTCATTTCTTGCAGTGCTGATTCAGGAAGTCTTACGGCAAGAAAGCTACTTCAGTCAAGGCAAGCAAAATCAGAATACTTTCTATGACTATGTCCAGAATAACATTGTAAACTCTGATCTCAAAGACCTTGTTTGTTGATGTTGATCCTTCCGTATTTGCCAGTTCTTTTTTCTAACTTATTTTTTTATGCAAAGTTCTTTGTCAGAACCCTTCTGTAGCTAATTGTTAGCCCAATCAACAAATTCGTCTGATGCTTTTTTGCCCCCCTTAAAGATCATCACTAACCTCCTCCCTTCCACAGGACCAGTCTCATCTTTAATAATAAAGAAACTAAATAATTACTAGGACTATTACTGTAGTGTACTATATGTCATTGCTAATTATACCTTTGCAATACATAACATATGATACCTGTGTAGCAATAATATATTATTGGATATCCTTTTATAGATAATTTTCTTCTAATCCTCCAGTCATAATAGTATTTTATACAGGTCATATAATTGACGGTTATACTAAAATATACCTGCCACTCTACAACCTTTCATCACACCATAGCACCACACAGACAATATTGTGCATAACTTGGCACAAAGCTACACATACCTGTTACTGTTCTTTCTTTACTACCTTATGTCCTTGCCTCATCAGCATCACTGGACTGACTCACTGTGTCTCCTAAAGAACAGTTAACTGGAGCAGAACTGAGAAACACAGGTAGAATTTTATTCACCCATGGAATTTATAGCAGGTGACATTTCAGTTGCTTAATACTTACACAATACATTCACTAAACATTTTCTCCTTTTTAATAGGCTAAACATGCCCTAAATTCCAAAGTGTAAAATTAACTATGAAAGCTAGGTAGTGACCCTAAGTTATAACTTTACTTGGCAATTTGTCCACTAAGGTATTTAGTGAACTAATGTTAAAAGGGTTATTATGTCAAGCACTGCACATTAATGTTAGCTATGGTAATAGCACCCATTGTATTTTTTTGTAATATGACATAGTGTAGGGCCAAAGACATTTGTTAACTAGCTAGCTACTTGCTGTCATCTACTGCTTTGGAGGCTGTGAATCAATGCAGTATTGTAAAGTTAACAGATAACCAGTTTCCTCACCTATTTTAAATAAAGCAGATATTTTCATATATTTTACTGTGTTCCCCTTCAGTATACTTTTTCTCTAAATCCTTGCTTTCTTAGTACCACCTTTTTCTTTCCTTTTACTTTTGCTGTACATTGTAAAATGGTTAAATGCAGTTTAGTTTCAATTTCACATGCATGGGTTTGTACCACTTTGGGTCAGGTCCAATCCTGTTCCGTTAGTACTAAGCAGGCCTGTACCACTTGGAAAGAAGCCATATTTCCAGGCATTTACTAAAAGATATGCATTTATTTATGAGATTTTGAAAAGGTGTGTGCACAGCAGCTCGACTGGCTCAGAAACATCACCGGCCTACCAGCAAATCTCTACAACCCAAATATGTCTGACAAGGTACAATATTAGAATACAAAAGGTTGTTTTGAAAAATAAAAATGCAAAATTCCTTTACTACTGTACTGACTCAGAGATCAAGATTTTTAATGACAAGGATCAGGAGATGAAACACAATCAGGGAACAAGCCAAAATCAAATCCAACAGTCAAGCGAATCAGTTGTCAAGTTTAAATTGCTAACCAAAAATTGAGGTATTTAAAAACAAGGGCAACACTCTAAAGCAGGAAATTAATTTTCAGCAAAGGAATTGCACACTAACACAAGGATCATCTGCAAACTCAGAAGAAAACATGGTAGCCATTTCCAATATTTAAACCCATCTCTTTAACAACATCAGATATCAGATGTTACTGTGGGATCCAACTGGAATCCATGTCTTAGCAAAAGGACTCACTAAATAGTAGCACCAATATACAAAACAAGATGGAGTCACGGCATAACACTTTAAAATTTTTTACTTTTTCAAAATGTCTTGCAGAAAGAAATAAATGTTATTTTCTCAATCCTTGGGTTCCAAACCCCCTAATAAGATGTATATTTAAAACAAATCTGAGGAACCTTAAAAAATTAATACAAACTGCTGGTCACAACAATTGCTACCTTTCAATCCTGAGTGTATTCATAGATATAGTAAATGTTTCTATTAAATAGAAGAAAGTTTGACTTGGCAGCTAATGCTTTACATTGTAAATCTTAAGGCTGAGTGACATTTTATACAATTAAATCAAGTCACCTAACCTGAGAAATGTAAAAAAAATAATAGTCGATCAATTAGTATTTATTTTATGTGGCTTCGATATCAGTGCATGCTCCCAACCCAACCTTTCACCAAGTGCACAACCACAAACAGCTTTCTAAATCATACAAGGACAAAGTTTTATTTTTTTTAACAGTTATACTGTATAATGAGTAGTATATAAAGTACATTCAGATGGCATAAAAAATACAGTTTGCTTGTAAATATTGTATTTGAATATATAGATATTAACTTCATTGTGAAAAATAGCAATATTGAAAATTATAAATCAACAGTTATAGGAGTTAAAGGATTTAAGAGAAAGAGAACCACAAAAATAATAAAGTCCAAACCTGTTTTTGCAAAAACAAACAAATAAATAACTTTGAACAGTTTTAATTGCACTGAAAAAAATAATTGTGTACAGTTGTCAGTTTTGACTGTCTGCTGTTTTTTTTTGTGTTGAATGATGCATACTGACAGATTCCACGTGAATGGTGCAACACCATTTAGTCTATCATTTAGCTTTACTCACACTCTTGTGCTAGGAAGTGTCTGCAAACCACCTGTGCTCACATCTGAGCTATGTAAAAGTCATCCTTGTCAGTTGGTTAATTATGATGTTATACATGTTATAACTATCTTCATTGATCAAACTATTTTTGAATTTTTGTCATTTGAATGTATATTCAATTCAGACTATTTTTTATACTGTCTATTCATGCACTCTACAAATATACAATTACATTATACTTGAAAAAATAAAAAAAGTACAAAAGCACAATACTGAGCGTAAAAGCACCATGTGATATGTACTACTGTATATATAAAAATATATACAAATTAAAAACTAAAAAGTACAGTAAATTTAAATACACATTGTACATACATTTAAAGACCTTTTCAAATTACATTTGGTTCTTAAAAGAAGGTAGCACAGTGTCTAGAAGAACTGCCTCAAACCTTGTGAGTGGTCATTTCAGGCAGTCCTTGTCACGGTCTGGGTAGAGTTTACAAACTTTTTTCAGGGTCTGCCTGAAAATGAAGTTCAAGTTAGGCTGACTGTAAAATAAAATCATCTAATGTAAGTAAGTGGAGTGTGTACACAAGTATGTATTATAATAGATCAGTATCCCATCCAGGATTGCTGCCCTTTTCCCATAGGTGATGGGTAGGCTCTTAGTAAAACCAAGTGTATGCTGGTTACATGAACAGTAATAAGAAAGTTTAAGAAACAGCCAATCAAAAAAGGGCAGAACTACCAGCAGCTCTGCTATGGTAAAATAAAGGGTCTTCAGTCTTGATTTACTGTAAATGCTAAAACTTAAATGATAGATAGATAGATAGATAGATAGATAGATAGATAGATAGATAGAT
>JANRMT010062792.1:24076783-24106296 GCA_026402145.1 Polypterus bichir lapradei | reverse complement strand
ATCTATCTATCTATCTATCTATCTATCTATCTATCTATCTATCTATCAGTTTCTCAATGTATAGACAGCTTTTTTGAGACTGCTAATTTGTGAGTTATCAAAATTCATCATGACAAACCAGACAGTTTGCCCGGAGATAGTCAGTAATGTCCCTGTGAAAAAGAACATACTTCTTCTGACTACATTATTTAAATCTCTCCTGCTGAATAAGTTACATCTTACGATTCGTGTAAAAATGTAGGAAAAAATGAATCATTGAAAATATGACAAAATGTCTTCTGCCATCTGAATTCATTTAGACATGTACATATACATAAATTTCTGCTACTGCTATGTTGTTTATATGATTATACCTTAACAACATCAGTTGGATAGAATTTAATTAGTCAGTCATTATCCAACCCGCTATATCCTAACACAGGGTCACAGGGGTCTGCTGGAGCCAATCCCAGCCAACACAGGGCGCAAGGCAGGAACAAATCCCAGGCAGGGCGCCAGCCCACCGCAGGACACACACACACACACACACACACCAAGCACACACTAGGGGCAATTTAGGATTGCTAACGCACCTATCCTACATGTCTTTGGACTGTGGGAGGAAACCGGAGCACCTGGAGGAAACCCACAGAGACACAAGGGAGAACATGCAAACTTCACACAGGGAGGACCCGGGAAGTGAACCCAGGTCTCCTTACTGTGAGGCAGCAGTGCTACCACTGGGCCACCGTGCCGCCATGGATAGAATTTGATTGAGTAAATCTCAAATAAAGAAAACATTGACACAAATGTACAAACTGAAAGTAAAAGTGTGTATTCCATAATAACCATTAAAAAGAAATAGCAGAAACATTCATCAGCTTATTGTAGTAGACACTTAAGAACAAAATGCAGATAGAAAACACAGCATCAGTGCCACCCTGATAGTTGGCCTTTCCCCCACATATAATGTAGCAAATAGAAAAAAACATTATCACACAGACTACTTGATTCAGGAATTGATACTACCATCAAATCATAAGGCTACTCAAACCAGCACTTTACCCCCATAATCATACAGACCACTGGATGAGTGAACCTGTTTTGCATGGGGTTTTACATACATATATTTTCAGTAGGGTGATGGCAATGAATAGCAATGTTGCCCTATGAATCCAGTGTTGTGGGTTTGAATTTCATGGCCAGATATTGTCCACACTAGGGTCACTGTATAGAGAAAGTTATTTTTAGCCATTATCAAAAAAGACCTGGTTGTTGTAGTGAATACGTATTTTCAGAAGAGGGAGGAACACAGAGTTACATACAAGAGTGGAGGAAAATGCACACAGGTAGATAACATCCTATGCAGAAGAGTCAATCTGAAGGAGATTGAAGACTGCAAAGTGGTGGCAGGGGAAAGTGTAGTTAAGTAGCATAGGATGGTGGTCTGTAGGATGAAGTTGAATATCAAGAAGAGGAAAAGAGTGAGGGCAGAGCCAAGCATTAAATGGTGGAATTTGAAAAAGGAAGACTGCAAAGTTGAGTTTAGGGAGAAAGTGAGACAGGCACTGGGTGGTAGTGAAGAGTTACCAGACAGTTGGAAAACTACAGCAGAAGTAGTAAGGGTGACAGCAAGAAGAGTGCTTGGCGTGACATCTGGATAGAGGAAGGAGGAAAAGGAAACCTGGTGGTGGAATGGGGAAGTACAGGAGAGTATACAGAGGAAGAAGATGGCAAAGAAGAAGTGAGATAGTCAGAGAGATGCAGAAAGTAGACAAGAGTACAAGGAGATAAGGCGCAAGGTGAAGAGAGAGGTGGCGAAGGCTAAAAAAAAGGCGTATGATGAGTTGTATGAAAAGTTGGACACTAAGCAGGGAGAAAAGGACCTGTACCAATTGGTTAGACACAGGGACCGAGTTGCGAAAGATGTGCAGCAGGTTAGGGTGATAAAGGATAAAGATGGAAACATACTCACAACCGAGGAGATTGTGTTGAGCAGAAGGAAAAGAGTACTTTGAGAGGCTGATGAATGAAGAGAACGAGAAAGAGAAGAGGTTGGATGATGTGGAGATAGTGAATCAGGAAGTGCAATGAATTAGCAAGGAGGAAGTAAGGATAGCTATGAAGAGGATGAAAAATAGAAGGGCTGTTAGTCCAGATGACATTCCTGTGGAAGCATGGAGGTGTTTAGGAGAGATGGCAGTGGAGTTTTAATCCAGATTGTTTAATGGAATCTTGGAAAGTGATAGGATGCCTGAGGAGTGGAGAAGAAGTATACTGGTGCCGATATTTAAGAATAAGGGGGATGTGCAGGACTGCAATAACTACAGGAGGATAAAATTGATGAGCCATAGCATGAAGCTATAGGAAAGAGTAGTGGAAGCTAGGTTAAGAAATGAGGTAATGATTAGTGAGCAGCAGTATGGTTTCATGCCAAGAAAGAGCACCACAGATGCGATGTTTGCTCTGGGGATGTTGATGGAGAAGTATAGAGAAGGCCAGAAGGAGTTGCATTGCATCTTTGTGGACCTGGAGAAAGCATATGAGAGGGTGCCTCGAGAGGAGCTGTGGTATTGTATGAAGAAGTCAAGAGTGGCAGAGAAGAACGTAAGAGTTGTACTGGAGTGACGGATGCATTCAAGGTGGAGGTGGGATTACATCAGGGATCGGCTCTGAGCCCTTTCTTATTTGCAATGGTGATGAACAGGTTGACAGACAAGATTAGACAAGAGTCCCCGTGGACTATGATGTTTGCTGATGACATTGTGATCTGTAGCGACAGTAGGGAGCAGGTTCAGGAGACCCTGGAGAGGTGGAGATATGCTCTAGAGAGGAGAGGAATGAAGGTCAGTAGGACCAAGACAGAATACATGTGTGTAAATGAGAGGGAGGTAAGTGGAATGGTGAGGATGCAAGGAGTAGAGTTGGCAAAGGTGGATGAGTTGAAATACTTGGAATTAACAGTACAGAGAAATGGGGATTGTGGAAGAGAGGTGAAAAAGACAGTGCAGGCAGGATGGAATGGGTGGGGAAGAGTGACAGGGGTAATTTGTGACAGACGGGTATCAGCAAGAGTGAAAGGGAAGGTCTATAGCAGCGGTTCCCAAACTGTGGTTAGCGTACCACCAGTGGTACGCAGAGCCTTTTCAGGTGGTACGCATCGCGGTCCCTGAAATTTTATTTATCTGTGCAAAACCCTTTATGACAAGCCTGTTGGGAGCAAAAAACAATGAAACTGTTTAAATACAATAATATGTGGATTGCCAAATTTAGTGTGGTGTGAAATTTCGTCATCTGAATAAATAAAACCTATTATTCGAATCAATATTTAGTTCATTTAACGCTACCACAATTCCGTTTCGCAGAAGTCAACTTCTACTTCTTCACTGTTTGAGCTTTTGGTCACTAGATGAAAGCACAACACACACACTATTTAGTCTTCGGTAACTCTGCCTCACAGAAACCGCTCGCGTTTGTTGTTATACGTGCACTGCCGCTGTATCGCATCGTAGTCACTAGATCTAAGCACAAAGCAGATACCATTTCGTCTTCGGTAACTGCGTCACATACAGGCCAAAGGCAGGATTTAGTTTCGGGGCGGAATTTATCGATTTATGTACATGCACAAATTTTTTCATTAATTTTATGCATAATTTCTTCCAATTCTTTAAGTTTTATTCAGATTTCGGGGCAGTTTAGACCCGAACTCCCCCACTTACAGCTCTCCCTCCCTTTCAACAAGGTGCGGGTGGTACGCAACGCAACTCACTTAATCTCAGGTGGTACTTGACGTCCAAAAGTTTGGAAGCCCCTGGTCTACAGGACGGTAGTGAGACCAGCTATGTTATATGGGTTGGAGACAGTGGCACTGACCAGAAAGCAGGAGACAGAGCTGGAGGTAGCAGAGTTAAATATGCTAAGATTTGCACTGGGTGTGACGAGAATGGATAGGATTAGAAATGAGTACATTACAGGGTCAGCTCAAGTTGGATGATTGGGAGACAAAGTCAGAGAGGCGAGATTGCGTTGGTTTGGACATGTGCAGAGGAGAGATGCTGAGTATATTAGGAGAAGAATATTAAGGATAGAGCTGCCAGACAAGAGGAAAAGAGGAAGGCCTAAGAGAAGGTTTATGAATGTGGTTAGAGAGGACATGCAGGTGATGGGTGTAACAGAACAAGATGCAGAGGACAGAAAGATAAGGAAGAAGATGATCTGCTGTGGCAACCCTTAACGGAATCAGCCGAAAGAAGAAGAAGATGATCAAAAAAGACTGGCTCTGTGCTCTACCTCAGTGTTTTTTTCCTCTGCAACATCCATTCACCCACAGTGGCATGGCTTCCTCTCTAAAGACAAAGTCACACTAAATTGTTCCAGCCACTTGCTTGTTATAATGTTCATTTACTTCAATATTTATGTCACAACTACTCCCACAAAGGCCACTACTATGACACAAGTAAATGGGAAACACATCCTTACCACAAGAAAAACAGCACCAGGATATGCATGCACTGAAAACACTGAAGACATAGTTTCTTATATTGAAACTTTTTTGACTATATAGTTTACATATTCAATAAGTTTTTAGGCTTTTGTGTTTTTTTCATTTATAGAAAATACTTAACTTTGGAACACAATTACATGGAGAAAATGAACAGTCTTTCTTTATTTAATCATATCACCTTACAGTGTCATTACATCCCCGATGTGATGTATAAATAGGATTGAAAATTAATTTTCCTTCATACCTCGGTGAATAAAACAACTTCTCAATTTCTCTTAGTGGTTTTTCTCTCAAGTAGGCCCTTGGCACAGGATTCTTCTTTAGGTTAAAAGGATAATCTCTGTATATTTCAAGCTAAAGTTATTTCTTCACAAACAAATCGTCAACAACTGTCTTGGCTTTAATAATGGATACATTTGGTAAGTTTTTAAGCTTCTCCTCTTACCTTTACAACACAATAACTTCTACTTGAAAAATACCAAACTTTAAATTTTTTAACTTCACTCTGACTTTAGAGTAATATCTTGTTCCTTGGTTTCTGGTTACCTGCTTTACTTTGACCTCATAGTTTCAACCCTTACATCTCTCAAATCAAGTCTCAGTTTTCATTTATCATTTGGGAAACAGGCACATTAGATCTTTTTATACTTTGTATACATACTTAATTTTGAATTTATTTCATTTAAATTTGAAATGTATTATTACAGTTTTACATATGACACATTTTATTACCAACTAGAACTATAAAAGTTTATATAAATTAATCTTTCATTTATCTTGTCAAGTCTTTAATCACATCTCCCATGTGCATTTTGTATCTGGTCCTGTATCTCATTTTGTGCTCTATGCTAACTTCTTTGATTATATATTGTTGAATTCATTTCTATGTAATGAATTTGTTGTGTGCAACTTCTTTGGATATTAACCTCAACCTGTGTTTTTTACTATACCCTTACCGTATTCTTTAATATGTTTATTAAATATTCATAATTTAGCTTAGTTACCTTCTACCTGTTCCAAATCAATGATATTCTCGCATAAGAACTTTTCTTTTAAAGATACTGTAAGACACTTTCACAACCTTCATATCTGGTCAAGGCATTTCTGCTCATGAATGTCTCCTCTCCCTAAGGTTTTTAATTATGAGTTTCTGAAAAGGCAGCAAAGACTCAGCGTGGGCTAGGCCGACTGTGCCACAGTGTGACATAATGACTGAAACAATTTAGATTCATCTACAGCTAAGCAGCTTAATGTAAAGCACATAACCTTGCAGAGCCTCAATAAATAACGTGACTGATTTATTTCAACAGTTGTAGCTGCTAGAAGAAACACAGCAATCCACACCTGAAGACATTAACATAATTTCTAAACACAAGGCATACTAGTTACTTTAATGCTATGCAGAGTTAATAGAGTGAGAATCCCTTAGAATTAATCTTTTGTCCAACAAGCAGATCAGGTTCCCACTGGGAAGGAGTTCTGGCTCCTTCAGTGAAGTATTGCAAAATGACATTCTCTCCACAAGTCTCCTTCTTTTGTACCCATTTTTCCCTTTTCTCAGAACTTCCAAGACCATGGTCCACTGCATCTTCAGTCATCTTTATGAGTCATCTTTATGAGGTATGCCCTGGGTGATACACTTCTGCTTCCCTCTTGAAAAGAAAGTAGAACATGCTCCACTTAATCCTGAGCTTTGATCTCCCTTTAAAGTAATTCTGCCAATGTTCCCAACATGTTTCATACAAACAGAAGGACCAAAATGTTGTACAAGCAACAACAAGTGTATGAAGGCGCAATGTGTTTCTACTGTATATGGACTGATTCAACTAACAGCAACACCAATGATTCTTCAATCTGATTTATTGTCTGAAAGAAAGCATTTGCCTGTTTGGTTTTAAATTACCCTGGTAGGGTCACCCAAGGCAAACTGGTCCTAGTTGAGGGATGAGACAAAGAGCGGTTGAGTAAACCTCCTATGAAGAACAAAAACATTGGACGACGTTTTCCCTCGCCTGGACACGGGTCACTGGGGCCCTCCTCTGGAGCCAGGCCTGGAGGTGGGGCTCGATGGCGAGCGCCTGGTGGCCGGGCCTGCACCCATGGGGCTCGGCCAGGCACAGCCTGAAGAGGCAACGTGGGTCCCCCTTCCCATGGGCTCACCACCTGTCGGAGGGGCCAAGGAGGTTGGGTGCAGTGTTAGTTGGGTGGTGGCTGAAGGCAGGGTCCTTGGCAGTCCGATCCACAGCTACAGAAGCTGGCTCTTGGGACGTGGAATGTCACCTCTCTGAAGGGGAAGGAGCCTGAGCTAGTGCGCAAGGTTGAGAGGTTCCGGCTAGATATAGAAGGGCTCACCTCGATGCACAGCTTGGACTCTGGAACCAATCTCCTTGGTAGGGGCTAGACTCTCTAAAACTCTGGAGTTGTCCCCGGTGAGAGGCGCAGTGTGGGTGTGGGCATACTTATTGCCCCCCGACTTGGAGTCTGTTCATTGGGGTGTACCCCGGTGGACAAAAGGGTAGCCTCCCTCCGCCTTCAGGTGGAGGGACGGGTCCTAACTGTTGTTTGTGCGTATGCGCCGAACAGCAGTTTGGAGTACCCACCCTTTTTGGAATCCCTGGAGGGGGTGCTAGAGGGCATACCTTCTGGGGACTCCCTTGTACTGCTGGGAGACTTCAATGCTCACGTGGGCAATGACAGTGAGAACTGGAAGGGCATAATTGGGAGGAATGGCCCCCCGATCTGAACCCGAGCGGTGTGTTGTTATTGGACTTCTGTGCTCGTCATAGATTGCCCATAACAAACACCATGTTCAAGCATAGGGGTGTTCATATGTGCACTAGGACACCCTAGGCCTCAGTTCGATGATCAACTTTGTGGTCATGTTGTCGGACTTGTGGCCACATGTCTTGAACACTCGGGTAAAGAGAGGGGCGGAGCTGTCAACTGATCACCACCTGGTGGTGTGTGGGCTTTGATGGTGGGGGAGGATGCCGGTCAGGCCTGGTAGGCCCAAACGTATTGTGAGGGTCTGCTGGGAACGTCTGGCAGAGTCCAATGTAAGAAGTAGCTTCAACTCCCATCTCCAGCAGAACTTCAACCACGTCCCTAGGGAGGTGGGGGACATTGAGTCCGAATGGGCCATGTTCTGTGCCTCTATTGTTGAGGCGGCTGACCGGAGCTGTGGCCATAAGGTGGACACCGGCGGTGAGGGATGCTATCAAGCTGAAGAAGGAGTCCTACCGGACCCTTTTGTCCTGTGGGACTCTGGAGGCAGCTAATAGGTACCGGCAGACCAAGCGGAATGTGGCTTCGGTGGTTGCTGAGGCAAAAACTCGGGCGTGGGACGAGTTTAGGGAGGCCAAGGAGAACAACTTTTGGATGGCTTCGAGGAGATTCTGGTCCACCGTCCGGTGTCTCAGAAGGGGGAAGCAGTGCAGTGTCAACACTGTATATGGTGGGGATGGTGCGCTGCTGACCTCGACTCGGGATGTTTTGGGTCGGTGGGGGGAGTACTTCGGAGACCTCCTCAATCCCACTAACATGCCTTCCAATGAAGAAGCAGAGCCTGGGGACTCGGAGGTGGGCTCCCCCATCTCTGGGACTGAGGTCACCGAGGTGCTCAAAAAACTCCTTGGTGGCAGGGCCCCGGGGTTGGATGAGATACACCCAGAGTTCCTCAAGGCTCTGGATGTTGTAGGACTGTCTTGGTTGACACGTCTCTGCAACATCACATGGACATCGGGGACAGTGCCTCTGGATTGGCAGACCGGGATGGTGGTCCCCCTCTTTAAGAAGGGGGACCGGAGGGTGTGTTCCAACTACAGAGGGATCACATTCCTCAGCCTCCTTGGAAAAGTCTATTCGGGGGTTCTGGAGAAGAGGGTCCGTTTGCCCAACCAGTCTACATGTGTTTTGTGGACTTAGAAAAGGCGTTTGACCGTGTCCCTCGGGGAATCCTGTGGGGGGTGCTCCAGGAGTATGGGGTACCGGACCCCCTGATAAGGGCTGTTTGGTCCCTGTACAACTGGTGTCAGAGCTTGGTCCGCATTGCCGGCAGTAAGTGAAACCCGTTTCCAGTGAGAGATGGACTCCACCAGGGCTGCCCTTTGTCACTGATTTTGTTCATAACTTTTATGGACAGAATTTCTAGGCGCAGCCAGGAGGTTGAGGGGGTCCGGTTTGGTGCACTCAGGATTGGGTCACTGTTTTTTGCAGATGATGTTGTCCTGTTTGCTTCATCAGGCCGTGATCTTCAGCTCTCTCTGAATCGGTTTGCAGCTGAGTGCAAAGCGGCTGGGATGGGAATCAGCACCTCCAATTCCAAGACCATGGTCCTCAGTCGGAAAAGGGTGAAGTGCCCTCTCAGGATTGGGAGCGAGATCCTGCCCCAAGTGGAGGAGTTAAAGTATCTCGGGGTCTTGTTCACGAGTGAGGGAAGAATGGAGTGTGAGATCGAGAGGCGGATCGGTGTGGCGTCCACAGTGATGCGGGCTCTGCATCGGCCTGTCGTAGTGAAAAAGGAGCTGAGCCATAAGGCAAAGCTCTCAATTTACCGGTTGATATACGTTCCTACCCTCACCTATGGTCATGAGCTATGGGTAGTGACTGAAAGAACGAGATCGCGAATACAAGCGGCTGAAATGTGTTTCCTCTGCAGGGTGTCTGGGCTTTCCCTTAAAGATAGGGTGAGAAGCTCAGTCATCCGGAAGGGGCTCAGAGTAGAGCTGCTGGCTGGCCTGGGAACGCCTTGGGATTCCCCGGAAGAGCTAGAAGAAGTGGCCGGGGAGAGGGAAGTCTGGGCATCTCTGCTCAAGCTGCTGTCTCTGCGACCCGACCTCGGATAAGCGGAAGAGGATGGATGGATGGATGGTTTTAAATTATGATTGTACCAATCATGGCTTCAAATTCAGCTTCAACTTCAAGTTTATTTTCATATATACATAAAACAAAGAAATACGTATTTTCAGGTCTCTACAGAATTGTGGCAGCAATAAAATACTAACAAAAAGATACATATACAAAATACATACATGCATACATGTACAATTACAGTATATACAATGTAGCATATTTACAACATGTATTGTTGTCATGATTAGATGTTCAGTAATCTTGTGTCCTGTGAATAGATGCTCTCGCTGAAAAAAATGACTGTGCAGTATGGCTTAGGACTTTAAAAACAGTGTTTGCCTTTCTAATGTAGAGTGTGTTATACATACATTAACAGGCCACTTTATTAGGTATACCTTGCTAGTTACAGGTTGGACCCTCTTTTGCCTTCAGAACTGCTGTTAATTTCAAATGGCATAGATTTAACAAAATGCTGACAACATTTCTCAGGGATTTTAGTCTATAGCATCACACAGTTCCTGCAGATTTGTAAGCTGCGCATCCATAATGCAAATCTCCTGTTCCACCACATTCCGAATGTGCTCTACTGGATTAAGATTTGGTGATTGTGGAAGCCATTTGAGTACAGTGAACTGATTGTCATGTTCAAGAAACGAATTTCAGATGATTTGAGCTTTGTGACATGGTGCATTATCCTGCTAGAAGTCGCCATCACAAGATGTGTACACCACGGTCATAAAGGGATGGATATGGTCAGCAACAATATTCAGGCTGTGGCATTTAAACGATGCTTGACTGGTACTAAGTGGCCCAAAGTGTGCCAAGAAAATATCCCCTACACGATTACACTACCACCACCAGCCTGAACTGTTGATATAACGCATGATGGATCCATACTTTCATGTTGTTGACACCAAACCTTGACCCTACCATCCGAACGTTGCAGCATGAATGTTGAGATTTATTGTACCAGGCAATGTTTTTCCAATCTTCTATTGTTTTGGTGACCCAGTGAGAATTGTAGCCTCAGTTGCCTGTTCTTAGCTGATAGGAGTGGCACCTGGTGTGGTCTCCTGCTGCTCTAGTCCATCTGCTTCAAGGTTCGACGTGTTCGACTGGGCGGTCTCATGGCCTGGAATCCCTGCAGATTTTATTTTTTTTCTCCGGCCGTCTGGAGTTTTTTTTTGTTTTTTCTGTCCCCCCTGGCCATTGGACCTTACACTTATTCTATGTTAATTAATGTTGACTTATTTTATTTTCTTAATGTGTCTCTTATTTTTCTATTCTTCATTATGTAAAGCACTTTGAGCTACATTTTTTTGTATGAAAATGTGCTATATAAATAAATGTTGTTGTTGTTGTTATGTGTTCAGGGATGCTCTTCTGCATACCTCGGATGTTTATATAGTGCTTTGATCATGGGAAAGGTGCTATCTAAATACAATGTATTATTATTATTTTAGTTACTGTTGCCTTTCTATCAGCTGAAACCAGTCTGGCCATTCTCTTCTGACCTCTGGCATCAACAATGCATTTTTGCCCAGAGAATTGCCCAGATCATTCTCTGTAAACCTTAAAGATGGCCGAGGGTGAATATCCCAGTAGATCAGCAGTTTCTGAAATACTTAGACAAGCTTATCTGGCACCAACAACCATGGCACATTCAAAGTCAGTTAGATCACCTTTCTTCCCCATTCTGATGCTCGGTTTGAACTTTAGAAGGTCATCTTGACAATGTCTACATGCCTAAATGCATTGAGATGGCAGAATATACTTTTACTTTAAGAAGCAGTTGAACAGGTGTACCTAACATAGTGGCCAATGAGTATACAGTATATTTCCTGAACAGAAGCCTGATGTCAATAATATTCTGTGCAGCCTTCACCAACCTTTGTTCTCTTCAGAGACAACAAAAACACATACTCCACTTTAGGCAGTTTTGAATGCCAAGGTTCTATAACTAGATACACATTCTTAAACAGACCTTTGAAGTTTGTATCTAATTTGTCTCAGTCTGACTCAGAATTTTTTGTTTGTTTCTTTTTTCTGCTTGCTTCTTTTTTGTGGCCTTGCTCATGGACTATACTTGGGGAAAAATAAATTGATATGTCTGGATGCCACTCCTTAGTGAGAAGTACTCACATATTACGCCCTTGGATACTCTCATCACCAAATAACCAGTTACCTTCTCCCATGTGAAATGTTCCCATGTCAATCTCATCTTCACTTGTTCACCAGCTGCAATTAGATGAAGTCTTGGAAGGATGATGTAAGCTCACCTGCCCCATATCATCACTTAGTGCTTATGCTTTTATGTGTTTTGTTTTAGTGACTAATTTTCAGGGCTAAAGTTCCTATGCTTTTTGATACTATGCTAAATGTTTTCATGATGCTTTGCATAATGGTTATCATTTTGTTTAATTTATTCAGATTTTAAAGTGATGCCTGTATTTTTGACTACTCCATTACCTGCTTGATTAAACTTATTCTTTACCTGTATGACTTACTAAACCTTTTGCTGCTTTAAACTCCTGTTTCCTTGTTCTCTGGCTGCCAGGTTATCTAATATGTAAAGCTGAATGTGCATTTGTATGGGCGTTTGTCCTGGATACAAATCTACATTATTGAACCTATGTCCATCAAATTTTGCACTGGTTCCTTGTTAAAAAAGAGGAAAAACACAAGCTATATTTCATCCCAAAATTTAGTCAGTGCTCCCACCCTGAGTAATACTGGGTACTTGTTTTTGTCAGGTATGCAAATCCACAATGTTAAACCTTTCTCCACCAAGTTCTGTACAAATTAACCATTTATATAGAAAAAACCCATAGGCTATGTTTTTTGTTCTGAAGTGTAGTTGGTTCTCCCACCCAAGGAAACATTAGGTACCCTTGTTATTATATATAAATACTTCATTTACTAATATTTTTTGTCTTATTTCTTTCTGTATTGCAACAAAGAATCCATTTCCATGCAGTGCTCCTCTTAGATCTGAGTGCCAAAAACAATATGAAAACACTAGATGGGCTGAACATGCAATAAACTAAAAATAGCAAACCACAGCATATAAACCTGAAAGAAATATGCAAATAATTCAACCAACAAAAAAATAAGATATTAAATAAATAACAGAAAAACAATCTACTGTTCAGAAGCATAAGTGAACAGTTACATTTAAAAAATAATATAAAATTCACATGCACATTTTGTGTCTTTGCCATATTTTTCAGTAATTTAAAATATACAATGTATTATTTCAAGAATTCAAATATCCAGAATGTTATCCAACACACCCTTCTGCTTGCAGGTAGTGAGCAACAATATATACAGTATTGTTCTCATGCTTGATTAAACTTAAGTTAAAAAAAAGATCACATACATATTTTGTGCCTTAGCATTAATTTCTAATTTTTAGTACTGTATGCAACGCATTACATCAAGAATTCACCAATCCAAAATGCCATCCAGCTCGCACCCTTCTGCTTGTAAGGAGAGGGCCAACATGTACGTTTTTTTGCACCGAGCCCAACTAGACTTCATAGGTCATTAGGCCCTCTTTAGCAAACCCACCATGGTGGGAGGATGCCATGCATGGTCCACTGGGAGAAGACCCAAGGCAGACCAAGAACCAATTGGAGGAATTTCATCTTTCAAATGGCCTGAGAGAATGTGGGTGTTATCCAGGAGTTGGTAAAAGTAGCTAAGAAAAAAGAGGCCCGTCTCTTCAGCTTCGTATGTTACAACTGCAACAAACACCAAGTAAATAGGATTAAAAATTAGCTTAAGTGACTAGGTCTGGAAAGTGTTCTGTACTGTTAATTGTACTTTTGAACATGTGAACTTTACTGCTGTCAATGAAAATATTTAAAAGCAAAATAGCACATTTAACTTCTGACAGTAACACAGTACATATTAAAATGTATTACAGCAGTCATATTTTAAGACATTTACTTAATCTTTTAAACTTTAGCAGAAAATTAAAAAGTGCACAGAAGCCTCCAAATTATTTTCATTTCAAAAGAAGCAAGGTGATACAGTCAGTAGAGCTGCTGCTTCACAGCTCTGGAGTCCTAGCTTCAAATTACATCCCCAGCAGTATCTATTTGCAGTCTGCAAGTTCTCCCCATATATGTGTGGGGTTTACTCCAGTTTAAACCAGTTTTCTATATGTAAATACAGTATATATCTCAAGTTAACTGATGCCCTGGTTGAATGTCATTGTGTGTTTGGAGAGTGTACTATACATTGGTCTGGCATCCAACCCAGGACTGATTAATGGTTTGTGCCTAATTTTGCCTGCCAATAATAAACTAGAATAAATGAGGTTTATATTGTATGGATGGATAAATTGTATTCAGCACGAATTTTCTCCAGGAGAGACAGAAGTCATGTTTGTTTGTATTCCTTTAAATATATTGAGGATTCTAAGTCTACTTCTACGGCACTATAGAGGCTTTCCACTCTAGCAAATTGCCTAATTAGAAGCCACAATAAAATATATGTTATACAATATCCTATGATAATATCAGTACGCTTTACTTCTTAAATGAAGAGTTAAGAGTATAGCAGAATTTTGTGCGTATATACTGTACAGCATGTGTTTGTTAATGTTTGTGTTTTCAGATGCATCAAAGGTTAAGTAACTTACTTAGGTTAACTGAGTCAGAGACAGGGATTTGCTATTCTTGTGGTTTACAGTCCAAAGTAACCACTATACCACACTGCATGTCAGTTTGATGACTTATTTCTACAGTGTGCAATTTCAGAAATTACCAAAAGTGCTGTTATACTTCTTTGCCAAATTCACATGAATGCTTAACTACAGCCATTGCTTTTATGTCCCAGAGTCGATTCAGGAAATACATTTTTGTGCCAATTATTGCCCTTATAAAAATTAAACATATGTAAAATTTATTTTAAAAAGTATATTGCTACTTATATGAATATTTTAAAACATGTTACAATGTACTTAAATGTGTCACACACGTGCGAATAGGAGGATGTTATATGGACCAAGCAAAGGTAATTCCACGCCAGGCCAGGGGGTGGCGGGGTGCACTAAACCTTCTCCTGTTATCTCTGCAGATCAGCTGCGGGAAAGCCTGTCTGAATCAGAGCCTATGACGTCCCTTCCAGTTCTGGCGCCCAGAAGAATGTCACTTTGGTTCCGGCGCCCAGAAGAATATCATTTTTGGCACACAATCTGACATCAGAAGAACATCATTTCCGGTTCCCTTACGTCACTTCCTGTCTGATCCCTTAAAGCCGGCATCTTTGCAAACCCTCAGTAGTTCTGTTTTGGACTTTGTACTGAGAACATCTCTGTACTATTTAAAAGCCTTTTGCAGCCAGGAATAATATACGGGTGGCTGCCCCAAACCTTTTTGTGTCGAATCTATCCCTTTTACAAATGATATACAGTATTTCAGTATCTTGTTGTATATGGAAATATATTTTAAAATATGTACATTTTTGCCATTTTTATGTGCATTCGCAAATAATGCATGAAACACCTACTGTGCTTGTGCCTCTTTTTCACCGCTGATAGCAGTTACTGATGGCAAACAAAATCTCCACTACATGTTTATCAAACACGAGCAGACCACGTGCATGGGTAGGAAGTCACTGTCACTGATTACTTACTTGTGTAGGCTGGTGGGTTGCTAGTTCTTTGCAGGATCGACTCAGCATGTGTGGAAAATCTGTATAAGCGGGTTGTTTCTGCTTTTCTTCCCAGTGGCTTGACCACAACCAAAAGAGAACCAGCACATCACCATCTCACTTAACTTAATAGTTTAAGTCATAACAGGTAAGTTAAATCAGCGTTTCTCAAGCACTGGGTCATGAATTGCTATTGTTCATATTTGTAGTAGGTGGTGGTCAGTTGCTGACAATCTTGCCAGATCCCCCTCCTGCTCTTATGATCATGCTCAATTTACCAATCAGGGCAATCCCCGCTCTGACAATCGTGCTCAATTCACCAAGTGGGAGAAGTTCTGATGATCATGCTCGATCGGTGGGTCACAAAGATATTTCTAGTGTAAAATGTGGGTTTGCAACACCAGCAAGGTTGAAAAACACTGAGTTAATTGATCTTCCTAACTGTAAAAGTATAAAATGGAAGTGAGGAAAACAAAAAGGTTATTTAGATATGAATGAACTATTTCTTTCACTATAATTTACTAGGGTGACCAGACATCCCAATTTCAGATTATAGTATGTGTTGCTAAAATAACTGAAAAACATCAAAATGTCCCAGTTTTAACAGGGTGGACATCTAATAAAACACTGCTCCACTGAAACAAATATCACAATATGTTTAGAATGGCAGACATGAAACTCCTACGGGGACCCCCACATACCCACTCACCCATCCTCTTTGATGTAATATAAATATAATATCATTGTCAAAATTCAGAAAGGGAAAGCTTGATTAAGAACTTGTGTTACATTTGATCAGCAATGTGAGAAGGACCAAGAAGCAGACAAAAAGAGAGTATTGCCAGTTATTTGTTTCCATTTCAAGCACTGTGTGGAATCATATGTGTTAATTTGTGAAACTGTTTTTTCCAAGTGCCCTGATCCCTCTCAGATGATGATGAGATAAAGCAGGCAAATGGGGATGGGTTTTATTTATGGGCATACATGCTAAACAAGTGTCCCAGTTTGGGACTTTGAAAATCTAGTCCTAACATTTGCTGTAAATAGCATAATATGAATAGCTTTGCAACTCCCATTTCATGAAAATTACAACAGTCAGACATTCTCAAGCAAAGAATAAATTATGGAACTTTTGTTTTGTTTAGGTTATGTTAATTGCCGATTATGAATCATGACTGTGTGTGAATATGGGTTGTGTGTGTGAGAGTGGTCCCTATGATGGACTACAGTCCTAGGCAGTTCTGCTTTTGGTCTTTTACCCAATCCTGGTGAGACAGCCTTTGGCCCCCACAATGCTAAAATGGGTGGAGAGGGTTCTAGAATCTACCAACTGAAGCCAACACTCCTGCTGTATCCCTTTACAGAATTAATTGTTCTTATGTACTGTCTAATTTGTGTTACTTACTGCATAGTGAGGAATGAGTATGTTTTTTTATGAGAATCAAAGATAGTATACAAAATTGTTTCAGCATTAAATTAAGTGCAGCTATATATTGACACAGCTACTTAATTGAACTACTTTCAGTTAGTTACAGGAAGTCCATTGAGGAGACTGGTTTTAATTTGTTTCCACATAAAAGATGAGCCAAATAAATTAATAATCTGTCATTAGGCCATTGAGCAAGGTCCTTAACCTACAATTACTTTGTCTTGGGTATAACATAAATCTGCATCCAGCCCTACAAGCAGGTCCTCAAACTTGCACGGAAAACCTGGGGGTTGGTACTCTGGCCACCATTTAAAAGAAAAAAAAAAAAAAAAAAAAAAACCTGTTCCAGTGTGATGCTGTTCCTGTTGCACTGCTGAACTTGGGTCCCAATTGAGGTGTTCATCGTGTGGTGGGTGCGGCAAGGAGCCGTATCAGCATATGCACTGGGACTCACTGCAAACTGTATATTACATATCTTATACACAGTGCATCTGGAAACGAGTTTGCTGCAACATATTAAGTGAAATATATGCTTCAGTATATATTTTAAATATAATCTTAAAAATATATATTTGAACTATATATTTCACATTATAATGAAACATATGTCAACATATTTTTTCACATATATTGTAAGATATTAATTTTTGCATGGGTGGTTATCCTTTTTAATCAGATACCAAACAATAAAGACGGGCAAATAATACTGCTAATGGTTAAAATAATCTTACAATATTTGCACCCTTTTGCTTTGAAAATTTATAAAGAAAGAAAGAATGTTAACTGACATTATCTGTAAACAAACAACTGAATTACCTTTAATATTAGGTTTTGAAAAAGAAAATAAATACTGTCACTGCAGCATTAGCCGTTGGCCGCATTTTAACGCAAAAATGTACTTAACAAATGCCAACTTTAAAATAAATAAACGATATGGGATTTTCACAGGTATGTTTTGTGAAGTTAAAATTGTACAATCGAACTAATGGGGGGAACAGAGTGTCCTTTCAGGTTACACACGAAGTACGGATGAAATGTCAACGGCGACATAACGACGCTCAAACTTTCTTCGAGTTCTGATTGGACAATATGGTTATGCTTATGTGTAAAGACATAAGGCGTATACACCGAAAGATTTATGACCCAAATGGCGTTCCATACCTCTGATGCTGCCACGTTCAGACAGGTTTCTGTAAATTCTCCCTATTGCTTTTTTAACAAAACGAAACCTCTGCTAGGGGTACGCTGACCTGCAGCGTCATCACGCCTTAAGCAATCGCCGGCGCGACGCTAAAAGCAACCAATGAAACACATATTCGAATGTGACGTCAGACTAAGTGGCGTGCGAGTATTTATAGAACCTATTTAAGGCTGTGGCGCTACTGCACGGTGGTGTCGCAGATCTGCTCTGTTTGGTATAGCAGTAGCTGCGGATTATCCGTAATGTTATTGTCGGCACGGCGTGGAAAGTAAATGGGTGAGATTTGCATTAAGAATCAGTTATTTAATCTTTGTTAGTTACATTGCTTTAGTTATTATCCAATTGTATGTCATTTTTTTAATAACACGGGCTTTTTGTGCCACAAGCCCATTCAATAAAGACCCCTCCCAGCCCCCATTATTTAAGACGAACGATTTAGACGTCACGTTTGCCCTTCAAGCCCTGAGCTGCGCGCAAGCGACACGCGTAAAAAAGTTGGTCAGAGAAGGAGGGATATTTTTAGTTATGTGTGATTTTGTAATCTCGTGCCTAGGTAGTCCGAGTAACGCCCTCTACCAGTCACTCTCACACAAGCATTATTTATCATCTGTGATCGGTGAGGTTTCCACAGTCACACACACTACTAAGTAACTGCTCCTTTCTTTGCATTTTTCTCGCCCACCTCCTCCTGTTTTTTCCATCATGCTTTTGCTTCTGATTTGTTCACTAAAAAGGATTTATAAAAACGTTTGCTGAAAAAGATAGTGAAACAGGAAATTGACTACTTTAGACAAGCAAGCTGGATTTTATCTGGTTTCCCGATTTTGCATGGTTAGGTAAGTGTTTCAAATTTGCTTTTCTATAGTGCTGTATCCGCCCAGTTTTCAGGCTTTGACCACCCCAGTGATTGTGCCGAAGAGGGGAGGGGGTGGGCGGTAAAAGTTTTTTTTTTTTTCTTTTTAATATTATTATTGATTGCATCTGTGCTGCGGTTTATCGGTTAAAGTGAACAGGGATCGGAGTTAAATATGCATACACTACGTTCCAAACACGTTAATTTGTGACTTGAAAGAAGCACAGAGACGAAACAAAAAAAAGCTGATCGTGTTTGACAGTTTGAACGTGGAGTTCCCGACTACAGAAGGTGTCACGGTAAAGATGAATGTTATTGCCAATCGGATGAAGCAGCCCGTTCTGCGCACTTTTGCAATTGTAATCGCCGAAGCATTGTTGTGCGGGGTTGCATGGTAGACGGATAAATCCCATACTCTTTGCGCACAGTCTTTTAAAAACTAAATATGCAAATAATGTATAGAGAGGTGTTCTTCGTCTTCTTGGCCCTGCAATGCAGATCTCTGCGGCGTGTTTACGCTTGTCTGTATGGCAGCGCATTGAGGTATTTAAATAAAACCGCATGGGTGGCATTTAACATGTGGTGTACTTCAGTCGCCTAGTGCACGGTGTACAAAGACGTAATCTATTTTATTTATTTATTTATTTATTTGCATATCTTACTGGTGAGCTCGAGGAATCCACGTTTAGTAGAGGAGCGTGTGCACATGCCCTGCGATTTCTCAGGCCATTCAAGATTAACCAGATATTTGCTTTACTTGTTCACTCTTATCATAAAATACTTTACAGCTGTAGAAGGTCTCCCAAAATGATAATGATAATGTTTTATTTCCAATCATTTTTAAGGCTGTGGAACAGTAACCAGAATCTTTTTAGGCTTCTGTAAAAATTATTAAAAAACAATATGGAATATTCCAAAATAATGCAGGCATCCGTTTTTAAAGATAATCATGTTTTTTTGTCGATAAATTTTACAATAAAACGTTTTTTTCTGTTTTTCTGTTTCCTCATTAAGTGTTGTGTTTGTTGAATATATATGAAAAACTATGAAAGAGTGTATTAATATTTGAACTGACTTCCTAGTCAGTCGCCACCTTATATTGCCTTTTGGGAACTTTATTGTTTTTAATCAAAAAAAATACATATGCTGTTGTTTAATGAACACCATTCCAAGACACTTTAAGTACAGATTCATGGGACAACTGTTTTTTTTTTTTTTTTTTTTTTACAGTTGGATCATAGGTTGGTAAAGGTCCTACTAAGGGTCACACAGTGGGTTGGAGGCAGTAGTTGAACTACAGTACCAACACCTACTGGTCTAGATCTTATTTGCCAAGTACCTTTCACTCTACATTTTTTTAAAACTGTAAAGTGCATATATAGTTCACTCTAAAAGGAAGGAAAAAAACATTATTAGGGCTCTGGATCCCAAATTTTTTTTTATTTTTGAAAGTCAGAGCTTGTGGCAAATGTATGATGCTTACGTTTAACTATCAGACATAATTTTATTTTCCATCCATTTCAGATTTTTAATAGATTAATTATAGCAATGTTTACTACCCTTTCTCAGGGTGCGTATTATAAAACACTTAATTTAAAAAGCCCAAACACAAAATTCTGTAATTATTAGGATGATTTTTGTATTGTCTCTTTATGAGACTTTGAAGAATTGTAAATGTTTTTTTATAGTTGGCCAAAATACCTAGCCTTGTCATGCTATTATTTTTGCTTGCTAGTTATTTGCGTGTCTAATGAATCCTCTGGGATATTTCAAAATTTCAAATCTAGTCTTTTCCATAGATATATCATATTGAGGAGCTTTTATTTTTCATTTGTTCTTCATGGTCTATTACAGTATATTGTTTGATGTGAGTGAGTTTTCTGGAGCTACCATTCTTAGTGATGTACCAAAGTGTTGTTTTTGAGATATAGAAATGCTTTCGCTTTGTGATTTGCGTGGGACTTGATATCCTAATCTGAAGATTGCTAATTGTACTTGCATTACCAGATTATTTTTGCTCTCCCAAATGGTAGTAACAGCACAAATGTTAAATGAATCATGTTCAGTTTAGCTAAGAAACAGCTGTAAAATCCATTGTCCAATTACTTTTGGTACCATACAATAGGATTTGTACTATCATTTTAAAGCTGTCTTTACATGTGGATATGTACTATCATTTTAAAGCTGTCTGTTTTAATCCTTTAAAACTTCTCTCCAAAATAAATTCTGATATTTTTTCACTTGAACCCTATAGATTTTGTGCTATTTCCAAAGTACCAGAGCATAGGGTACTTTAATTAAAAATGTAATAATTTTCTGAGTTTCTCTTTATTTGTAAGAAAATAGCATTAAAAAAATAGAAAGTAAATTTTAAGAAAAAAACCAAATCTGCTTAATTCTAGGACTTGGACTAGAGCAGTTGCATGCAAGGCGAGGGCCAGTCTTTTGTTGAGAGCATTCACACTTGCACAATCACACTTGTTTATGGATAGTTGAATTTAAGTCCTTAATTAACCTAACCTGCCATGTTCGTTCTGCAGTCACTACCTGGAGACACTCTTGCTCCTTCTTTGGTTGATGATTTATAAGTAGGTCTCCAAATAACTTCCAGCAGCTTCTTTCACTTTAGTTATGTTAAAGCCAAACAGTCTATGACTGCTTGCAGAGGTACCAAACTTGTTGCTTTGCCCCAGAATACTAGCCTTCTTTATGGTGGGTAATGAGATTTGTATTCCATTCATGTTCATAACAGGATTTTGAAGTGATTGCAGAGGATTTCAAGAACGATTTTGCGTTTGATAACATACCACAAACTTGCTGCTTTGCATATTTTACACAGGAGCCCAATATTGGGAAACACATAGCCTGTTTACATAAATACACTCACCAGCCACTTTATTAGGTATACTTTTTCAACACACTTGTTCCCTCTCCTGTCATCTAAGGCAACTGAGGCTACAATTCACACAGGCTCACCAAAATTGGACAACAGATGACAGGAAAAATGTTGCCTGATTTGATGAGTCTCGATTTCTGTTGCAACTTTTGGACGGTGGGGTCAGAGTTTGACATTTAACATTATGAAAGCATGGTTCCATCCTGCCTTGTATCAATAGTTCAGGCTGGTGGTGGTAGTGGTGTGCGGGAAAATTCTCCGGCACTCTTTGGGCCCCTTAGTACCAACTGAGCATCGTTTAAATGCCACAGCCTATCTGAGAATTGTTGCTGACCATGTCCATCTCTTTATGACTACAGTGTACAAATCTTCTGATATCTACTTCCAGCAGAATAACTCCCCATGTTACAAAGCTCAAATCATCTCAGACTGGTTTTTTGAACATAACAATGAGTTCACTGTACTCACATAGAGCACCTTTTCGGATGTGGTAGAATGGGAGATTTGCATCATGGATATGCATCCGGCAAATCTGTGGCAACTGTGTGATGCTATCATGTCAATATGGACCAAAATACCCAAAGAATGTTTCCAGCACTTTGTTGAATCTCTGCTAGAGTTACAGCAGTTCTGGAGGCAAAAGGGGGTCCAACCTGGTACTAGCAAGATGTACCTAATAAAGTGGCCAGTGAGTGTATGCATTTCTTTCAAGGGATCACTGTCAAACCTTGCCTGAATAACAGTCTGTGTTGTCTGCAGCCAAATCCATTGCTAACTGATGAAAAAGGTGCATGATGCTTTTTGTTATTTAGTTTATAAAACTAGACAATAAAACCAAATGAAGAGTGAGCAAGCAGAACATAAATTGCAGTTATTTTCTGCTCAAATTATACTTTTAAAACTGAAAGCATTCTTTCATTACATTCTCTTGTGTTCTGGATGGCATTACTTCAGTAAATGATAGTTTGTAGAAGTAGTTTGTTTAAATAACTGTTACTTTTTTAAAGCAGACTAGCAATGAATAGAACCCTTACAGATTAACTTCTGTGACAAAATATTTTAAAATAGCATTTCAGAATTATTTTGGTTTGAGCTGAAAAGACTACCATGGCAGAAGGCGATCGTTTTATTGAACAAAGTAAAGATTAGTTGTCATAGAAATAGTTGATGGCCTTGTCCATATTCTAAGTTCTCTTAAATTTGACATATTTACATTTCTGTTATATCTGTTCATTACTTATGCATTAAAAAGTATAAATTGAATTGTATTTTCGCCTGTGCAACAGCAGGTCTTCCTCTCTGAAATACTTGCTGACATACTATAAAGGTTGCTTTCTTTTTATCATTGCCCTTTAGCTGTCTTAGATGTTATTAGCAAGGTGTGAGAAGTCCTGAAGACTAGTCCTGACAGTTTGGTGAGAAATGGCTCCAGACATCTTAAGAGCTTTTGTCGGTCTGCATTCTGTCTTTGCCAGAAAGTAGCTGTGGGCCATTTGTGTAAAGCAGTATGCGATTTGTGGAAGGGCTCAACTTGTTTTTGGTGTTTCAGAGTTGGGGGATTGAAGCGATCCATTTGACCACATAGTAGCAAAACTGAAAACCCAAATTTGTCATGGTGCTAAGTACAGCCATCCATTTTGCTGACTTGCCTAATTCAGTGTATGGCTGTGTTGTGTGGAACATCACTGGGTACCTGGCAGGAGCCAGTCCAGTGTGGAGTGGGGGTGGTATTTCATCACAGGGAACTGCAAAGTATTGTGTAGATTAACACGCATAATCGATATGTCTGCAAATTTAAAGAAGTTGTGTGCAAATAAAAAGTTTATGCTGTTTTCAAAACATGTTTAATTAAGTTTTACCACAATACTTTTATAACCGTTCTTATGGGGGCCATCAGACACTCACACAAGATCATAAGTTAAATTACCAGACAATTTAGAATTTGTACTTGTATCTTAAGTTATCGTGGTTATTCAGTAATGTATTCTCAGGCCAATTATATATGAAAATATGTTCACAAATTAAGATATATGCCTAATTATGCTTTCAGTAGAATGACAACTTTTTTTTTCCCCAAATTTTTTATAATGTTGCAGATTGAATATCACAAACGACTACTCTCTTGATCAGAGCTGCTATATGCAACACCCAGTAAATGAATAATGAGGATCACACAAAACCTAGGGATGTGTATTATTGGTAGAACACCACCCCAACCCTCAGCAAATTGTGGTTGATGTTTATGTTGCATGTGACTAAACAGTTTATTTTCTTTTTTCATGTTCCTTTTTTTCTTTTGGTGGTCCTTGATATCAAGTGCTGCCTAGGTAAGATCCAGCCCTACTGACTTAAATCTGTCATATAAAAGGATGGATTGGTGATGAACATTTGTATGTGTACATATGCAAAAAACGGGTGATCTCCCCCCTCCCTGATATTTGTTTTTTTTATGGTTTGTCTGCTTTGCTTCATGCATTTCATGCAATAAAGATTCTAGCAAATAAGTATTTTTTTAATGTCTTTAGCTCTGTGTATTTCTTTTTCTTTGCTTGTGTAGAATTTGCCAAGTAAAATGAACGTAGGAAGCAAAAAGGCCTATCTGTTTTATTCTTTCAACATTTGTTATATGCCCATTCAGCATTCTTTTAATTTTTGGTTTGTATGCAACATTTGTATCTAAGGAATGTTTTATTAGGTCAGCTCAGCGCATGCTCTAAACCTTCCTGTCTCTTCTTACAATAACTTCCTTGTATGCAAATCAGAAAATGTTTGTTTGGAATTAAACATGAATAGCTGACAAAGTTTTTTTATTTCAATTTGATTCCATTTTATTTTTTTAATGTTTTAAAAAGTTACCCTGGCAACTTGAGCTCCTATAAAACTAAAAATGTGTCATACTTTAAGTTTAGTAAATGGAAAAAAGTTTGTGTAATGCTTCTGGACCTATTGTCAGAAGCATATTTTCAGAAATTGGAAACTACATGTCCTTGTTATTGATTAATACCTGTCTAAGAAAAAAATGGAGGTTTCTGTGGGTTCACTATGTATGTAGAAATATGTTAATTCAATTCTGTTCACAGTTGGGTTTAGACAAGCTTAAGTTTGAATGCTGTGGAACAGAATGTTGAATTAGCAAGTTTACTCTGGACTAACGCTAGGCCATGGGGCACCAGACCACTAAGTAAATTAGCAAAAGTGCATTAGTGATGTAATCAATATCAAACTGTGTGTTTTTCATTTTGAAAACAAAAGGATGCATTAGCTCCTAAGTAATAAAATACATTATAAACTAAAGAAACTGAAAAAAGTAACTATTTAGAAAACATAAGTATGAACAGTTCCTTAACTTTAACTTGGTTTTTATTTGCATTTTTATTGGGACATCATGTTTTACTAATTGGAACAGGCTTTTATATTGATTTCTCAACATTTGTGTTTCAGTGCTGTTTCAACTCTTACCTTTGAAGAAATATGCAGGTTAGAATCTGCTGGAGGCACAGCTACGCTGAAAAGTGCAGTAGGCTGCATTAGAAAATAATTTGAAGAAATACAGCACAGTTATGAGAGCTCATAAAGACCGCTAATCTCTCAGGGAGGTTTAAGTACTTCATATGGTGTCTCCAGAGACTGACAGTGAGTGTTAGCCTGGGGCCCTATCAAAAATAACTATTAAGGCCTTCCAAGAGTCATTAACCATTGCTTGTATTGTTTCTTTTCCACTATGCTGTTGGTTATTCTAATACACTGATTTCCTCCAACCTTCACCTTTCATGACAAATTAAATGATCCTATTACTTTTTTGTTGAAACAGAATTTATTAACAGAATAGTTAAATATTAGTTAAGTAAAGAATTTGGTTACTCTTTATCAAATTTTAGCACTGTGTATCTGTTGTTAGGATGGTGCATCATAAATAGGGCAAATAATTATTGTTACTTTCAGTAAACTGACTAGAGGAGGCTGGCTTGATTTTTGACCTTGGAACCCCTGCAGGTTTGTTTTTTCTTGTATTTCATTGATAGCGTGTATATTTTCTTCTCGTCCCTAGCCATGTGACCATAGAATCTGATTTACCACTTTTAACAATTGGAGACCTAAAAAATTAGTTAATAGTAATATATTCTTAATCGTCCAAGGTCTACACTCCTGTCAGAGTAGTTTGGCTATATCTAGTTCAGCCTTGGTTTTGTATATGGACTACCTGTATAATATTGTTAAGAATGACATTTTAGAGAGTCCGTCACACCCTGAATTGACTTCCTTCACCAACCAGAGGTGAGGATATATGATTGTAAGTGGTGTTTAAATTCACATATTTGTGAGGAAAAAGTATCATGTGTATAAAGCTGCCTCATTCTCTGATTAGTCTGCATGCTCTAGAGCAGTGGTTCCCAAAGTAGGGGTCGCGAGATGATTTCCAAGAAATCAAATACTTTTTTAAACTTTTTAGAAATTAATTAATTTAATTTTTTAGAAATAAAATTTTATCCATAACTAACAAAAGATAAAAACTAGTAGTTAATAGTTACATTTAAAAAAAACGTGCAAATTAAAAAGCCATCAGCCTTTCAAATTTCTTTCTGTTCGATCGCGACCCCTGAGGTGATTACGACAGTTTAACGACACATCAATGGCGTCAGTTGCAGCAGATCAATTTACAGCACCATGTTAAACATTCCGACATGTGCACGTATCATGTAGGTAATTTTCATTGCTTTATGCTTAGGATATTATTTTTGTTGAAATGAAACGTTGGTTAATATCGACCAATGTCAACGCAGATAGGCTAGCGGAGGAAAGCGGAGAAGCACCACCGTCAGAAAGCCCATCGTCCTCAAGTACGGAAAGACACCGGAGTGTGCATAAAGAGGACATCCATAAACAGTCGGCTCAGCCTTACTCCAAGAGTCGAAATTATCGAGAGGAATTTATCCAGTATGGATTCACATGCATCATCGTCAATAACGTACAGCATCCCCAATGTGTGGTGTGCACTGAGGTGCTTGCACATGAAAGCCTAAAGCCTGTAAAAATGCTACGACACTTGAAAACTAAGCACCCCTCTCTTGCTAACGAGGGCAAATCTGACATCGGACATGGAGGACGCATTGGTTGAACTGTCATGCGACCGAACCTTGAAGACAATGTTTAATTCCAAGACTCTGGATGAGTTTTGGATTTCAGTTGAGAGGGAATACCCACAACTATCCAAGGCTGCTATGGATGTACTGATGCCGTTTTGCACTACCTACTTGTGCGAAAAGACTTTTTCGGCACTCACGTACATTAAAAATAAATACAGGTCACGACTGAACTTGGAGGATGATCTCCGAGTCGCGGTCTCCAAAATTAACCCAAGAATGGACTTGCTGTGCTCCAAGCATTGTGCCCACCCATCTCATTACGTGAGGTGTTTTGTTGAAATTAAACGAATGAGTAAATAACAGTTTTTTAAAAAGTTATATGGTTGTTAGAGCGTTATGTTCTTTTTTGTTGTCATGCTCTTGTTTGGATAGGATATTTTGTTAAAATTAAACAAATGAGTAAATTACTATTAAAAAAAAATTATATGGTTGTTAGACCATTGTGTTCTTTCGTGTTGTCATGCTCATGTTTGGATAGGCCTATTGGCGCATGTGCACCGTTGCGCGCAACATTTGTATATTTTAACCACTTCCGAGGATAGTGGGGGTCACGAGTCACTGGCACGGTTATTTTGGGGGTCGTGAGCTGAAAAGTTTGGGAACTCCTGTTCTAGAGATCAGGGAATGTCATTGAATTGACACAGAGTAAACGGATCATCAGGAAATGGACATGAATTACCGCAGAGTAAACGGATCATTGTTAATTTACACAAAGAGACTGATGCTCAGCGTTATTGAAATAGAAGTTCCATAGTGTGGAGGGACTGATGAGATGTGCATAGTATTATTGAAATATTGCATCCAAAGGCATTGACCACCAAACAAGAAGTGCTATTTAATAGTGATGGTGCAGACAGTTTGTCCCAACTACACAGTTTGAAATTGAATGAATAATTGCCTTTTTTGTGGTATATGGAACTATTTGAAGATAAAGAAAAAAACTAAAAGATTTTGTTTGCTTCTACACACACATACACACACCCTTGTAGTTTTGTAAATGCCACTCATGAGTGCCATTTAGGAGATGCCAGCCAAAGGAGAGTGAAGGGTGATGGACAGTGAGCTGTGAAAGACTTTCAAAACACACACCAGTAATTCAGTACACTATGCACATGAGGGGGGCATTGCACATTATTTGTACATTTTGTTGACATTGCTAACACAAATTGTTGTATTCTTCACAATGACATTTGAAAACATAAGAACACAGAGCCAATGAAACACGGCTGATGTGTGTTTTTTTTTTTTTTTTTTTAAACTTTAAACTTTAAACTAGTGATGCAGGTCATAGATCTATATCATCCAATTTTCACTATAAAAATTGTTTTCAGCAACTTCTTTTCTGAGCTTTACAGTAATTTAGTTGTAGTGCTCTCTTGCATGAGGTATTACAGTAGTTAAGCTTGCACATTTTTTTTTTTTTTACTGCAAACTTCCTGTAAACAGAGAGCAGTAAGGCAGACATTACCAAAGTGAAACTGGAATATTAGCTTTTTCATTAAGGAAAGTGGAATAATAAACTGGGGAAAAGGGAATGGGAGGAATCGTTCAATGCAGTTAAACAAATGACAAGAAAAGCTCAACAGCAAAATTTGTCTAATTTACTTGTAAATATATTAAGCATGTTAGCCTTCTATCTTCTTGATAAACATCTTATGAACATTTTGTGATTTTTGCTGCTTTTTAAAGTTTGTACAGTGTGTATTATCTGTTTGTGTGTGTGTGTCATAGAGTTTAGGTTTTTTGGTAAGAAACAAGTATGACATAAAGTCGCTATTTATAAATTATGCCTTTAAGAATTATGTGGTACTCTCGGGGGGGGGGAAATACCTGTATAAATACAGCAAATGTATATTTTAACAGCAAAAAAGCTGTAATGGAATTAATGATTAAAAATAATTAAAACTTATAAGTGCATGTATATTTACACTAAAGCAGTGCTTAATTGCCGATATCAATTAATTGAATCAATGTGTGAAAAAAAATACATTTTTTGGACAAATGGTAAAAATTACTTTTGTAGTAATTACACAAAGTATTTTGTTTTCTTCAATGCCATATGTATTGTTGACACATTTTCCCTACATATTGTAGTATATGTTTGAAGGAAATTTTATTTTAGTATTTTTGTGGTCACTGAAAAATAAGCCTTTAGAATTTCATTTTATTAGCAAATAAACAGGTAACACCTGTTATCTATAGTTTAATTATAAAAATGTCAAAGTCAATACTTTAATACAGTAATCCCTCGCTATATCGCGCATCGACTTTCGCGGCTTCACTCTATCGCGGATTTTATATGAAAGTATAACTAAATATATAACGCGGATTTTTCGCTGCTTCGCGGGTTCTGCGGACAATGTGTCTTTTTACTTCCTGTACATGCTTCCTCAGTTGGTTTGCCCAGTTGATTTCATACAAGGGACGCTATTGGCGGATGACTGAGAAGCTAACCAATCAGAGCACGCAGTTAAGTTCCTGCGTGCTGAATGCAGTGTTAACCAGGAAGTCTCGTCTCGCTCATTCAGCATCAACGTGTTTCGCTGTGTAAAGAGTTCTGCTCTTTTGTGTTTATCTTTGTGCATAGTCAAGCCCTTCATTATGGCTCCAAAACGATCTGCTACTGCTTCAGGGGCCGTGCCCAAGCGCAAACGGAAGATGTTAACGATTGCCGAAAAGGTAAACGGTTTGGATTTGTTGAAGGCTACAATTCTTTTTATTTAAAAAGTAGGAAAGGAACATAAGATCTACGGCCGCAGTGTCCTTTTAACCAGGGTGCAAAACGAGTTGTAAGTGGATGTAATAAGGCAGTAGTCTGGATGGAATCTGCTTTAGGGATTTGGATTGAAGACTGCCAGAAGAAGAACAACGGCAGTGCTACACAATCGTCTGAAGTGGCTCCTTTACAAGGGCTGTAACGCTCTCCTTTGTTGTGCAGTAAAATTAAACTCATTGTTATCGGACAAGTCATCGTGTCATTGTTGGTGAGTAACCA
>JANRMT010062792.1:24057004-24067824 GCA_026402145.1 Polypterus bichir lapradei | reverse complement strand
TATACACACACACACACACACACATACACATATATATACATTATATAAAGATTTGAGTACAACAGCTGTCAGCGCTGTTGCACATTTTGAATTACTAGGGGGCTACTGAACAAACTGCAGCTTTGATACAATGTTCATTTTCTTAATCAATGTACTATTTATTGGAGTGCAGATGTTCATTATCACTGAGTTGAAATGGAGTTGAATTAGGTTAAACTCCTGCTTTAAGATGAACCACTAAATTTTATATGCAACTAATTATAAATAAAACCACAATGCCTTTAAGTGACTGCTGGTTTTAAGAGATAGTGTTAATCACCATCATTTTCCTACTTTAAAAATAAAGCTCCATCTAATTAAGCTTTTATAACCAGACCTCTCAAAGCTGGTCACAGATAACAATCACTAAGCCTGATCATTGTTTCTCCTGCTCCACTCATCTAATATTTAAAATTTCAGAGGGAAGCATTTCTCTCATTTTTTGGATTAATTTATAATACAGATCTTGCTGTGCAGTTAGCTCACTCCAATGTACATATGGATTTGTACTCTAATGAGATGCCAGGAGATTTGCAAACAAAATTGGTGTCGCAATATTTTGTAATTTATGTCTAGTAATTGTATGAATGATGTAGTAATTCATCTTGTCTTTTGCCGGTTTTAACTGTATCACTGTTTGCTATGTTGAATACCTTAGGATGGTTAAATCAAGGAATAAGAAGTAGGCACTGTTGCCCAGAGGCTTGAGAATTAGATTTTAATGTTACACTATTTAGCATAAATAAAACAATCAATATATGTGTGTGTGTGTTTATTTTGTTAGGTTACAAAGCATCAAGGATGAGATTTGAAGGGTTTTCACGTTGTACTATTTTCCAATAAATAAACAACAATAAGTCTCATCATAAATACACATTTAGGAAAGGCACACAGTTTTACATACAGGACCTGGGGCCTCATGTATAAATGGTGCATACGCACAAAAATGTTGCGTAAGCCCGTTTCCTCGTTCAAATCGCGATGTATAAAACCTAAACTTGCATAAAGCCACGTACATTTCCACGGCAGCTCATACCCTGGCGTACGCAAGTTCTGCGCTCGGTTTTGCAGACTGGCGGCATCCAGTGTCAAAGCAGTGCTACTGTTCATGTGTGGTTACCCTTTCTTTTTTAGATCCACATCTCTGACGCGGCTTTATAAACGCACTGAAATTAATCGCATATTGTTTATTAGTGTAATGCATCTGATTGTAATTAACCTGTAACAATATAATGGTCCACGGAATGGCCAAACTATTCCAAATACCATAGCTGCTTTAGCGTTGTTACTCTCACTGCACTTTCTTTTTCTTCTTTCAGCTGATCCTGTTAGGGGTTGCCACGGTGGATCATCTTTTTCCATATTACTATCACTGCACCACTCGGAGCAGCTGATTAGAAAGAGAATTATCGTTATACAGCATCAAGCACATGCTGCCTATCTGAACTGCTCTCACACGGCAAACACTTCAAAACCTTTCCTGTACAGACCTCGTGGTTCAGAAACAGTTTCATCCCAAGAACTATAAAATGCACTCAATCAGTCCATCAAGTGCTCCTTGTAGAACTGTTTGTACTTATTAGTACAATCGCCTCACTGTAAACTTGCACTACAGTTATAATATTGCACAACCTGAGCCACTTTATAAAGCGTGTATTTAGATATGATGACGATATCATTTTTAAGAGGAAATGCAGCAAAATGTTTTATTATATTATACAGATAAAACTAACTTAATTTAAATAATCTACATTGTTAATTATTAAACATGTGAGGACACGGTGTCGCTGAGCTAGCAAGGATCTGGCGCTCCATTCACGGATTGCTCCTGCCTCGCGCTGTATGCTTGCTGGGACTGGCGTGACACTGGAAGGATAGAATAATTAAACATGAACTACGAAGATATTTCAATGTTCCTTAAAAGTTCTGAAGAATCGGCATTCTAGGCTTACAGATGGCTTAACGTCTATTACAGAGCTGATTGTGTGGCAATTGGGTATTTGGAGAAAGAAAAGGAAGGACAGGAATTGGGGGTTATAGTACGTTTGAAAGATACACTATTTCATTGAAGGTCGCGCACAATTACTGCGCCACCGTGTTCCCATGTTTAATAACATCCTTTAACTCCTATGATCGTGAAAATGATTTCAAGTATACATCTCAGTATTTTAATTATTCAGAGAGGTGTAATATTACAAATGTAATGGATTTTGTGTCCTGTCGGAGGAAGAGAAAGCCTGGAAGCACGTAGTGATTCACACACATAGAGCACATAGAAGATCAAATACAAAATAAAGCATTTAACATGCTACTTTAGCTACTATGAGAATTGAGAAACTAGTAAATTAAACAATTTTAAGATGAAGTTTATGATGTTCTACTTTAATCACATAGTTTATTTTGTCATTAAATTGGAAATTTCGAGATTAAAGTTGAAATTTCGTGCTTTTTTTCCCCCTACTGTGTGACTATTTTTTTTTTCTGTACCTTAATAAGCTTTCATATGAAACTCAGACGGTGTGCTACGACTTGGCTTTTCACAGCGACTTTGATATCTGACAACTTCATAACTTTTTTTATTTCGGGCACTGTGCGACTTTGTGAACTTGAGCTTTCGAGTTTCTCCGACACTGTGTCACTCGATCAACTTTCTTTTGTTGTTTATACCACTGTTTAAACCAACAAAGAGTACGTTTTTCCTTGCATCCACTTGGTATTCGCTGAACTTCTTCTATTTCCCCCCCCATGCTTTTGCCATTGCCTTTTCACAGAACGCTGAGCTTAAGGGCTATTTATATTGATTTGCATATTCAACAAGGCGTAATTCTGGGAGAAGACGGAGCGGGACAGCAGGCACGTGCATGTGTGTTGCTTTTCACGCTGACCGAGATTTATGTAGCGGAAGAATGTGCAAGTGGGCGTTTGCACAGATTTATGCATCTGGATTTTTTTTTTTTTTTGCGTAAGCACATTCATGCTTTTGTGCTTAATGCCCCTAATTAGTAGATTTGAGTTATTATTTTCACCGATTTCCCTTAAAAAACCTGTAGTCTCTTTAGCGTTATGTTTACCCCTGAAGAAAGAAGCCAAAAGTGTTGCCTCCCCCCACCCCAACAACAAAAAAATACTATTATGTGTAACAGGAAACACGTAAATACCAAAATGGTTATGTCTAGTGTCCATTGCTGTACTGATACAGATTTAGTATACATGCTCCATCTGAAATGTTTTAAAACAGTCACAACAAACACACATAGGCACTGTTCAAGCAGACTGAGGGAGATTCTTCCCCCCCGCCCCCCAAATGTAACTACAGCTTGCTGCTTGCAGAACTTGATACTAAATTGTGCCCACAGTTTTCACAGATTCAGAGCTGGGTGATTAGCTTCATCCTAGTCACTGTTATTTCATAATAAGTGAAAAATGACACTCATAAATTCAACAAAAATGGGTGTCTGCAACAACTGATTTATGGACCAGTATCATCTCTGGACTGGTTTACCCACTATGCCATGAAGTACCAGGAGACTAAAAAAAAACCCATATGTCATCTGCAGTGACAAGCTTCCAGAGACTAACAAGCAAATGGTCAACTGTGACTTTTCCAAAACTGCTCAACATAGTTTCAACAAATATTTTCTCCACCAGACGATTATCAACAAATCATATATAGTTCAGATGATTATGATCAAAAGACATGTTTAGACCAAGGCTACACAAACGAGGAATGAGGAAGTGCAGGACTGTCAAGTAGTATGAAGCCAACACAAAGCATGATCATTACTGAAACTTGGTAGGTTGAAACAGGTGTCAGTTTTAATGACTGTATTAACGTTTGATGATCAATTCACAGCTCCACCTCACTCATGAAAATGTATAAGTTACCACACAAGTAACAAAGTAGCAGAATGCTTAGAAATAATTTATGTTTTTTTGCAGCATGTTATTTTATCCAATAGACGGCACCAAAATACTGACCACTTATTCAGTTATTCAGGTTTAACACTGTAAAGAGGATCATCACTTGTCACTGAAAGTTTGACACGGTCTTAAATGTATTTACATAGAAGATTCTAAGTGTTAATGCCAAGGAGTTATATGACAAGTTTTTAATGGTGACCACACAGAGAACCTAACTAAATTGCATTAAGTAAGACAATTAAGAGTATAGGCAATATTAACTCAGTAACTAAAAGCTAAAGGTATAAAACTAACAAATCTGTATAAATTATATATAAATTGCATGTCAAACCACACATAATAAATACATCTCTAAGAATGGGTTAACTGTTAGGATATCATGCTTGGAGTCTAAGATCTTGATTTTGATATCTAAACTTTGAGGACCCACTTTTAACTCAGTTCATGGCCCTTAATAAATGTTCAATACTGCACATACCAACCATGTTATGATTGTTTTAGCTTCAGAGAGACACGAACAAAAAACAAACAAAAAAAAAAAAAAAAGATGATTTGTTATTACTATGCAGTACTGTGTAGTGGTTAAAGGCTTTGGATCTGGAACATCAAACCCAGAGGTTGTGGGTCCAAATCCTGCTACTGAAACTGTGTGACCATGACCAAGTCCCTTCACCTGCTTGTGCTCCAAATGGAAAAACAAAAAGAAATGTAATTGTATCTCAAACATTGCAAGTCTCCTTGGATAAAGTTACCAGCCTGTTGTTAATAATCTTTCTTTGATTAAAATCTAAAACAAGATTTGTAATTAAGTGTTAGAGGAAATCATACAATTTGAAAGCAGTGCAATGCTGCCTTTAACATAAATTTGTCAAATTCCAAATGTAATGGACTAAAAATGGAGAAAGCAAGAATAACCAGTTTCAAAGGTAGTTACTGAACCACAGTTCATTCAACGTCCCAACTCATGTCACTGAATAAACTAAAATATCTTTCATAGGTTTTCTGCAAAGACGTTAGCTTGTCTACCTTTAACAACTATAAATGTTATCATTCTAGATAACTAAACATTTTTAAGGCTCTAAAATATTTTAAGTTCCTCTTACACTTTTTTTTAATGAAAAAAGTTAACACATCTCCATAAAGTACTTTGTAAAATGTTCTTTCTTCCTGGAAACATAGGAGGGGAAGGAATCCCAAAGGTTATCTGATCACATTACATCCATTACTGACAGCATATGGCAAGTGGTATTTGTAAGAATGACCGTAACAAGAGACTTTTTGTATGTATGGCCATAGACAATGCATTTCTCAGTAGCGTGCATATACACACACACTCAAATTCATCTATTTGGCTTTGAAGACAGAGTCAACTCTGGGTCAGGGCAAGTAAAGGCACTACACAAGATTAAATGTTTCCTTACATTGAACTTTGAGAACCAATGTTAACTATTTCTGAACCGTTTGATCCTATACTGTTGTTGAACCCCATGTAATTACACAATTAAGAAAGATCCATTTTAGATTCTCTATAAACACATTGATCATTATGAAATCTAAGAAAATGGTTATCACAAAGATTCAAAAACTTTTGGAAGCAATGTGCACAAAAGCTTACAATTGGCAGATCAGCTACATTCTACAGTGTAATAACAGGACTTCAATTATAACAGTTAAATATGAATATTAATTATACCAATTATTACCAAAATAGCGCCTATCATTTAACCACTAGTTTTGCAGAATATTTCCTGCCCCTAAAAACTATTACAAATAAAAAAAAAGATGTATAGAATGTTGAGGTACAGGTTAAACAATTAGGTGTTACAGGAATTATGACGGCTGACCTTACAAATTCAGTCTGTATAGATTATAAATGTTTTCCACTCAAAACATTAGGTATTAGGTTAATCAGCAGTCCAAAACTGACAATGAAAGAGCGTATTTGTGTGTGCCTATATGTGCCCTGTTGGTCTCCTCCTTTTTACCTGCAGCCAGGATAAGTTCTGTAACCCTGAACTGAATTAAATGCATTGTAAAACTGATGGATGGGATTCAAAGTTGTACTGACAAAAATTGGGTGATGACAAAAAAAAAAAAAAATCTTAAATTTGATTAGCAATAAAAATTATATATATATATATATATTTTTTTTTTTAAATACTGCCTATTTTAGATTTTCAGTAACAAACATGATTAGGTATACCTCCATAAAACAATGGCTTCTGTGAAAGAGATTATAAATGTAACACAAGATGAAAAATAATGTTACATTTGAGTATGTTTTAATTCATTATACACAGGCAGATTCCCAGAATTTACAGATTTTAGACTAAATAACAAACAAAGAAATCAAGACAAAGTGTCAGCATTAAAAGAAAAACTGCGGAACATTACCACCATTAACATTTCATCTGTTTGGTACTCTCAGGACCACTGTGTATTAGGGATATTTCATACATGTACAGATATCAAATATATTCTAATTTTTTTTACAACTTAAATAAATGTAGGGGAAGGGGTATTCTCATTCACTATTGTGATACTCTGAGTGCTACCACAGAATTTTGCAGGATTTGTCCACTTACCATGCCCATCTAATATCCATCATCAGAATATTTCTAGTTTTGCCTGAATAGATTCTCTCGCCATGAATAAAGCTATCAGATCTCTGCCTATAAGAGGGAGAAATCCTTTCTTTTTCAAATGTAAGCAAATCTGTTGCAATCTGGGCCCACCCTTCCTGTTAGCTGACTGGCACAGCTTTCTAATCTTGCCTCTCTCTCTTGAGGTGGCTGAATTTAACATCACATAAAGAGAGATAAATTACATTGGCTCCATATAGATGAAAAGACATAACTAATGGGGGGAAAAATGTTGTTCTCACAAAAAAACAGATGTGGAACACTACAAGGTTTTTTTTGGGTGCTCCATCAACCTGAAACTTATTTTAGATAAGACTGAAAACTGTGTTTTAAAATTTTTATCTTCTTCAGCATCAACAGCACCATCTGACAAATATATTGAAGCATTTTATGAAAACATGTTAAGTCTAATATCCATTGATATATACCTCACATGGAAACTAAAGTAGTTTTAAGGATTTTAAATTGTATATTTAAATGAAGTTATTTCCTGTATGAAATATAATTTCACATTTAACTTGTAGAAACTGAAGAACTGCAACAAAATGTATAATATTCAACATTAAGTTACCAAGAAAAAAGGACTCAGGCTAGTGGCGTGTGAAATGTGGATGTATTTGTGCATGGAGGAAATTAAGTTTAAAAAGTCTAATACAAATGAATACATTTAGAAAAATGTGGATGATAGCACTTCAAAAACATTTACAGATGTAAAGGACAGAACACTATATTCAATTCAAAGAACTACTGCATAAAAAGAAAAATGTAGAAGTCTTATGTATGCCTTGAAACAGAATTTAACCAGAGATTCAACTTAATTAAAAGCAACAATATATAAAAAACAAAAAGAATTGTCTAACTAAAGCGTCATTTAGACTTAAAGCGACAAATATTTAATAATAGCAATAGTGTAAGTTTTATTTAAACACAGGAACATTATTCCCCAAAGCCATTAACACCATCTCTACTGCTGAATTAAGCACTAACCATATACACCTTTTTTCATTTAATATAACAACTCCCCCATCAGAAACTAATTTACTAATCTTGCCTTTGTCCTGCCAAATTAGACCTATAGTGGTCACATTTTTTATTAAACAAAAACAGTCAGTAGTAAAATGTAGCTGGTTTGGCAATGATGACCAATAGTAGTGATGCTCTGATCGACTGGCCACCAATTTATCGGCCAATTGATTCTACAAAATACTTGATCAGTGATCTGGCCGATCAAAAAAAATTTTTTTCAGCATCTGCTTTCCTAAGCTTTACAGAATTTAGATCTAGCCCTCTTTATAGGAAGTAATACCTCACTTGAAACAGACATTAGTAAAGCAGACTTTAACAGAGAGAAAATTGGAATATTAGCCTTTACATTAAAGAAAGTAGACTAATAAAAAGAGAAAAAGGAATCAGAGTCATTTACCTGTGCAAATAGACAAATGACAATCAGACATTTTTATTTTGTCCTTTAATTAAATTGAACAATGCTCACCTGCGTTTGGATGGTGAGCAAACTTGTGTTTAGAGAAGATGGGATTAGTTTAGTACAGCAGCCCACATTTTCAATTACTTTATATACTCGAGGAAAAGTCAGGGCTTGATTTTAACATATAATTTCCGGTATTTTAGAATGTCTGTCGTATAAGCCAAATTCGGAAAACTCATGCTAAGAGATTATGATATGCTAATGCCCACCTGAGAGAGTGACAACAAAGTGCACTGCCTTTTTTTCCTATGTATTGTGACAATGTGACCACACGGTGATACTCAAACTATTCCGAAGCGATGTTTGCAGGGTTTTGTGTTTTTTGTATCACACACCCTCATATACCTTTACCGTAAGAGCATCCCTTATCTACGATGGAGTGTTCAATCAAAAGAAAATATGAAGCTGGTTTTAAATTAAAAGCCGTTGAAGTGGCGAAAGAAACTGGTAACTGCGCTGCTCGAAGTATCTGAGAAACTGGTGTGAGACTGGAGGTAGCAGGAAGATGTAAAAAAAAAAAAAAAAAAAAAAATCAGGAGTGGTCTCCCCTAGACTTTCTCGTATACTCAGACATAAGGATGGATAATTGAGGAGTAAACCGCAAGACAATGATTATATTTTTATATCATGTACATTACAGAACCATCAAAAACAAATGAAATCTATACTAATAAAAGGCAAAGCCCTCACTGACTCACTCACTCACTCACTCACTCACTGACTCATCACTAATTCTCCAACTTCCCGTGTGGGTGGAAGGCTGAAATTTGGCAGGTTCATTCCTTACAGCTTCCTTACAAAAGTTGGGCAGGTTTCATTTCGAAATTCTACACGTAATGGTAATAACTGGAAGCTGTTTTTCTCCATTTACTGTAATGGAGATGAGCTTGAACGCCGTGGGGGCGGAGTTTCGTGTGACATCATCACGCCTCCCACGTAATCACGCAGTACATAGAAAACCAGGAAGACCTCCAAAAAGCGCTGAAGAAAACATGCATTATATAATTGAGAAGGCAGCGAAACAATAAGAAGTGAGCGAGTGACATATACAACCATATTCATGAGTTCTGCTACTTCGGAAACAAAGCACGATGTAAACCTAGACTTTAAATTAAGTTCATAGACAGGCTGCCGCTGGCGTTTGTAATTTAGTGCCTGCCCATATAAGGCCGTCCGTCAGCGGCAATCCAATAGCAAACTGCCACTAAATATTCACGGGTGAAGGACTGTGCTTATGCAGAGGAAGATGAGATGGTCAGGGTGGTGTTTGGCACAAACTCAGCGAAACTGCGAAAGAAAGTTTTAAGTGCCAGGACTTCGGTAACATTAAATACAGCCATGGACATAGCACGAGATGGCACCAGCACAGCTGGGAACCTTCGATGCATGTACACCGAGCAGCTCACGTGAACTGACGCAGTGCACAGACAAAAAGCAACAGTTCCAAAGAGCGCTGAACAAAAACTGAATTACACAATTGAAAAGGCAGCAAAAAATATGAAGCGTCTGATACATACAAGCATATTCATAAATCCAGCTACTGCGGAAACAAAGCACACGGTGGAAAAAGTCAATGTCCCGCTAAAGGAAGACAGTGTAAAAAAAAACCTGTGCATGCAGTGTGTCAGGTCTCAGATAAAGAAGAAGACGAGCTGTTTATTGATGCAGTAAGAAACGAATCGATGAATGAACCCTGTCATCTTTACAACGATTGACAAACACGGAATGTAACTTGAACACAACACATCCTACAAATACGAACCTGATTGAAAGAAATAATGATAATCAAATCCTTGATGACAGCAACACTCACAAAACAAATACTGTATATTGACAGTCATGTTACGTTATTTTTAAAATGTTCCCTTTTCTTTTTCATAGCTTTTTTAACACACTTCTTCTCCGCTGCGATACGCGGGTATATATATATGTATATATATATACCCCGAACTACATAGTCGAATAATGGATACTTTATTCGCCATCAATGATTGTTTTGGTAAAGCCATACTCAGTGTATTCATTAGATGAACGGTAAAAAAGTAAGAGCGAGGGGAGGATGACTTATTGAGGCATGCAGGCTGTAGTGCGCGTCAACTCTATCTGAATTGCGGGATCACATTTGAAAAAATATATCTTTTCAAGTTCTATTTAGTCCATATGTGTCAAACTCAAGGACGTGTAATTATATCCGGCCCGCGAGATCATTTTATATACTGTATTATTGTTATTAATGGCCCGGGTATATGAAGCGCTGATAACACAATAAACTACAGATCCCATAATGCAGCGCTTCAGCTGCCTTGCCGAACACTTACCGTGTTAATTAAGTCTAGCTTATGATGCTGCAAGTTATTGCGAAGCTAGCCCACACGATGCCGAAGAGAAAAGGTGATTCTGAACATAGAGACTTTAAAAACCGATGGGAGGCTGAGTATATGTTTACTGACATTGCCGGTAAACCCGTGTGTCTCATTTGTGGAGCTAATGTGGCTGTAATTACAGAATTTAATCTAAGACGGCACTATGAGAAAAAACATCAGGATAACCTGAAAGACCTGAATGCAATGCAGAAGATACAGAAAGCAGAAGAATTAAATAAGAATCTGACACTTCAGCGGACGTTTTTACCCGTGCACAATCACAAAGTGATTTCAAGTGAAGCTGCTTTTATGGGAGACACAAATGCACCAGTGCAACTTGCCCCACTTTCCCTGTTGCCAAGTAATGTT
>JANRMT010062792.1:24042050-24055778 GCA_026402145.1 Polypterus bichir lapradei | reverse complement strand
TGTAGATATATATGTAGATTTGTATATATATATGTGTATATACAGTATATATGTAGATATGTATATGTGTATATATGTATATATGTGTTTGTGTGTATATATATGTGTATATATGTATATATATGTGTGTGTGTGTATATATATATGTGTATATATGTATATATATTTATATGTATATGTATATATATGTATATATATATATATATGATGTGTATATATATATGTTTATATATGTGTGTGTGTGTGAGTGTATATATATATGCCAGCAACACTCGTGACAATGACAAAACAATTATATTGTCAATCATGTTACGTTATTATTAAAATGTTTCCTTTTCTTTTTACTTCTCTGCTGCCAAACGCGGGTATTTTGCTATGTATATATATATATATATATAGAGAGAGAGAGAGAGAGAGAGAGAGAGAGAGAGATGACAACAACACTCATATCAATGACAAAACAATTACATTAACAATCATGTTACGTTATTTTTAAAATATTTCCTTTTCTTTTTCATAACTTCTTTAACACACTACTTCTCCGCTGCGAAGCGCGGGTATTCTGCTAGTTATTAATATCCATTTTGCAGCCAGGATCAATATACAGGTGGCGGTCCCAAACCTTTTTGTGGCTTTTTTTGTCGTGTTTATGACAATATACATATATGCCCGGTATGGATTGTGGTTTCAGGGGTCATGAGCCTGTCAGTCATTACCCATCAGGATAAAAGGGTCATTATAGTTTAACTTCCTTATCAGACTACTCGAATTTCAAAACTCTTTTTGCGCTTTCATTTTGTTAAAAGTTTGATTTCTTACTAATTTTGAATTCTGCAATCCTTTTTGTCCTTGTTCTTGTCACATGGTTTTTGTTGCCCTAGATCAGACCCTTGCTTCATGTATATTTTTTTCTTCACATCTTCTCTTACAGTCATTTTCACTTTCTCTTGCTCTCTGGGCAGAACAGAAAAAAGGATAAAAAAACCTTGTGTTTAAGACAACTTCTAAACCTTTGACTTAATGAGGTCAATGTCATGACCTCTGTGAAAATACCTGCAGCAACCAGGGAATGCATTATAGCAATAGAATCCATAAAATGGCAAAATCTGAGAGAAAGAAAATGGTGGTGTAAATGGTCCAAAATTATTCACAGAAACAAAAGTTTCTGATCTATAATTTGATTCAAGGACTACAGTAGAAAAAAAAAATACTGAAAAAATATTTAAAGGACTAAAAAAGTCCTAATTTATAACATTTTCAACTAAATGTAAATGGCCGGGATTCAAAAAACATTCCAGTATTTAAACATCCGTGCCTAAGCTAATGAGCCGCAATACCCACTTTGGGAGAGTTAGGAATTTGTTGCTTTTGACTAGTCGTACAGGAGTGTATCATATTGGGTATTTTTACACTCATTTTGAAGGTTTTTGGGTCACTAAATCTAATTCTAGTGTTGTTACTTTAATTTTGAAATATATTTTGGACCATTTCATCCACCATTTTGTAAATTCGTTGTCAGTACTTTTTTGATTTTCCATTGTTAGGGCTAACACACTGGTTATTAGGGGTGTGTTGTTAGAGATCATGATGTTTTGGCTTAGTTTCTTGTTACTACTGGTCTCTTAATTTTGACACTTTTTTCTGGCTTTGTTCTTCATCTAGCTCTCTGAAACCTTGTCTGTTCACAGACATAATGGGGATATTTTTCCAGTTCATTTTTAATTAAGGAATTAGCTTCCAAAACTGCAGGTACACATAAAATTACCTGAAACCTAAGACACATTGTGCACTGTATGCTCAATACATCAAGCATTTTCAACAACTGGAGTTTGAAAATTTCATGCATTCTAGCAAAGGATTTTTACAGTACCTTCTCACGGCTCTAAGAAAAAAGGTGTTGATTAAGCTGCTTGAGTTATGTTAATGCAAAAACAAAACAAGTCCTGCAGCATTGAGCTGTGGTTCTCTCCCTTCCCTAAGGCTATCCACAGGTTCTCACATCAGTTCTACTGTACCTACTGTACCACATTTTTCAGCAAGTCCAGACATGCTTTGCCAGGCACTTACATCATAAATGGAAGGTATTGTACTGTCGTTTATAATCGTGTTGTTACTAAACAATGAGTTATCATCAGAAGGTGCTGACCCACCTGATTTATACAGAAGAACATTAACAATAGTTTATTAGTCAAAGAACTCGGAAGCTTTGAAAGTAGTAGAGCAAGTCGAGCCTGGTTCACAAAGACCAGAAGCCTACCAACTTGTGCCACAAAGGATGAATTATTTTTTAGTAAACTACCTTGAGAGTTAATAGTTTGAGCCCCCTCCCTCAGACAAACACAACAATTTAGACATAATTCATTTAATCTGAAATTGACCTAGTTCTGTTTTAGAATTTCCATTTTCCTTTATACGGGTATTTCTGTAAAAATAATTTTTTGGCTTGCCCTTTACTGTTTTTGACTTGTCTTTGGTTTCAGATTATGAATTAGTCTATCAAGTGGTTTATTTACCCCTTAGCACTTTAAAAATAACAAAAACAAGTTGGTTACTTTTTTTTTTGCATCTCGGCTGTAATGCTCTCCATTCTCACTTTACATTTTTCTTTCTCTTGTACACTTCTTTGGTTTATCCTCCTCCAGCAAGTCTTCCCATCTAGCAATAGTGTTTGTGGCATTTTTGCTCCTTTAAACCTTAATAATGAATTGTCTCTAGGCCAAGAACTAGAATCTCTTTTAAGGTTAGGGAAAGACTCCTCTAGCTACAAACCCACCATGACAGAGTTACTCAAGTGTCAGCTAATTATAATAATAACTAGCAGAATACCCGCGCTGTGCAGCGAAGTAGTGTGTTAAAGAAGTTATGAAAAAGAAAAGGAAACATTTTAATAATAACGTAACATGATTGACAATGTAATTGTTTTGTCATTGTCATGAGTGTTGCTGGCATATTATATATATATATATATATTGTCAGGGATGCCAGGGGCCATGACCCGGCCGGGACGCCATGAGGGACCGGATGTGGGTCTGTGCCCACCCTGGATCACGTGGGGGTCGCCTTCCTGGTTGCTTTGGGGGCCATGGGTACAGGGCATGGAAGCTCCACCCTGTAGGGGCCCGTGGTCACCGCCAGGAGGCGCCCCAATGCCTTGGGGACCTGTTACCCCAGCACTTCCGCCACACCAGGAAGTGCTGGGGGGAAGAATTAGGACGGCGCCCGGAGAGCTGCCGGGAGGACAGCCGGCACTTCCGCCACGCTGGGGCGTGGCCAGAAGAGGAATGCCGGAGACACCTGGGGCTCATCCGGGGATTGTATAAAAGGGGCCGTCTCCCTTCATTCAAGGCTGGAGTCGGGAGGAGGAATGACGAGGCACGAGGAACGAGGAGAGTGTGGAGGCGGCCCGAAGAGAAGGCATTTGTGACCAGGACTGTGTTTGGGGTGTATTGTGCACTACTGGGTCTGTGTGACCATTGAACTTGTCTGTAAATAGTGTAAATAAACGTGTGGCGGTTTGAAAACAACATGTCCGCCTGTCTGTGTCCGGGTCGGCTCCACAATATATATATTTATATATATGTACACACACACACATACACACACACATATATAAACATATATATATACACATCATATATATACATATATACATATATACATATACACATATACAAATATAGACATATATATATATATATATACATATATACACATATATATACACATTTATATATATATACATATATATATACACACATACATATATATACATATATACACATATATATATACACACACACATATATATACATATATATACATATACATATCTACATATATACTGTATATACACATATATATACAAATCTACATATATATATCTACATATATATATTAGGGGTGGGACTCGATTAAAAAAATTAATCCAATTAATTAGAGGCTGTGTAATAATTAATCTTGATTAATCGTATGTAATCACACATGAAAATTTGCCCCAAATCGCAAATGTTTTTTTTTAATTTAAAAGGGTTTTAGTGGGCGACAGAATCAAATAATAGACATGGACATGAATATTGAAAACTCAAGCTATTTTAATTTCTCAAAAACAAAATGCTTTTAAACTGCATTTCAATTCAAAACAGAAACAAAAATAGTTTCCCTGGCTAAAATTGGGCAGACTTAAAAATAAAGTGGTAGTTTAAGTACTTTAAGTACATTTTCAGAATGGTATTGTCTTTAAATAATAATAACCAAAATTTCAACATAAAGTACAGTTTTTCTTTTTAAAAAAACAAGTCAGAAACATAAAAGGTAATTTGACCAGCTTAATCTTTAAACTCTGAGTAACCTTAGCCAAAATTATTTTGTACATTAGGCTAAAACAGTGTGATCATTGAACATTTTGTAATTAGATGTAATTAGAATTACTAACGGTCATGAAGTCCAATGATCCCCAGTAAGAGCCACAAAGTCCGCTTTCTGTAATGCATCTAATTTTGCTTGCTTTTCAGTGTGCACAAAACCATGCTTTTATCAAGAATTCGGTCGGGTAGTCTCTTGAAATGAAATTTTCCTCCAATCAGTCGTAGGAACGCGCTTTATTCTGACTCTAACATTTTTGTAGCTCTGATGTGTGTATCAGTGTAATCGATGTACCAGGAAATCATGCATTGACAAAAGGTCCCCTTTGCTTGGATTTGAAAGTGTGATTAAATGCGTTATTTTTTTTAACGCGTTATGGAGTACATACATCGAAGCTTCTCAGCTGTGCTTGTGCTAAGAAAAGAAAACATTTAAAAAAAAACGTAACATGATTCTGCGTTAACCTCAAATTTTTTCATACGTATCAAACCAAGGGGATGCGAGGGTAAAATGAATCGTGAAGTGCGCGTACATACTCAGTGCATCCCCTCTCGGGAATCGAACCTCGGATGTCGGGGCTAGAGGCGAAGCCTCTACAATTGCGCCACAGCGTGTGACTTGTCCATTTGAGTATATGTAAATCGGGGTATATATATATACCCGCATCTCGCAGCGGAGAAGTAGTGTGTTAAAGAAGTTATGAAAAAGAAAAGGGAACATTTTAAAAATAACGTAACATGATTGTCAATATACAGTAATTGTTTTGTGAGTGTTATTGAGTGTTGCTGTCATCAAGGATTTGATTATCATTATTTCTTTCAATCAGGTTCATATTTGTACGATGTGTTGTGTTCAAGTTACATTTCGTGTTTGTCAATCGTTGTAACGATAACAGGTTTCACTCATCGAATCGTTTCTTACTGCATCAATAAACAGCTCGTCTTCCTCTTTATTTGAGACATCACACACTGCATGCACGGGTTTTTTTTTACACTGTCTTCCTTTAGCGGGACATTGACTTTTTCCACCGTGTGCTTTGTTTCCGCAGTAGCTGCACTTATGAATATGCTTGTATGTATCAGACGCTTCAGATTTTTTTGCTGCCTTCTCAATTGTGTAATTCGTTTTTTGTTCAGCACTCTTTGGAACTGTTGCTTTTTGTCTGTGCACTGCGTCAGTTCACGTGAGCCGCTTGGTGTTCATGCATTGAAGGTTCCAAGCTGTGCTGGTGCCATCTCGTGTGATGTCCATGGCTGTATTTAATGTTCGCTAAGACCCGGCACTTAAAATTTCTCTCGCAGTTTCGCTGAGTTTGTGCCAAACACCACCCTGACCATCTCATCTTCCTCTGCATAAGCACAGTCCTTCACCCGTGAATATTTAGCGGCAGTGTTTCTATTGGATTGCCGCTGACGGACGGCCTTAAATGGGCAGGCACTAAATTACAAACGCCAGCAGCAGCCTGTCTATGAACTTAATTTAAACTTTAGGTTTACACCGTGCTTTGTTTCCGAAGTAGCAGCACTCATGAATATGGTTGTACATGTCAGTCGTTCGCTTCTTATTGTTTCTCTGCCTTCTCAATTATATAATGCATGTTTTCTTCAGCGCTTTTTTGAGCTTTTCCTGGTTTTCTACGTACTGCGTTGATAGTCAGTTCACGTGATTACGTGGGAGACGTGATGATGTAACACGAAACTCCGCCCCACCCGGGCATCCAGCTCAACTCCATTACAGTATATGGAGAAAAATAGCTTCCAGTTATGACCATTACGCGTAGAATTTCGAAATGAAACCTGCCCAACTTTTGTAAGGAAGCTGTAAGGAATGAGCCTGCCAAATTTCAGCCTTCCACCCACACGGGAAGTTGGAGAATTAGTGATGAGTCAGTGAGTGAGTCAGTTAGTCAGTAAGTGAGTGAGTGAGTGAGTGAGTTAGTGAGGCCTTTGCCTTTTATTAGTATAGATAATAACTTACAGTTATATAGCGCTTTTCTCACAACTCAAAGCGGTCTCCACACAGGGAGACTGCAGCACCTATTGACAATGCTCCAGGGTTATTATTGAAAACAATAACTAAAATGAATTAAAATGCTTTTTATTAACTGAAATTAAAAATGAAACTAAAAGCTGAATGAAAAACTAAAAAAAAAAAGTGAAATTATAACCGAATACAAGGAAATTACTTGAAATAAATTAAAATAGGCGAAAAAAAATATGTTTCTATTTTTTACATATTGTAAAACAATCGCATGGGCGGCACGGTGGTGCAGTGGTAGAGCTGCTGCCTCACAGTTAGGTGGCCCTGGTTCACTTCCCGGGTCCTCCCTGCATGGAGTTTGCATGTTCTCCCCACGTCTGCGTGGGTTTCCTCTGGGTGCTCCGGTTTCCTCCCACAGTCCAAAGACATGCAGTTTAGTTGGATTGGCGATTCTAAATTGGCCCTAGTGTGTCTTGTGGTGGGTTGGCACCCTGCCTGGGATTGGTTCCTGCCTTGTGCCCTGTGTTGGCTGGGATTGGCTCCAGCAGACCCCCGTGACCCTGTGTTGTGTTCAGATTCAGCGGGTTGGAAAAGGGATGGATGGATGAAAACAATTGCTGGTAGCCTTCTGTTGACCAACGTTTCCTTCATGGTGAGCACATGTGTGCCTACTCATTACAATTTTAAGCATATAACATTTTTCAGTAGCAAACAGAGATGCGAAATCTATCCACTGAAAGTTTACAACAGACGGATGAGCTGAAGAGCCCTTATGCAGTAATCCATTATTTAAATTTGGCGTGGAAAGTCCATAGGTAAATTCTTTGAAAATTGACATTAAAGTTGCCCAATTAGTTTGTCTTTTGCCCACCCATCACAAGTATTACTATTGCACAGTTTAAAGGTTATTCTCTATGAAGTAACTGTTTTGCGGCAAAGCAAAGCTCAGTAATCAAGTATTTTAATAAATAATCCTGATTTGAACAAGAAAGTCTTAATGTCTGATCTGGGATCAAGCTATTGAATCAGAAAAGAGCTGTCAAATTGAATTTGTAATGATTAGAATATTCTGAAAAGGATGCCATTTTTATTATTAGTGTTATTAAAACATTAGAATGATTTTGTCAATAAGTGTAATTGGTTTAAAGATAGCATAGAAGGAAAGTTTGCTTTCTGTAAAATTAGTACTTTAAATAACAGCTGTAGAGCTCACTGGATTATGATGTATACAGTATTATAATCAGACTCTGTTTATGCTAAAGATAAACATTTTCCTATTCATTTTCTCTGCCATTTTCTTTTTTAGGTAGAGCTAAGTGATGGCAGTATGATGTTTTCTCAATTTCTTTTATTCTTTCTGTCATTTTTGAGAACTAACTTTTTTATTCCAGGTTTTAAATTGTGCCTTATAGCTAATGCTTTTGGGTTAAGCTCTGGTGAATTAGGTGGACTCAATCATGAATAAATGGATAGACAAAGAACATTATCTCTCTATTATAAAAAAAAAAAATCCTAGAGATAAACAGTAGGGTGACGAGACGTGATCTTCCCGTTAAGACCACGGAAGTCACTTAAAAGACCCGCGAGACTAAAGAGATTGGCCACGGAGCGTCTTGCGGGTACCTTAAACATGAGACTTTGTGCGAAGTGATTGACCCAGGACCGTCTCGCGATGACGTAGAACATGAGATTCTTACAAGACATGCCCTACTTACAACCAAATAAGAGCACGGGCAGCAGTGCATATAAAGCATATAAGGACAATATGTTATAGATGAAACGTAGACGACTAAGAGAAGAAGAAAGCAGTGTGGAGAAAAGAGACTCAAATGCATTGGAGAGACAAAAAAGAAAAAGAATAATCTAGGTGCAAATTCGGAAAATAAGGAAAGTAATTATCAGCCTGGAACAAGTGGAATTTTAAAAAAAAGCACGTCCAATCCAGATGTTGGCTCTATACACATGCAGAGCAGGTTAGAGATTATGAAAGCAGTGGAATTCGAAGGGCTCAAAGAAAAAAAAAACGGCGTGATACACATGTGGAGAAAGTTAAAGAATGTGAAAGTAGGAAAATTAGAAAGTATAAAAAAAAGAAAGTAAAGATTGCAGTAGCGCAAACAAATGGAAATTATTACTCGAAAAAGGGAAAATAATCACCAAGGACCAGGTGTCATTGAAAAAAAAGCAGAGTAGAAAACAAAGTAAAACGTCATAAAGAGATTAAAAAACAAGGGGGCCAAACACATGCAGAGCAGGTTAGAGATAATGAAAACAGTGGAATTCAAAAGACTCAAAAAAAACGTAGGCGCGAAACACATGCAGAGCAAGATACAGAATATGAAAGCAGAAAATAACAACAGTGTCAAAACAAAGAAAATAAACATCACATTAGCACAAACAAAGAGAAATTATTACTCAGATAAATAACAAAAAGGCGAATAAAGATCGAGAATATGGACATAGGTGATATGTCAGAAGTATGTAAATATTGTAAGGCTTTGAGGATTAAGTCAGAGAATTTCAAAAACGGAGTTTACCTCACATGCATTTATGGGTTACTTTGCAAAAAAAATTATTAACTGCTGATGATGTAGATCGTTTTGTCTGTGCTGAAATTCCAAACAGAGAAACCTATCCTGAATTATGGTACAAAGTCATTAAACACATGTCTCACTGACCTCATTTAACAGATTCAGCATATTGGGACTCCAAAGATTCCAAATATTGTTTTTACAGAAGTTTTGAAATAAAAGTGAAACGAATGAAATAGCAACAATTCAAAGAAAAAAAAATCTTAAAAGTGTGTATCCATAAAAATAAAAACAGGGGTTGGCGAGCGAAGCAAGCAGAGGGCAAAGCCCCCTAGTTTGTTAAAAAAAATGCCATGTTTCTGGCCAGTGGTAATTTATTTTCAAGTATAGAACATGATTCTGCTTTTAGACTCTGATGCAAATACATAACTGTGACTGTTGTAAATTTAAAACAAGTCAGAATATTTTTTTAATAATCTAGTTGTATGAAATACCCATTTGAAAAGGTACTTTATGTGGTTAAGGTGCCTGTACATTAAGCGTATTTATTTAGCTTCATAAATGAATGCTTGGATAAATTGTTCCTAAATAGTTTAAGTAAACATTCCAGTTGATGCAATACAATTTGAAATATGTTCTGCAATGCATAAAAAATTCCATAATCACCATGCGCACCTTACATTAATTTGTAAGTGGCACTTGGTGCCACTGTCCTACTGCCATGTTGTTTGCCTGCCTATGGAAAAGTCATCTCAGATAAAGCAGCACTGGAATCATCGGGTAGAATGTTCCTGTTATCTAATTGGCCAGCCCAGCACTGATTCAGCTGTGGAATGGCCAAGAGGGAGGAGGCAGCTTGTTGGCCGAGGTCTCCAGGACTCTGAACAAATTTACATCCTCATATGTAATATAATCAGCTTCTGCATTTTGCTCTGTACTTATACTATTACTATTGTACTATTGTACTGTATTCCTGAGGTGGCAATAATAGATTCACCATCTAGATCTTTGAAGAGCATTGTATTGTATTTACCACATTTTTTGACAACCATTTCACACCCAGCCTACCTGGAAAGGGGGATCTCTCTGAATTGCCTTTCCCAAGATTTCTTCCAATACTTTCCTACAAGGGATTTTTTTGGAGTTTTTTCTTGTCTTTTTAAGCAGTCAAGTCTGGGGGTCTGTCAAAAAACATGGCCTGTTAAAGCCCATTGCGGTTACTCCTTGTGTGATTTTGAGCTATACAAAAAATAAATTTTTGTACTTGTTGGTTTGCATTTTTTTTACATTTTCACATATTTACATTTTTTAAATTTACTTTATTCTATTTTTTTCTATTTTATATCCAAATGTTATTATTGCAGTATTTTATTGAATCTGACTTTTATTAAATTAAAATAAACGATTAGTGTTTATTAAATTCTCCCTGTATATCTTATCAGTTTAGACTCTGCACTAAAATAATGGTAATAGGAAGCAGGGCTGTCTTAACAGCATTATAGGCCCCCAGGCAAAGCAGTGCAGTGAGGCCCCTACCTACACAACCACTCAGCAAGTCACAACATACATAGATTAGCATGGGGCCCCTATGCTCATGGAGCTCCTAGGCAACTGCCCAGTGTGCCCATGTATTAAGACGGTGCTGATAGGGAGGGCCCCACAAAGTTTTTTGCCTGGGGTTTCCAGAGTCCTTAGAATTGCTTCTGGGTATCATTCACCTATAGTCTAACTTTCTGTGATTATTCAGGATTTCTAAATGGTTACCTTTTACAAGTTAAAAGCTATATTTTTTTACTGCTTACTTGTCAAAATGTGCTTTCTTGTTCAATTTTCTTAAACTCAGACAGCAAACTGAAATTTCCTAGCATTCTGAGGTCTAATTGCAGCACTCCTGAAGTATACAGCTCTGTTAATCAGTACTTGTGAAAAAAAATTCTCTGGAAACATATTTGAATAATGTCTGAATCCCAGCCCAGGCAGTGTCTCTTTGGACTTTGCACATCTTCAGACGTCTAAACTGGATTAAATTATTTTAAAAACAGTGGGTGCGATTTAGTGGAAACAAATGACACACAACAGGGATGGGTTCAGTAAAGTCCACAGGCAGAGAAACAGAAACAGAAAGAAACTGTGAACTGGAAGGCACTGGGTGTTTTTACTTCAGAATGCTCGAAAGCAGCCAAGCTAGTTACTGCCAGAAATGCCTGATACTCCAAAGATGGAAATGAGAGCCAACAGGAAGATGGAACATCCAGTGACTAACAGAAGGCGGTACCTATACTCCCAGCATATGAGAAATAGACTATGTTGCCCTTTTAAAGTTAGTAGCTGGCAGGTGGCCAGTTATTTCCCTGCAGACTGTGTCCATGTTGTCCTTTTAAGACAGATAACATGAAGGTTGATTTGACGTCTTAGTCTTTTAAAGGTTATGGAAGGGGGAGGCAATAGCATGCAGCAAATATAATCATTAATCAGCATGCCACTTTGATTTATCCTTGTAATGATTATGAAAACATATATGTGTGATTTTTGCTGTATTTGCATGTACATCATTTCAATAAAAGCAAATCAATATAAACTACAAATACTTAAATAAGAATACAGAGCAATCTTCAAGCTATAAAAAAGACTCTTTTGAAATCTAAACATTGAGAGACAGACTATAAAACAAGATAGAGCTGAAGGGCAGGCATTAGACTCATTTATAGTCTAGAATGTTCTTATTACAGAGAACAGTAAATAGAAGGGGCATATGAGACTTTAAAGACTTCTTCACAGAATTAATAAAAATAGAAATTATTCCAGTCCTGGTCAGACATGACCTTAGGATGGGATTAACAGCCGCCTTTCGGCTACAACAAAACGTCTATAGTTTAAAGTCAATAGTTAAGAGTTCAGTTTAGCAAAAACCCACTGGTGGATGGAGACACAGGCCAGAATTGAAAAAAAGAAACTAGGGACGCTTATTTACAGTCTTTCAAGGTGGGGAAGTAGAAGAGACATCTAAACAGGAAGACAAAGTTCCATATCTTTTAAACAGTTGCTGATGTTTTTGTTTTTTATTTGCTGCTTTGTGTTTCTTCATTTGTTCATCCATTTGTCTGCTTCACTAGTATAATAAACGCACATATATTTGATTTTTTGATCTTTTTAGCATCCGTCACAGTTAGAACAGTAACAACACTTCTTTCCTTCTGTTACAATGGGTTTATAAACTGAATCAATAGGTGAATGGAAGAGCAGTCACTGTTCAAGAAAAGACTACCTAACATACCCAGATGTTAATAACACATCTATTCTGTAGTCTAGCCACGACTACAAAATTTAACTTGTCAGTACACATTGTAAGGAATGGCAAAGTTAGAATGGCTTCCCAAATGGGACGGAGAGACCATCGCCCGCCCTGAAGGCCTGTATTGTGGATTGCTATCCCTACTAGGATGGTTGGTGCTCCCAATCCTGGGCAGGGAAGTGAAGCATAAGGACAAAAGGAGATTTCCTATCAGATATTTACCCAAGATGCTAGGCAGTGCCCATTTACTGGATCACCCATGTGCACACCAGTGGAGGTGTCAACCTGAGGGGGACAGCCCTGTTGGGTGTGATAGGCTTCCAGTAGTGCTTCTGCCATGTAATGCAGAGTCTTCAGAAGTAGTCCAGAGCCTAGCATAAAAGGAGTCAACTCACCTCAATCTGGGAGTTGGTGTTGAGTGCAGAGGAAGGACAAATCTTGCCAGAGAGGAGTGGAGGAGAACATTTTTTTATATTTTTTTTTATATAATTGAATGTTGATTGTGGACAAAGGCCAGTTTCTTAAAGTAAAACATTTTCTTGAAACCAGGACTGCGTCGGTGTAGTTGTGTCTTTCGTATTGAGACTCCATTGTTTCTCCTACAGGTCACAACATGGTTAACATGGTTTCTGTGGTATAATTTTAGATGCTGCTGGTTCCAGGTTCAGTCACACCCTATTATTCTCACTAAGCCACTATTAGCAACAGCAAAAGAAGTCTTTAAACAATTGTAATGGATTACGGACTTGTAAGCCACATTGGATAATGAGATTGGCCAAGTATAAAATAATAATCTATACTAATAAAAGGCAAAGCCCTCACTGACTCACTCACTGACTCGCTGACTCATCACTAATTCTCCAACTTCCCGTGTGGGTGGAAGGCTGAAATTTGGCAGGCTCATTCCTTACAGCTTACTTACAAAAGTTGGGCAGGTTTCATTTCGAAATTCTACGCCTAATGGTCATAACTGGAACCTATTTTTCTCCATATAATGTAATGGAGTTGAGCTTGATGGCCGTGGGGGTCGGAGTTTTGTGTGACATCATCACGCCTCCCACGTAATCACGTGAACTGACTGTCAACGCAGTACGTAGAAAACAAGGAAGAGCTCCAAAAAGAAGCTGAAGAAAACATGCATTATACAATTGAGAAGGCAGCGAAACAATAAGAAGCGAGCGAGTCACACGTACAACCATATTCATGTGTGCTGCTACTTCGGAAACAAAGCACGGTGTAAACCTAAAGTTTAAATAAAGTTCATAGACAGGCTGCCGCTGGCGTTTGTCATGCCCACGGCTAATGCGGGATACAAGTTTAATGAGAGGACGCAGGATATAAACGAGAGTTTTTTATCACTTTGTAACTAAGTTAAAATTACTGGTGAAGGGCTGTGCTTATGCAAATTCCGAGAGACTGTCTTTGTGGGGGGATTGACAGTTAAGGCGGGTGGGAGAGTCACGTCATCATCTCCCCTCCCATTCACCTCATTTCGCTGTGAGCTGAGCTCCGCAGCTAACGCAGTCTTGCGGAACCAACTTTGTGACGCTGCCACCAAATACT
>JANRMT010062792.1:23930243-24002763 GCA_026402145.1 Polypterus bichir lapradei | reverse complement strand
TTTTTTTACAAAATACATTAAAAAAAATCTATTGGTCATTTAGGTGTAGAAACAAGGAGGAACTGGCTGTTGAGGGTTTGGCGAGTGTGCACACAGAGACACTTGGGATCAGCCTGAAAACACTGTTATGACATTATTTGGGGTAATCTGTAGCTTACATAGTGCATTTACAGCCACTACATGCATTCTAACTACAAGTGCATTTTGTGTATGTGTCTAATACACAGCTTTGCTGGTTTAGTCCTCACCATCAGCTCATTTTTGAAGCCCTGAGCAAGTCACTTAACTTTTCTTTGCTGTAATTTTTAAAATATGAAAGGAATATTTCTGAACTGTGCAACAATAGATTTTAAATTGCAAGCAGTTTAAAATGTATTAACAAAGTCCTAAAGATTTTTACCTTGTTTCATATTCCATTATTAGAGGAGCACTGATCTAGAGGAATGTATTTTTCTTGTACTACTTTTAACAAAGGTTTTTTCCCCCCCCCCCACTGTTGTGCCCATATAGATGAAACCTTTGTGACTGCAGACTCCATGTAGCATATATACATTGAATATTATTTTCCTATTGCTTGTTTTCTTATACAGGTGTTTAAAAATATTTACTTTCTAGATTGTTAGTAACTGTTGTTTGTAATTATTGATATTTTTGGAAACATTTACGTGAATATTCTGAGTTGCTGCTTCACTGTTTCAGAACTCCGCAATAGTTACTGGTTAATCTCCTCTCTTTCTGCAAGTGTGCTGACATAGTTTTTTAAATTGAGGTTTTGTTTTTGCTGGTCTGTGTTTGGTATTTTTATTGTTTAGAAATGTATTCATTACTATAAATGGTTGCCTACCAAACCTCTGCCATCTAATTATTAATAACATAAAACCTCATCATGCTTTTAACTTGTGTTTTATAAAGTTTAGCCAATTCAAAAAATATTACAAACAGATTAAACAGCTACATTTATGACACATTAAACAGCAACTTGTTTTCCAAAAATATTATGTACTGTTTCAGAAAAGCAATTTTGGTGTTTCGCATATTAAGGACATATTTAGTTGTCAGTACATAACATGATTAGTTGTTCAGTTTCATACTTGAATATTACAAAGTGTACAATAAATTAAAATTTAAGATGCAGATTTTTTTTAGTATGTTTAACTTTTAAAGTACTGTTATTCAATGGCACTAGGGGAAAATTAATAAAGGTTTTCTTTTTATCTCGCACAACAACTCTGCAGAGAACAAATAAAACGAGTGAAAGATTCAGAAGATGTCCCAATGGTTCTGGTAGGAAACAAATGTGATCTTCCCTCTCGAACTGTGGACACTAAGCAAGCTCAGGACCTAGCCAGAAGTTACGCAATTCCCTTTATAGAGACATCTGCCAAAACCAGACAAGTAAGTGAAGTTCATAATAAGTAAATATGACTTTTAAATTGTAAATTCTTTCTTGTGTGATACTGAATCTCAAATGCCTTATTGTGTCTGCTGTATATTGTTTAATAACTGAATTTCAATGAAGATTTTATGAAATGATGTAATGCCAACTGTTGTAGTCTCCCCCCAGATGAAACAGCAGAATTTGCTAATGTACTTTTTTCTGTTTTAATTCGTCCATATTCATGGGCAATAATATTCCAAAAATCCATATCACAGCATAGTTAAAAATTTGCACTGTTTCAGTGGATACTCGCATAACATGGTTGTATCTCTTTTTCAGACTGAAATGTTTTAATAATTAAAAAAAAAAAAAAAAAATCTACTGCTGACTGACTGTGCACACTGGTGAGACTCTTATCCAGTGCATCAGTTGTTAACATGTTGCTACTTAAAAAGGTTCGACAACAGCTATTCACCTCTCTCAAATCAATAAAAGTACTGGTTTTCACTTGCTCACTAGCGCTGCTGCCACTGACACCTCTGCCAAGCAAACATGGCACAAGATGCAACTTGTTCCTGTCCTACCTTCATTTTACATCTCCAATCCAGTCAAACTACACGGTGCTCTGCGTAATACTCGTAAAAAGGGTAGGCTGACTTATTACACATTGATTACATACTGTACAAGTCCATACATAAAAATGTCACCTTTTAGACATAAATGCACAGAAAATTGCATTTCCCTTTTCCTTTTAAATATGTTTTTATATTTAGATGTGTTTGCAAGTTTTCCAGTTTTTGTCATACAGGTTAAACATTTTTTTATAAAACACATATTGGAATAAGAATTTAATTCCAGTATATCAGATCAATTGCTGTATTGCTCACTCCTAATCCGTATAATTTCCTGAACCCAACAGTATTTGGAACAAGCTGCAAGAAAGGAAAGAAAACAGGAATGGGATGTCCATCGATTACATAGCCTACCATCTCATGCACACAAATTTACTCATAAAAAATCTATCCTTAACCTTATGATCAGGATTCTGTTTAAACATTTAAAGATAAGGTGTGAAAATGAAATGATTGCCCCTATGTAACACAGATATTTATCCTCCTTAGGTAGATGCTCATGAATCATGAGTGTTCAAGCTGCACAAAAATGCTTTCTGAGCCTTTGTGTGTTCTCTTCATGCACTGTTAGGACTTATAATGCCACAAAAGGGTTATCAGTCAAAACTTGGTAGTGAAAGAAGAAAATGTACAGCTTCTTGTCAAAGCCAGAATTCTGCAAACATTACCATGTATGTAGTACCTGGATACTTTTGGAAACTTGATGTTGTTTAAAGTACAACTGCATGGCTCTGGTAATGTTCTGCTAGGTCGTGTAAAATAAATAAATAAATAAAAGCTTTCTGAAACTCGGATAGTTACATGCTTTGGTAACGTGAAGTATGGTGAATTTGTTGTGCTGATCTGCATTGATTTCTCTTCTTTCATTTATCATTCTTTGAGTTTAAGCTGTCTCTTTTGGGTGTGGATGGGATCATGGCTTTTACTTCTCTACTGTCTATTTTGTCTTGCTAGTTTTAATCCATAACCTACATCATTAGTTGCTTAATGCCCAAGTTGTACATACCAATAAATATATTATTTAATAAGCAAGTTTTATCTTGTAATACGTTTAAATTACAAAAAAGGAAGATAATTTTGATCATGTTTCACAATTGCTAAAACTTGCATATGGATTATGCAAGTACAATTTCATTTTACCATTAAGTGGGAATATGTCATGAACTGTCTCTTTACATTATTGAATTTGTACAGTGCATTACTGCAGCATCTACATTGACAGGCTACATAACACTAGCGCAGTGTGGAAAATCATATGGATGATGCTTCTAAGTTGAGGATACTGATAATTAAGCTTGGTGTGTTTATAAAGGAAATGAACGGTAGAATGGAATATTAGACAAATTCAGACAGGATATGAAAGATCAGCAGATGTTTTTTAAATAGTAGTTTTTTTATGTGAAAGTGAAAGAAATGATGGGGGAAGTGGAAAATACTAAAATGAGAATAAAATGTAAGTATTTAGAGGTCACCTGGAGGATGTGATGCTTATGCTTTAGAATCTGAAGGCAGTATACTTTGTAATAAATTCATGGTGTAGACAGAAAAACATCGTTCTTGAGAGACTACCCTGTGAAATTTGTTGCAGAATTCTTTGAAATCTTGGGTGAGGATTTTGAAGTAGGTTACCATGAGCTCAACTCCTTCCTGTCTGCACTGAAAATGAAGTTGTCAAAGGCTTGATAGACTCAAACTTTGGGAATAAGCAAACATTTTTATATTATGCAGAATAAGGAAGTTGTTCGGAAAGAGTCAAATCCACAAATTTCCATATTTCTCTGCTATAATTTCCACAAAATTGACAGCATGTTACATCTTCAAAAAGCACCTATGCAAAGCTGATTATCACTTTTGTTTTCAACTAGCTTGAAAGTAACTGTTGTTGGCAACTTTTTACATTTTCATAATCTGTGGAACCTGAAATGTTCATACTAAGGACTGGAACATGATTACAAAGTGTTTGTTTTAGAAGTCAAGACAGCAAACTTCAGCCAGGGAAATGCAAAAAATAATGTTTACATTGTTAAAGATTTTGATTTAACCTTCTACATGTACTCAGAATTATGCAGACAGGTTTGCTATTGTTGGACCTTTTTATTATTTTTCTTTTCTGTTTTGATATACTAATAACAATAATATCATACATACAATATAGAGAATATATTTAGTGCACGTAGTTTATGGATTCAAGTATGCAGACCCCTTTACATACTCCAAAACTATTGGAAAAATCTACTCCTTAAATTTGTAAGATCATATTTTTGGAAGAATTTTCAACTGCACTCAACTATACTTCTTTTGCTCTTCTTTTGGAACCTTTTGAGGAAAATAATGATTGCTAATCTATTATCCTAGGTTTATTATGTCTAAACTGCATGGATGGATAATTAAATTTCCCTATTCAAATGTAACTTAATCATATTAACAATAAGATTGTTTGGTTAAATAAACTTGCAATAAGAGTTTAAACAACAGTTCTTCACTAACATCCCTCAATGCAACTTAACACTAGAATTACCAGAGCCTACGAAAAAACTTGTAGATCTGTCCCACCTTAAATCGCTTCTTAAATCCCTTCACACCTCTCCGCCAGCGTCCTTTGTCCTCTAAATGTGCTGATAAAATCAGGCTGCAAGCAGCCGGCTATTCCATCCCCCCACCAACTTAGAACGTGCACAAACTTCTCCCAGCTCATGCTTTGATTGATTTTCTGGGATTGAAGTGGAGTTTTAGAGTGGAAATAATAGATCCTTATTTGGAACACACGCATTTCATGTGTGTTTCGTTTCTACAGTAATCTGTGTAAACACATTTTTAAAACGGAAACGTTTTTCATATTCTAGTAGTAAATGACAAAATGTAGGCATAAACTATATAATGTATGAAGCCTGAAGTCCAAATATCAAAGAAAGACTTTCACAAAAGGTACAAATATAACAGAACAATTGCGCTTTTATTCAAAAATATAACTGCAGAAAAAAAAGCCGGCTTAACATGCGACATTAACAAGCGTTCATTATGACTGCCTCTGTGGTGTAATAGAATCAGCTGCTGACTGGGAATCAAAAGGTCGCGAGTTCGATCCTGAACCACTATGTTTTGAGTAGTAAACTGCTCTTAGTCTTACTATTTTAGAATAAAAACATACATTTGATTTCAGTCTGTAACAGCCGGTGTAATTTATGATACTTATAAAGGTTAGCTTTGTTTTTTTTTTTTTTTATTAGTCGGTTTTATTATCTCAGCCGCGTTCACGAGCCCAGACACACCCCACCCCTGCATTTGACACTGCTGTTTTCACATAGACGCGCTATAACAGAGGTAAAGGTAGGGAAGGATCTTGAAGGATCTTGAACGCGACTGAGAGAATGAAAAGTGAATAAAAAAACACCAAAGCTAACCTTTACAAGTATCATAAATTATACCAGGTGTTACAGACTGAAATCAAATGTATGTTTTTATTCTAAAATAGTAAGAATAAGATCAGTTTACTTCCCAAAACAGAGTCGTGAGGGAATCAAACTCATGACCTTTTGATTCTCAGTCAGCAGCTGCGCCAGTTGTAGTGAACATGTGTCAGAATGGCCTGCTAAGGCAGCTATTTTTTCTGCAGTTACACTTTAGAATAAAAGCGCATTTGTTCTGTTATATTTGTACCTTTTGTGAAAGTCTTTCTCTGATATTTGGACTTCAGGCTTCATACATTATATAGTTTATGCCTACATTTTGTCATTTACTACTAGAATATGAAAAACGTTTGTTTTAAAAATGTGTTTACACAGATTACTGTAGAAACGAAACACACATGAAATGCGTGTGTTCCAAATGAGGATCTCTATTATTTCCACTATAAAACTCCACTTCACTCCCAGAAAATCAATCAAGGCATGAGCTGGGAGAAGTTTGTGCACGTTCTAAGTCGGTGGGGGGATGGAATAGCCGGCTGCTTGCAGCCTGATTTTATCAGCACATTTAGATGACAAAAAACGCTGGTGGAGAGCTGTGAACGATTTTAAGAAGCGATTTAAGGTGGGACGGATCTACGAGTTTTTTCGTAGGTTCTGGTAATTCTAGTGTTAAATACATGTACGTGCAAGTTCGAGCCTGGCATTCATGTAGGTGATTTGATACATCATTATACTGTTTAGTAACCTGGTTTCCCATAGACCTTCCCAAGAATGAAGCCAAGTAGGACAATTGTATCAAAAAAGGTGTGTTTACTCACAATTAAACACACAGTGTCATTATAGATCGATGAGAAAGTGCATTAAAAAAAGAACACAAAAACACTGTACCCTTTTTTTGGAACTTCATCATTCACAGGAGTTTAAACACTTACTTGTGAGAAAGGAGTCTTTCTCATCTACTGTCAGTTGTTGTTCTTCTTTATCTAGGGGCTTTTACCCCTCTTCATGGGGTCTCTTCTGGTCAAGCTGTGGAACTGCTTCCAGAGTTAGGTGCAGTTTGTTGTTTACCTCTTGGGAAACCAGGCCATTGACTCTAATATCCCTACTCCCTTCTAAAGCAGCTCTACTTAATAGGATGACTGTTCATGTTCTATCTTAGTTGGACATGTAGGTCTCTTATCTTCTTATAAACTCTCCACATTTTCACACTCTCCCTAGTTTAAGGGTCAGACAGTGCTAAGGTACTCTGGGTTTTGAGATCACCCACTAAGACGCTAGGATTACCTCAGGGACACTTGGTAGATTGACATTTACATCTTTTCCTGTGGGCATTCATCCTATCAATGTTGGATTTCTAGCTCATTGTCTCTTGCTGGGCCCTTCCCTCTGTGCTGTGCTAGCCAGGTACCAGCTTTACTCCATTGTACAATGGGCAACCAGTAACCATCTTTGAAATTGAAAAATAGGTTACTGGCCTAAATTATTGAAAAATGATTGTTGACACAGATGAAAAAGGCAAATTGCAATTATATCAACAACACCAAGCAAAATAAGACTGAAACACAAAGGAAAATGCTTCCTTGAGCAAATATGTACCAGTACAAATGTGAAAATAAAAGCCTGAAAACTAACTGAATGTATCCAGTTGGATGTGCAAATGTTTCTTTTTTTATTCTTAGGAATCTTTTTTCTGAAGGGTACCTTACTTGACTTGTAAGTAAGGAAATAAAATAACATGACAATATACACATATCTGAAGGTGTTCAGTTTGAATTGCCATTCTACTAAAATGGTTTGTAATGCACATATATCCAGGATATGAAAATAAAATGAAAAGTGGTTACAGCTTCCATCCACCCACTTAAGGTAATTAAGAAACCTTTAAATTATCTTTCCAGTTGTCCAGAGCCTTTCCGTAGCTCAGGCTGCATATTTTCTATTTTTTTGTCTCTCCAATTCTGTCCCTCTCTTATCCTGTCATCTTCAGTCAATTGTGTATTTTTCCTCGCATATGTATAGTTAAGCGATAGTAAAGCTTTGGGAAATCACTCACCTTATGGGAGGGTGAAAGGTTGCAACAGTGGAATATGGGCAATGTGGTAAACAGGCGGCATCTCATGGAAATGTTTATTTTCCAAAAACATGGATATGCTGTTTTACAACGTGTGCAATCAGTGCTCTCTAAATGCTATTTTAAACCACAAGTATTACAGGTATTAATTATAATATATGTACATTTTTTAAAATTTATTTATAAAATCCCTCACTTGTGGACAAAATTTCTCAATATGCATGTTGATGTGTCCGGAGGCAGAAGGAGAGGAAGAAAGTAAAGAGAGTGGAACTGAGGGTAGGAACTTTGAATGTTGGCAGTATGACTGGTGGGAGAGAGTTAGCAGATATGATGGAGAGAAGGAAGGTTGATATATTGTGCGTGCAAGAGGCTAAATGGAAGGGGAGTAAGGCCAGGTGTATCGGAGGTGGATTGAAATTGTTCTATCATGGTGTGGATGGGAGGAGAAATGGCGTAGGAGTTATTCTGAAGGAACAGTATGTCAAGAGTGTTTTGGAGGTGAAAAGAGTGTCAGGCAGAGTCATGATTATGAAGCTGGAAATTGGAGGTGTGATGATGAATGTTGTTAGTGCATATGCACCGCAAGTTGGGTGTGCAATGGGTGAGAGAGAATATTTTTGGAATGAGTTGCACCAAGTGATGAACAGTGTACCCAAAGGACAGAAAGTGGTGATTGGAGCGGATTTCAATGGGCATGTTGGTGAGGGGAACAGTGGAGACGAGGTGGTGATGGGTAGGTATGGTGTCAAGGAGAGGAATGAAGAAGGTCAGAGGATAGTGGATTTTGCCAAAAGGATGGACATGGCTGTGGTTAATACGTATTTTAAAAAGAGGGATGAACATAGGGTTACGTACAAGATTGGCGGAAAATGCACACAGGTAGATTACATCCTATGCAGAAGAGTTGATCTGAAGGAGATTGAAGACTGCGAAGTGGTGGCAGGGGGAAGTGTAGTTAAGCAGCATAGGATGGTGGTCCGTAGGATGATGTTGGAGATCAAGAAGAGGAAGAGAGTGAGGGCAGAGGCAAGGATCAAATGGTGGAAGTTGAAAAAGGAAGACTGCAAGGTTGAGTTTAGGGAGGAGGTGAGACAGGCACTGGGTGGCAGTGAAGAGTTACCAGACACCTGGGAAACTACAGCAGATGTAGTAAGGGTGGCCGCAAGAAGGGTGCTTGGTGTGACATCTGGACAGAGGAAGGAGGAAAAGGAAACCTGTTGGTGGAATGAGGAAATACAGGAGAGTATACAGAGGATGGCAAAGAAGAAGTGGGATAGTCAGAGAGATGCAGAAAGTAGACAAGAGTACAAGGAGATAAGGCGCAAGGTGAAGAGAGGTGGCGAAGGCTAAGGAAAAGGTGTATGATGAGTTGTATGAGAGGTTGGACACTAAGGAGGGAGAAAAAGACCTGTACCGATTGGCTAGACAGAGGGACCGAGCTGGGAAAGATGTGCAGCAGGTTAGGGTGATAAAGGATAAAGATGGAAACATACTCACAAGCGAGGAGAGTGTGTTGAGCAGATGGAAAGAGTACTTTGAGAGGCTGATGAATGAAGCGATACCAAAGAGGGAGAAGAGGTTGGATGATGTGGAGATAGTGAATCAGGAAGTGCATTGGATTATCAAGGAGGAAGTAAGGACAGCTATGAAGAGGATGAAAAATGGAAAGGCCGTTGGTCCAGATGACATACCTATGGAAGCACGGAGGTGTTTAGAAGAGATGGCAGTGGAGTTTTTAACCAGATTGTTTAATGGAATCTTGGAAAGTGAGAGGATGCCCGAGGAGTGGAGAAGTGGTGTACTGGTGCCAATATTTAAGAATAAGGAGGATGTGAAGGACTGCAGTAACCACAGGGGAATACAATTGATGAGCCCCAGCATGAAGTTATGGGAAAGAGTAGTGGAAGCTAGGTTAAGAAGTGAGGTAATGATTAGTGAGCAGCAGTATGGTTTCATGCCAAGAAAGTGCACCACAGATGCAATGTTTGCTCTGAGGATGCCGATGGAGAAGTTTAGCGAAGGCCAGAAGGAGTTGCATTGTGTCTAAGTGGACCTGGAGAAAGCATATGATAGGGTGCCTTGAGAGGAGCTGTGGTATTGTATGAGGAAGTCGGGAGTGGCAGAGAAGTACATAAGAGTTGTACAGGATATGTACGAGGGAAATGTAACAGTGGTGAGGTCTTCAGTAGGAGAGACAGATGCATTCAACGTGAAGGTCGGATTACATCAGGGATCAGCTCTGAGCCCTTTCTTATTTGCAATGGTGATGGACAGGTTGACAGACGAGATTAGACAGGAGTTAAAAAAACTAAGATATTAAAAACAAAGATGCTACATATGTTCAGCTAGTTGTGAAAGGGAAGTGGAAATAAGGTAGTGTATCATTCCCTTTCAGAATGATACACATTTATCAAAATTTTATGTCCTTATTTTCATATAGAGCCTTTATGTTATCAATCTTGAACATACTCATTGGACTATATTGAGCAAATTTACCAAAAAAAGAGGATTTTAAACAGCATGGCAGTGTTACCAATTAAGAGTCATCTTCTCCTCAGCTCCTTTTAGAATAGTTGAAGGTCTGAAGAAATAATTTTTTTATTGTTATATGTGAATGGTTTTTTTTTTTCATCTTTGAATTTTTATCCTTCATAAATTAAAAGCACTAGTTGTCAGAACTAACAGTAAAACGTATTTGGTGCATATTAATATTCTTTTAAATTAGTTTATAATTGAATATGCTATAGAAATAAATGTTGTTGTTGTTACCAGCTAGGTCTATATAATTTAACGTATTTTTCCAGAAGATGCAACCATGAGGAGGTGATTTCAGGAATTTAACCTAGTAAATTGTAATATAAAAATACACAAAGGTAAAGAATCAAATACAAACACAAAAGGTTGGTTTTAATAGGTAATAAATAGTACAGATGGTTAAAAAATAAATAAAAGTGGCATTGTACATATAAGGGGTAAAGTGTATGATTTTTCCATATTGCTAAAATGATGCAACATTTATTCTTCATAGGTACAGTTTAGCATCATGCAAGTCAAGATGATTCCTAGCAGTTGCTATCATAATATTTAATATTTTTATTACAAAACTTGGATGCTAGTAAAGAATTTAGTTTAAAATAGATTCTCTAGATATTTTTATTGCAACATTTTGTTTTTTAATTTAGTCCCATTGGCACTCACACAATGCATATTTCTTTCTATTGTCGGCTGACTTTAGTGGTCAGCTTGTTGTAATTAACTAGGCTGACCCGCCTTTTAAGGCGACCGACTTTTAAGTTGACCACTTCTTAAGGCAATTCAATATGTAGATCAATTTGATATTTTATACAAACTCATTAATTTGGTTATATTGCATTTGAGCGGTATTACTTTAATACTCGTAGTTTGTTATTTTTGTGATGAAATTTAAACTTTTTTTCTATATTGAGGTCGCCCTTTTGAACCCCCCTGATATTTACTATGCGGTGAGGCATTTGTACTCCATCAACATTAATTATTTCCAGAGACATAATTTTGTCTATTTTTCCAGCGCATCGCGCACAAAAGCAAGGGAACGACGGGAGCGCCAGAACTCTGCTCACATCATGTCACTTCATAACGCAAGCTGCAAGTAGTAAGTCTGTGATAAGCGGAATACCGCTACGCTTTCCACTCACGGGACGGAAGGACAATCCCGACCGCTTTTATATAGTAAGAAAGAAGAAGAAGATATCGCACAGTCTGGAGTAGAAAATCATCTTTTACCTGGAAAAGCGAAACTACAAATCGCATTGTGCATTGCAAAATGGACGGGGCGTGTGTGAAACTCCGTGCTACTCGCACAGTCTGTAGTAGAAAATCATCTCTTACCTGGAAAAACGAAACTACAAATCCCATCTTGCATTGCAAAATGGACGAGGCGTGTGTGAAACTCCGCGCCTGCGTAGCACTCACGGGACGGAAGGACACCCGACCGCTTTTATATAGAAGGATAAAACTTATTTCTCTTTTTTTTTTTTTTTTTTTTTTTAATCAAGAAAAGGAAAATAGAAACAGCTACTTCATTTTCATTCTCTTTTTGTGCCTGAACGTGACTTGTACTTTATATTTTCTGACTAAACAATGAAATTAAATTGTGAACTGTATATTTTCATTCCTGGCTATGTAAGTTTTGTGTAATAATCATGCATGGTATAAACATAAAACCAAAAAACATCCAATTATGACTTCCAATTTGTAGTTTCACTGACACTTGACCTTTCAAGTGTTACAGGCTCTCACAGCTTTGCACATTTCAAAAAGGGATTACATCTGACTGGCAATTATTGTTCTTTGTGTTACTACTGTATGCATGGCAGTTTTTTGTTTTTTTTTTGTGTTTCAAAGTAAATCATAATTTTTAGCAGAGTTACTTTACTCCATTAGATGCATACGTGTTTCTGCCTTAATTTTGATTGAAAGTTTATTCTGGTTGCAGTTTTAATGATAGTTTGCAAACAGTATGCAAACTTGCTTGTCTGTACAGTGAAATGAACTATATTTCTAAATATATTTTCCATTTAGCAGGTGGGCATGCCTATTTGCTATTATTTTTACATTTAAAAAATTCACATTATTTTAAACAGTTTTGTTATTTAAAACAGTGCTACTACAAATTACAGGGAATCTTGGACATCTATCCATTATAAAATCTACAATAGTTATTCCAGTTCGGCATCACAAGAGCTAGAACCTATTTCAGCAGCTACAAAGCCAGGAACCAGCCTCAGATGGTGCTCCTGTCCAGGTGTACACCCAGACTTACTTATATAGGGCCAATTAACAAAACACATGTTTTTGGGATGCAGGTAGTGTACTGCTGTGCTTGTTGCTGTTGTGCTGTGAAGCACCTAACATGCATGCTGGAGACCTTCAGAAACCTGTCTTGTGATTGATTGTGACTTTGGGTCTGCCAGATCTCTTCCTATCAGAGTTTCTTCCAGTTCCCAATTGCCTTTGGATTGTGTAGGGCACTATACTCACTCACACTTTGAGATATATATCTTGCCTGAAGAAGGGACCTGAGTTGCCTCGAAAGCTTGCATATTGTAATCTTTTTAGTTAGCCAATAAAACTGTATCATTTTGCTTGACGTCTCACTACTGATAGTGTACATATACAATACAATTTATTTTTGTATAGCCCAAAATCACACAAGGAGTGCTGCAATGGGCTTTAACAGGCCCTGCCTCTTGACAACCCCAGAGCCTTGACTCTCTAAGAAGACAAGGAAAAACTCCCAAAAATCCCCAGTAGGGAAAAAATGGAAGAAACCTTAGGAAAGGCAGTTAAAGAGAGACGCCTTTCCAGGTAGGTTGGGCGTGCAGTGGGTGTCAAAAAGAAGGGGGTCAATACAATAAAGTACAATACACAGAACAGAACAAATCCTCAATACAGTATACAAATAAAAATTTTAGAAGTATGTAGCAGAATTTAACAGTAGTTGATATCACATAATATAATCATGCTGTCAATATGAGAAGAATTGCATTGAACTAAAGTACATTATCAAAGTACAAATACATAAGTAAACTTTTTAATGTAAATTAATAAAGTGTAGGTATTTACAAAGTGTCAAGTGGTTAGAATAGCACATACTTATGATTTACATTTTTATGGTACAGTATTTCAGTCATTGGCATGGTATACAGTAATCCCTCCTCAATCGCGGGGGTTGCGTTCCAGAACCCCCCGTGATAGATGAAAATCCGTGAAGTAGAAACCATATGTTTGTATGGTTATTTTTATATATTCTAAGCCCTTATAAACTCTCCCACACTGTTAACATTATTAGAGCCCTCTAGACATGAAATAACACCCTTTAGTCAAAAGTTTAAACTGTGCTCCATGACAAGACTGAGATGACAGTTCTTTCTCACAATTAAAAGAATGCAAATATATCTTCTCTTCAAAGGAATGCGTGTCAGGAGCAGAGAATGTCAGAGCGATAGAAAAGCAAACAATCAAAAAATCAATACGTGCTTTTGGGCTTTTAAGTATGCCGAAGCACTGTGATAAAGCGGCATTTTTTAGAGGAGTGTCCGTATCCTCTAGGCAAACAGCCTCTGTGCAAACAGCCCATCTGCTCACACCCCCTCCTTCAGGCGCAGAGAATGTCAGAGAAAGTGAGAGAGACAGAGAAAAGCAAACAATCGAGCACCGCGCGGGAAGCATATTGTATATCATTGAGGAGTTTTAGTTAATACGTAATACATGCTCTGATTGGGTAGCTTTTAAGCCATCCGCCAATAGCGTCCCTTGTATGAAATCAACTGGGCAAACAAACTGAGGAAGCATGTACCATAAATTAAAAGACCCATTGTCTGCAGAAATCCGTGAACCAGCAAAAAATCCGTGATATATATTTACATTTAAAATCTGCGATGGAGTGAAGCCACGAAAGTCGAAGCGCGATATAGCAAGGGATCACTGTATTGCAAATAGCTTCATTGTCTGCTGTGTTAGTCCAGCTTAGTACTAATTCAGCAAATAACACCATCTTAGACCGAAGGCTAAAAAAACAGTCTGATTACACAGGCTAAATGAGACCTCACATGTAACACCGCTTGGGGGAATGTAGTTGTCTCAGACAGTTAATAAATGTGCCCCTCTGTATAGATAAAACCTAATAGAGGGGATAATAGCCATTGTTCAGGACAGTAAGCAGCTTCCCAAATGAAGTCTGTTCTACCACTTCCTTCAGAGAGTCTTTTAATTAGTTTTAGTCTGTTGGCATCACTTGATCTAATGCCATTTTCCCAGCACACTACCACATAGAAAAATGTAGTGGCCAATGCAGACTAGTAGAAAAACATGCAAGAGTGGCCTGCATGCACCAACCAACCTCAAACTCCTCAGGAAATAGAGGCAATTCAGACATTTCTTGTATACAGACTCTGTGTTGGTACTCCATTTGAGCCTGGCATTCAGATGCACCCTGACATATTTGTATGTCCTTGCCACTTCCACATCTTCACCATCAATGAGAACCAGGGCCATAGTGGGCTCAACCATTATGAAGCTTACGATTACCTACTTTTTCTTAAGGGATGTTAAGATGTAGGTGGTTCAGTTTGTACCATGCAACAAAGTCCTTCATTAGTGTCCCGTATTTGTTTTTGTGGAAGAAAACCCCCCCGAGGAAGATGGTAATAGTTCAATCAATTAGATTTTTATTCAATCACAGATGAGTACCTGGATTCTGCGTTGCAAGGAAGAAGAGCAAAGTTACACTTTTCGATTGGCTTTTTATAATTTCTTCTTCCACCCCTTCCCCTTACTTGATCAAAAAGCATAATATCGTTTACTTAAGCATTTTATTTGATTATGCTAATGGCCCATCTATTCTTATTTTTTTTCCACTTGTCAGATAGACCCTAAAGAAGGAAAGGTCATCTTTCCTGTGTCAAATAGACACGTTCCTGAAGAAACTGGAAATTTTCCTGGGTCAGCTTACTGTACCGTCTTATGACAGATGCCTGTATGAATAACCTGCCATTAGAGCAAAACAGCTTTGTCAGCTATTAATCCTAAGTAGCTTGCAAGCAGTTAAATTTTCTTTCACATTCTCCTACCTACTGCTAATACACCCAGCTGTAGTTGTGTCATCAGCAACTTTATGCAAATGACTTGATTCAGTATTGTATCTACAGTAATGTCTGAGGAGAGGAGGAGATAAACAGTTCCTAAGCCGCAAAACTGTAGTCTGCCAGTTAAGTTGTCTAATGTCCAGGAGACAATGAACAGAATGCACTAGAGAAGTCACCACCCTGTTACCCTTTTTCTTCAGATGTAAGTAGGCTGTTTTCAGCATGCATTTGACTGTAGTGGGTCCAATGCTGTTCTAACCAGGACTTGCAAGTGAGCCAATATTAGCATTTTTATACCTAGAAAACAGGAAATTAAAAGATTATGTACACTGTTGCCCACTATGCTCTATTCAGTGATTCTGTGAATAGAATTTGTGAAAACTAGACAGTCCCACCTATATTAAACCAAGTGCACATTATACAACATTTTGTCATGGGGTATATCAGATTTCCCAATCAGTCTCTGATCACTGCATCTTGCCAAATTACACTACTGAGTGCCGATCTTCCAGCACAGTAATGCTCGCCCATTTTTTCTTGGTGCCAAGAGATTGTCCCAGGGCCGTCTCGCGGGGATGTGGAACATGAGATTCTTGCAAGACACGTCCTACTTACAAAAAATATTATATAAGAGCACACCCATCAAAAAACACTCAGTTTTGTAAAGGCACGTAGCACACACAGATCCTGTGCTCTCAGCACATATAAAGTGTATAAAGACAATACGGAGAATAGAGACCCAAAAGCAGTGGAGAGAAAAAAAGGCAGGTAAGAAATTATGAAAGCAGTGGAATTTGAAAGGCTGAAACAGTACATGGCGCGATACACATGCAGAGAAAGGTACAGAATATGAAAGCAGTAAAATTCGAAAGTATTGTAGCGTCCCAGCCAGGTTGAAGCCTTTTTGGTTTTAAGTGACTCTTAGGTCCGATTGAGGGAGGGTGGAGTACAGCACGGAAGACTGATAGCGGGGTATTGATTGATGCGGTAAGGGGGGTGGCGAGACCCGGGTAAGGAGGGGTTGGAGAGGGTGCTAGAAAGTTGTTTGGGGTTATGAAGTCGGCAATTGTTCAAGTTAAACTTTTGTGACACTTTATCATGTCAGTCGCAACAGTATCAAAGAAAAGATAGTAAAGATTGCATTACCGCAAACAAAAGGTGATTAATCATCAGGACCAGGTGTAATTGAAAAAATAGCAGAACAAAGCGAGGTCAGAAATAAAAGGCAAAGAGCAGAAAACAAAGTTTTTTCGCCTTCGCATCATTCAATGCACAAAACATAGATTTACACAATAATGGACCATACGCTATGAGAATCTGTGGTCCCGCAACAGTTAAAGCAAAGTTTAATTTCAAAGAATACACAATTCGTTCAGGTGTATATTTATGATCATGGAGAAGCGATGCAAATTTTAAAAGGCGACAATATATATATTCCGCGAATAACATTAGACACCAAAGGAGATTGTGATATGCCATTCATATTAAAATGTTTACAGTTTACCCTCAGAATAGCTTTTGCTATGACAATCAATAAATCACAGGGACAAACATTAGAAAAAGTCGGATTATGTATTAGAGAAACAGAAACAATATTCACTCACGGGCAGTTATACGTTGCGTTGTCACAATGTGTCTCCAAAAATATTGTTTTTAATGAAGCTTTAAAGTAAAAGTGCAAATAATGAAATTGAAACAATTCCAAAGACAAAAAAAATTTAACTTTTATATCCGATTAACCAAACACAGGGGTTGGTGAGCGAAGCCCCCTATTTTTTATTTTATTTCTTTTTTTTTTTTAAAAAAAAAGCTAGCTTCCTTGCACTATTGCTGTGCCATGCTGCAAATTCTCATTCAGTTTGAATCAACTGTGCTGGATTAAATTAAAAAAATCCTCCTGGTGAGTCCTCCTAATGATTGTAGAAAGTACTTAAATAAAAAAAAAAAAAAATAACTATGAAATTGATCTGTGCTAGGATGTGATTGGTTTTCACTTCTGACAGTCACTGGTAGTGTGTTTTTTTTTTTGTTGTTTTTTTTTTTTGGAATCCATGGGATGCCAGTTAAAGAGACACAAGTTGCATGTGCTTGCTTAAATGTATGTGTAATGGTGGAAATGCAGCTCTGCCCAAAAGAAAATTAGCAAATGCATTTAACAGATTTGTCTATTGTATTTAGCTAGCATATGTACTTAAACATTATTTTACTTAAGCACACTCTCGAGTAATAATACTGGCAACTAACAAGTGTATTTAGCAGACAATTTATCTGTCCTAGCTAAAGAAACACTGTGGCTCTAACTCTAGCTTCACAACATTAAAAGAACTATTATCCAACAGCTAAATAAGAGCCACACAGAGCAGAATGCCCAGTGTTTTGGGGAACCTTCTTCTTGTAAATGTGGTGCAGTTGTCACCAAAAACGGTATAAAGATTCAAACATTCTGTTTGCAAAGTGTAGGATAGAAAGGGACAACTAGTCAATTCAGGGGTAGACAAATTGTAAATGCATGCGGGGTAGTCTTCTGAGCTACCAGCTTTGCAGACCTGTTACCCAAGGTATGCTTTCTGGTACTTCAGCTTTATGTATGGGATGGAAGGTTTCCTGCAGCTTTTTACAGAAATGTTTATTTGTGAAGTTTTGTTGTACACGAGTAAATGGCACACTCATATTACAATATAAACACAGTTGGCATCTTAGAAAAGAATATTTTGGCGGATATATCATTTTTAAAGGATTGTATCACATTGATGTGTGTTTTTTTTTTTCCAGTGCAAACAAAAACAGTTTATTAAAAATGAACTGAAAGAATGCATTAATATTATCAAATTTTATTTTCAGACCTAATTTAAACTCCACCAGTTTCTCTGTTGAAAACATTATCAGTTTGATTTTCAGGGTTATTCTTAAGCACAATATGTACTTTACAGTGTCATACACCTTTAGTTGACCACAAGCAGTGATCTATGTATAGAGCTATTTTAAAAAATGTCACACCTGGACCATTAAGAGGGTCTTTATGTTAGTAAAGATGAGGTTAAGGCCTGTAGTGTTTGAGCTAATAGTAAGAAGCCTTTTCACAACCTTGATTATACCTGTTAAGTGTGCAAAGTACATAACAGTTAATGGTAAGCATCTTATTATTTTTTAATTTGTCTGTGACTGTGTAAGGCAAGATCTGTTTGTAATGGAGTATAGCCTTCTGATTTCCAAAGGTTAGTGTCTGTTTCCTATGGTTGAACACTTGAACATTTCTGAGAGTGACATTGTTTGAACATTCTAGCCATCACATGTGATCAACAAGCTGCTGAATATTTTTGGTCATTTTCTCAGCTATAGCAAGCCCTGTTACCTGCTGTATATCAGTTTACATTTTTGTACAATTCATTAAATGACTTGGCACTGCATCCACATTTGTTTCAAAGCAGGCTGAATAGACAGCAGTCTGTTACCGTGCTTTCTTGCCTTTTCTATCCTAAATTTAGTTTTCCCTGAAAACAAGGGACTTCTTTTCAAAGTGGGTTTTGTGTGCTTTCTGTTTAAAGCACATCACATTGTTTGACTTGGTTGTAACTTGGTCCACTCCCTGCAGTCATAGCTACTTTGTGGAATAGCCTACATATATAATCCGCTTAAAAATTTCTTCCAGTACTTATTTTCTGTATATTTTTGTCATAATGCTGCTTTCAATTATGATTCCTTTCACTTGCAACTCGTATTGAAGCAGTAGTGGAACGGTTCTTGTTGTTCTGTACTCTTTGTTAAGAATTATTTCTCTCTATTATAAAAAAAAAAATCCTGTGGGAGGGAATGACAAGGAGACAATACGTGATCTTCACATTAAGATCACGGAAGACAAATGAGATTCTTGCAAGACACGACCCCACTTACAAGCAGTAACAGAGCACGGGCAGCAAAAAAAATCAGTAGTGTAAAGGCACGCAGCACACACAGATCCAGGGGTCTCGGTGCATATAAAGCGTATAAAGGACAATATGTTATAAATGAAATGTTGACGACTAAAAGATCGCATTAGCGCAAACAAAAGGAAATTAATTATCAGGACCAGGTGTAATTGAAAAAATAGCAGGACAAAGCAAGGTCAGAAATAAAAGGCAAAGAGCAGAAAACAAAGTTTTTTCGCCTTCGCATCATTCAATGCACAAAACATAGATTTACACAATAATGGACCATACGCTATGAGAATCTGTGGTCCCGCAACAGTTAAAACACCGACAAGTTTAATTTCAAAGAAAACGCAGTTCGGTCAGGTGTATATTTATGATCACAGAGAAGCGATCACAACGCCAGCAGCAGAGACACGAAGTGGCAGAAAGGACAGCGGCTGTACAGGCTTTAAAATGATCCCCGCTTCACAACGCAAGCAGTGTTCTACGTCCTGCAAGAAAGAGATTTAACCACGCCCGGGGCCGGAAATAAAGGACAATTATTGTTTTTACAGACATCTAACCTAGCAGTTGTTGGATTGGTTTTGGCAGACACGCATCATGTGCTCCCAGCTCTTAAAACAACGGCATGCGACAAGCAGAACAGGCAACTCGCAAGCAGCAAAAAGACGGAAGATGATGCAACCGCATATCCTTAGCATGCGTTCAGCTGCCCCATCCCCCTTCACAACGCGAGCAGTGATAATACGTCTTGTGAGAAAGAGATGTAACCACGCACGGGGCCAGAAATAAAGGACAAGTATTGTTTATACAAAAGTTTTTAAAGTAAAAGTGAAAATAATGCATAAGTAACGATTCCCATGAAAATAACAATCTCTTTAAATTGTATATCCGGTAAACCAAACACGGGGGTGGGCAAGCGAAGCGAGTAAAAAAAAAAAAAAAAAAGTAATCAATTAATTGTTACTTTATATCAAAGTAAATGATGAGAGGATACTATTAACTCTAGTTCTAATTCCCACTTACTTTATATTAGTAAGTTCTGAAAATTAAATGGTCTTTTACTGGTTTCTTGAGTCAGATTTTGTCAATATGAGAGTGGCAGTTTTTAGAATATATATACTGCAAATATACTACAGAACTCGCAACTTTTCAGGAGTAATGAAAAGAAGAAGTATTTCTTATCAGTTCATTCTTAATGCATTTTATAAATCATATTTTAAATTTAGAGGCAAATACCATTAAATGGCCATCTCTCAGTTATATGTTTGGTTTAAATTAGGAGGTTATGCTTTATTAATTGTATTTCAGCAGAGCTTATTTGAAATTATTATAATCATAATAATTCATCATGTTTCATTTATTATTCTAGATCCAGTCCTGGGTGTGTGCAGCATCATTTTGAGTGCAGTGAAAAGCCTCCTGTTTTGTTTAGCATAGTAAATGTTAATATCACTTGCTTGATAATTCAAACTTTCCATTAGGTTGTTTCTTGCAGAATTAAGTATAACACCCACGTACTAAGATCTCTTCCTTATTCTTTGCCTCAGAAGTACTTTTCTGACAGGCATGTTGGTCAACTTACAGTACTCCTTTGGAGTACAGTGACTAGTGTTAAAAACTAGCTGGGATGTTTCATTATCTAGGCAGCCAAGTCCACAAAGTCTTTTATGAAGATGACCTTTATGCAAAGCTTTTTTGTGTTATTGTTTTTCATTTTAATTCAAGTTAGGAAATATAGCTGCCTTAGTTATATAAAATATCTTTAATAATGTCTTGAATGTTCACCCATATCCTACTTAATGATTCTAAAATGTATCAGAAAGTATAGAATGTATTAGAACCATTACTCAGTTTTTGGCAATAATATATTTTTATTATGTGGTAAGTTTTAGTAATGTTAAATGGTACAGGTCAGTTTCTCTCAGGCTAATGTTTACTATTCGATTCGTGGATGGTTCTCCAATGAGGGACACAGTTGTTCACCCTGCTCCCCTTGTGAAAATCCATATGCCATATCCATTACTAAGTTTTATTAAGTCTTTTCCGTGCTGAGATTGTTTTGTTTTTGTTTTTTTAACACATGTTTAATTCTTTAATGTGTAAATCTGCTGCCATGTGAGTCTTATGCAGTTTGGGCATAATAAAATTCTTCACAAATTTAGGAACATACAAGCTTCTTATGCATTTGTATTAATTTTGTTTTGTTCATTAGAATTACTAGTAAAACTTGATTTACTTAATCATTGTCCAGAAAACAACAATTATGAAGCAGAAGGTAGGTATGGTTTGTGGTGAATTTAATGATGTATTGTTTGGAATTATAGGGAAAGTAAAAGGGAGACAATGAGCTGTCTTGTTTTACTTTGATATTAGTAGTTAGAAGTCTCCCCCTAATATACTAAGGCATTTTCATTAAGGCAGGGGCAAGACTGCTGAGTATAGCCATTTTGGTGGATGAACTGATTTCTTCTAAGAGAATTCAGACTGTGAAAAAAGGAAGAAGCATTCAATGTGAATTCAAGTTGCATTATACTATATGTATCTAAAAAAATTTATAATTTTGAAACTGTCTTGAGTTCATGTTATGCTTATTTGGATAGTGTTTTTGCACTGATAGAATTCTTCACAAATAGATTCTTACAGTCTTTAAAGCACAAGTTGTATTTGCTTTTAATTGAAACCAGAAGTCTTACCTACATTCTCGCGACTCGGTGACTGCTGTGGAGATGAAGTTAGTAGGTTTATCATAATACACCATGTCTGTGATGCCGTGGCATAGTCACCTTTTTAAACTGTGCAACATTCAGGGAGTTGTGTTTTTGCACTGCAGAGAGTGGAGGATGCCTTTTATACTCTGGTACGGGAGATACGTCAGTACCGGCTGAAAAAGTTCAGCAAGGAAGAAAAGACTCCACGCTGTGTGAAGCTAAAAAAGTGTGTTGTTATGTAAATTGGTAAGTTCTGCTCTACTCGAAAGTGAGTATGTTTCCAGTCGGATTGGTCATCCTCAGCCTCTTCTACCTCAGATTACCAATCAGTCTGGCTTTTTAATGGGACTCTGGGAAGCAATGTTGCTGCGTCTCTGTCCAGAATCACTTACTTTATGGGCTGCAACTAATGAAAAGTTCTTTGGGAATCCCGGGACTTTGTGTGTCTTCTTTCTTCTGAATAATGCTTTGCTGTGAGAAGCTTAATTGTATGGTGGAGGTGACCATTTTATTAGGGCTGCAGATAAGTGCACTGCGTTTTTAAATGGCATGACATTGTGTTTTTACTAAAAATTTCTTACTTTTTAATTGAAGTGGTATCTTTACAAATTTAGGTAAATCTGTATCATACTAAACCTAAGCATTTGTAAGGGAAAAGCAAAGTATTGTTCAAAAACACATTTTTGCTGCCTACTTAAGACAGATTTTGTTTGATATGCTGTTATAGCTTCTTAAGTACACTTTTAAGTCTTTTTCACTGTAGATATAAACTGATTCTGCCATTTTTCAGTCTAATCAGCTTTGTATAAATTTTTGCTTTATTCTCATGGAAATTTAAGGGGGAATTTATTGTTTATTTCCTGCATTTGTCGGCTTAAAAGTAAGAATGTTTTGAATATGGTGATTTTATACAATAGTGTGCTCGCTGAAGGAGGGAAAGAAAAAAGGTGTAAAAACTTGATATTCGAGTTGGTATATCTTTGAAATCCTAGGCATATGTCAGATTTTTAACAATAACAAGCAACTTTATACACCTATGGTTGAAGTCAAAAGTTAAATAAATACACTTAGGGTGAATTCTTTAAAACTCATTATACTAACAGACTAAATTTGGCCTATCATTTACAACATGTGCTTTGTGTAGGGTAAAAGTAATTTTTCTAACCATGTTCACAGACCAGATTATTTTCACAATTACAGTGGTTCACATGTTTACATACACTTTAACTGTACATTTAAACAGATTGGAGTCAACATGTGGATGCATGTTAAGGCCTACCATCAAACTCACTGTCTTTGATTGACATAAAAGGATAAGACTTCAGAAAAAATTGTGGACCTCCACAAATCTGGTTTATCTTTGGAAACAATTTCCAAACACCTGAAGGTTTCATTTTTATCTGTACAAACAATAATATGGCAAGCATAAACACTGTGGGATCACACAGCCTTCATACTACTCAGGAAAGAGTCACATTCTGTCTCCAAGAGAAGAACATACTTTGGCACAAAAAGTTCAAATCAATCCAAGAACAACTGTAAAGGACCTTGCGAAGATGCTGCAGGAAACCGCTAGATAAGCATCTATATCCTCGGTAAAACAAGTCCTAGATCGACATAACCTGATAGACTGCTCTGCAAGGAAAAGGCCAGTTTGCAATTGCACATAGGGACAAAGATCTTACCTTGTGGAGAAATGTCCTCTGGTCTGATGAATCCAAGATTAAACTGTTTGGCCATAAAGATCATTGTTATGTTTGGAGGAAAAAGGGTGAGGCTTGCAAGCCAAAGATCACCATCCAAACCATCAAGTATGGGGTTGGGAGCATCTTGTTGTGGGGTTGCTTTGCTGCAGGAGGGACTGGTGCACTTCACAAAATAGATGGCATCATGAGGAAGGAAAATTATTTAGATATACTGCAGCAACATCTCAAGACCTCAGCAAAGAAGTTGAAGCTCAGTCACCAATGGGTCTTCCAAAGCTGTGGCAAAATGGCTTAAGGCAGCAAGGTCAAGGTATTGTAGTGGCCATCACAAAGCCCTGATCTCAGTCCAATTAAAATTAATGGGGAAAAATGAAAGTGTATGTGAGCAGGGAGACCTACAAACCTGTACTAGTTACAATAGTTCTGTCTAGAGGAATGGGCCAAATGCTAGCAACGTACTGTAAGAAGCTTGTGGAAAGCTACCCAAAATGTTAGGCTCAGGTTAAACAACTTGGACAATAGTACCAAATATTAACAAAGTGTATGTAAACTTGTGACCCAGTGGAACTGTGATATAGTCAATAAAAAGTGAAACAATCTGTGAGCATTGTTGGAAAAAAATTACCTTTGCCTTGTACAAAGCAGATGTCTTAAACAATATGCCAGATTTATAGTTTGTTGGTATAAAATCTGTGGAGGTGTTATAAAGTGAGTTTTAAAGAATTCACCTTAAGTGTATGTAAACTTCTAACTTCAGTTATACATGTCTTTTCCACACATGCAGACTGCTCTCTCTTGTTGCCTTTCTACAGTAAGCCTCACTGCAGCACGAAGAGAGCAAGACAACTGGTCAGCAATATACGATATTATTAAAACTGTCAGTTTCTTTCTTATTCTCTACAGAATGCAAGGAGGTTGAAAGGGATTAATTCACATTGACAGAGCAAAATGATTTTTGTCTTGAGTTAATTTTTATTTCTGTGCTCTAAAACTGACAAAGTGTGACCCTTGACATACTTTCAGTTTGTGTGAAAATGGATGACTACTTATCCAGCATTTTTTCTTCAGCCATAAGTGGTACATGTATAAGTCCTAAATAATTTGACTTGGATCTGGTTTTCCAAATAGGGAGCATGTAGTAACAATTATATAATATATAATTTTTTTTTTTTTTTTTTTTTGCCAGAGCTGTAATTTTGTTGGCCAAAATAGTGCTTCATACCCTCTGCACATGTAAGAGGAAGCTGCCTAATGTCGTTTTGCAAGGCACAGAGGCTGTTTTTGCTTTGTCTAGTACATATCTGTCTTGCTTATTTTTAGTGAACAGATTTTAAATTTCAAAGCACTCTCTGGCATTTGTACATTACTATACTTTTTCATAGGATAGAACATTAGGCAGAATAAAATGCCTTTCTAATTTGCTCTGGGGTAATATTTTTGTAACGGACAATAACTAAACTGCTAGAGAGCAAGACTAGCATTAAATAGTCAAAACACAACAAGGGAATCTGTAATTATTATTTGGGATGTATTTACCAGATTATAATTCTTCTGGGACTTTAGTTCTTGATGCTTTTTACACTATGTCCTTTCAAGTTTAATATACTGGGTGTGACAATTTACATAGTTTTCTTCTAATGTCAACAAATATTAGAGATTAGTTTTATGCAGCACCAGTATTGGAGTTTCTATTAAGTTCTCACAAACCTAACTTTTCTGTGGTCAGGAACAAGAATAAATTTTATCTGCATGTTCAGAATTCTACACAGGAATTCAGCATTTTTTCTTCAGCAGGATCAAATTCTAAATTAATAAACAACTTACATATCTAATAAATAAAGAAAACTATTCTAGTATATCTCAGTACAATTCAGTGTAATCAGATGGAATCTATGTATGCAGTGCATATTTTATGTCTCATTGATAACTGAATTTTGACAATTGAAAAGAACAAAATTCTAGATACTGTATTTGGAGTATCATATTCTTTGCTGCATATCAGTCTCCTGTTTAAAAGAATGCATTGTCCATTGCTTAGTGAACATAAGGTATTGACTGCACAATCATCTATTCATTCATGTATTATTTATAAGCTATAGCTATCCTCACTTTAACTAAATACAGAAAAAAACACAACAAGGTGAAGTGACATTTAGTGTGATGGATGTAGGTGTTGAGTATTAATATTGGAAGAAGTGAAATCAGAAAGGTTAAACTATTCTTCATTTCTGCTGCCTTCAAAAGTATGCATTGAGCAGATATTAGGCAAGATATTTTCATATCTTGTCAAATGCAGTATATGACAAAATAGTTGCTTTTAATATATGTAAAATATGTTAAAATGCTTTCTATGAACTGATTTCTATATTTGTGTATTAATATTTTTACATCCCATATAAACAATACAGCTTACATTTTTAGATTGCATTTTTACAAATCACCTTCATCTAATCACCAAACCAGGTTTTACCATTATGGGATCACAGGGAATTGGAGTCTGTCCTGGCAACAGCTTATGCCGTCTGGACACAACCCTGCCTTAAATACCAAATTATTGCAGGGCACACACACCCAGCTCTCTTACTTGGGAGCAGAGTTTTTGTCAGTAAACATAGCATTATATATTTAACATGTGAGTGGAAGCCAGAATACACAAGTATGAAAAGTATCCGGAGGCTCCATACAGTAAAGACTTGGGGAAAACATCAGACTAAATTCTTGAAAGTGAGGTGGGATTCTTAACCAGTGTGTGCCATACACAGAAATTTTTTTCTTGTCCTTAATTTTTTTTTTTTTAATTAGATTGATACATTTTGTGTTTTGGTTCCAAGAAATCGGCTAACAATGCAGGTGGAACATGTGTCCCCTTCATTTGTGCCACTAAAAGTAGACTTAGTGCTGGATTGTTTTAAAATTTAAACAGTTTTTTGAGGGGTTTAACATTATATTAATAATTTCTTAATACACTATAATGTTACTTCTAGCCACCCACGTTAAAGTCCCTGCTTGATTGTATTAGAGATGTTTGATGGCATGCCCCTGAAAAAATTGCTAATTTATTAAAAGCAGTCCTTCCAAAAATTATATTTTGAAGGCCACAAATGCAACATGGCCAACATGTAAGAAAGGGGCTGCTTGTGTTCTTTATATCAAATTTAGATAATTATTTCCTCAAGACCCAGCATAGCTCATTCACTCCTACTGACCTTGTGTTTATAAAAATCTAAGTTAATATCTGATAGCCCCCTTCCTGCATAAAAACACTATTATGGATTTTGTTTTCTGTCCTACATATACAACTGATGTCTTCCAAGTAAACTGCTAGAAATTATCTAGTTAAATTTGATCTGTCAGTCTATGATCTAAACTCACTGTGTCTCCTTCCATTTTCTAGGGAGTGGATGATGCCTTTTATACATTAGTAAGAGAAATTCGAAAACACAAAGAGAAGATGAGCAAAGATGGGAAGAAGAAAAAGAAAAAATCCAAGCCAAGATGTATACTTATGTGAAGAATTGTTCACTTAAGCAAATGGGAAAGGAAAAAAATACATAAATGAAAGTGATGTTTTTGTTTTGTACATTACACTAAATTATTAGCCTTGGTTTCTAGTAGCACCCACATATTTACCTTAATGAAATTGTAGTGATAGTTGGATTGCTTGTTGTTGTTTTGTTTGTTTCGCTGTTTTTGGTTTAATACATAAGCTTTATTTCTCTTAAAGTGCCAGTATTTTTAAATGTTGGTCTTTAATCTTTTCATACCTGTTGTAGCGTCCAGACTCATAAGGCAGGAATCTTTCTGGGTCTGCTGATCTCTGTACTCCTGGTAGACTTAAGTTCATAATTTTTCCCAAATATGGCATAGAAGTTGAAACATTGATTTCTGGGAGCTAATTCTACATGTGGATCATTATACAAATAAATGTCGTATTTACACAATGTAGATTGCAAGCCTAAGACTGATAACTCCCTTTTCTCTCTTTTTATTTGAGACCTTAACAACACAAAAAAATGTTAACATTATTGTGTGAATCTGATCAGGACTCTTTTATAAATATGCATTATCAGACTGGATGGGTTGACTTTACATAACCTGTAAACCCACCTTTTAAGGTGGTTTTATTTTATTTTTTTATTTACTCTATTAAAATGTTTCCTAGACATTATAGTTGATTTTCTGTGTTGAAAGGTAACAGGCTGGGAAAATTAAAAAGCAGATTAACAAACACACTAGTTGCAATCCTCTATGCAAAAAACAGGCCTGTGGTTGTATGAAAATGCCTTATTTCATCAATGAAGTAAACAATTGAATTTTAAAATTATATACGTAAAATCAGGGCTTTGGCTTGGTACATTTCTTCCATTGAATGGGGTCTTCTTTCAGACTGTGCTGTCAGTTGTGGGTGAGAATACGTTATTAATAAATGTGTGGTATGTCTGAGTGGCTGACAAGTTTATTGTAGCAGAACTACTACAGAAATTTACTTTATAAATGTTATTTTGTTTCTTTACATCAGACACCACAAAAACAGATTTGGCACCAAAATATAGTTTTATCGTTAATATTTTTTCATAAATCTCACAGCATCATGTGTCACTAATGTGTGTAAATATATGCTAGCATGGTTGAAATAATTCTTGTCTTGTTTGGGTTATGTCTGAGGTTTGGCAAATGGATTTTTTTTAAATAGTTGTGTATAAATCTCTGTATAAAGTTATTTTTTTTAACATGCTATATGACTTTGGAAAAGATGCCTTCTTGGCAAATGTTGTTCCTGTCTTTAAGTTTCTAGATTCTTGTTTTTATTTATGATCATCATAATAGTTTTAAGAAATTAAATTTTTTTATAATTGTGCATGGCAATATTTCTTATTAAACTGACCTCCCATGTAGAAACATTTCACTTAATTTTTATGTAACTGGTATTAAGTATATAATGGAAAATTGGACTATGAATTCTGTCATTTTGTAAATGCGATTGTCAGAAAAAAAAAATTTGGTGCTTCCAGACGTCTGGTACAGACTGTCAGAACAAAATACCAATACCATGTGCAAAATTAAGGGGCATTACATTTTTGTGGCCTTTATTTCTAAAGGACATGAGGAAAATGCATCTGCAGCCGATTTTGGTGCCTAACAGGTATGTGTTAAGAATGATTTGACTATATTACTCTAAAGCTTTCACTCTAGTGTTATTTGGAGTACAACATTTAAATAGGTAGCAGAAAATTGTTCTTCTGTACACTTGTTTGTGGAATAGACAGTGAGGAATGTAGTAGGTGTCATAGGGAATGAAACTGAAAGCTCTGTGGTGTGGTTTGCATATCGGTGTTTGTATAACAGTGTACCTAGTTTTTGGAAATGTTTCACATGTGGAAGCTTAACCTGGACTATTGATGGAATACCAGAAGACTGGTTCTTTCATTTATATGGTAAAAGCAAAATGTCAGAATTCATAGCACACTGTTCTCCATGACATGAATTTGTTCCCTGTCTTAGAGTGCCAACTTCTATGATTTTTTTTTTTCTTTTTAAATGTATACCTAGAATGTGTTTTAACATAATTTATATAGTTGTAATACTTACAAGTGCATATTTTGTGCTTCTTGTTTTTATGAACCAATTTTGATCTGGTTTTGGTTCTATTCTCTGTGCTAGCCTTGCACATCATTCTTAACAAGTAATATGAAAATAATGACCACTGTTTATAACATAATAATGGAAATGTTTTATAGGAGTACATACTGTGTGGTGATCTCAAATAAGTCGCTATATTTTTGTCTTGAATTTCACCACTCCTATTTAATGTATAATAAAAACATCAGAGGTTATCATGACTCTCAGTGCATTGAGATTTGTTTTTATGGGTCTTTGTCAAGTATTGAAATAAAGATCAGGTACATTTAATGTAAATGCAACCCCAAAATTCCACAGCCAAACGTGTATTCGCTTCTTAATTCCTGATCTTGCATATTATTGTTGCTGGTGGGGTATATATACAGAACTGGAATTGCTAATGGTGTCAGTGGTTTCTGTGTCTTGCAGTACAGTACAATACAATACAATACAGTTTATTTTTGTATAGCCCAAAATCACACAGGAAGTGCCGCAATGGGCTTTAACTGGCCCTGCCTCTTAACAGCCCTCCAGCCTTGACTCTCTAAGAAGACAAGGAAAAACTCCAAAAAAACCTTGTAGGGAAAATGGAAGAAACCTTGTGAAAGGCAGTTCAAAGAGAGTCCCCTTTCCAGGTAGGTTGGGTGTGCAGTGGGTGTCAAAAGAAGGGGGTCAATACAATATAATACACAGAACAGAACAAATCCTCAATACAGCATAAAAATAAAAATTTTAGAAGTACGAAGCAGAATTTAACAGTAGATGATATCATATAATAAGATTTGGATATTTTCAGAGTCCTGGAGACCTCATCCATCAAGCTACCTCCCCCATTTGGCCATTCCACGGCTAAAAACAGTGCTGGGCCAGCCTATCCGATGAAAGGACCCCTCTCTCCCATGATTCCTGCGATCCTCACTTTACCATAGGCAGGCAAAACAACTTGGCAGGTTGGCCGTGGCACTAAGTGCCACATTTGAGTACCGAGAAGAGAAACAGAATAGGTGAGGGTTAGTATTCAATTATAACTGTCCTGTTACTTATGTTTTAGTGCTAATGACTAACAACAGAGATGCAGTATGTACAGTAAATCAGCAGCTCTAGTCAGGATATGCTAAACTAAAGTAGTGAGTCTTCAGCCGGGATTTAAAGGCTGAGACCGAAGGGGCATCTCTTATAGAAGCAGGCAGACCAGTAGAGTAGAGAACAATATTAACATTCTTCCCTTTTCTGGACTTATTTTTATGGTTTGACAGTTAATAGGGTTCATTCTGGAAGGGCTAGACTAGATCTCAATAAGATATCAATCTTGTTAAACCGATGCTGCATTACATGACTTGTAGCTGGTGGGGATGTTAACATTGACAACTGCAGTTACTGATTTCGTCACTGCAGTTTGTCAGTTTACACAACTAGAAATTGCTCCGCATCTCAAATTACACAACTGTGTCATGACTTTCCAGCACAGTTTCACATTTCTACAGTATTACTAGCTTGCCCCTTTTTCAGACAGTCAATAATGTACTGCCTGACTGAATCAGTGCTGTATGAAGGATGAATAGGTGTGATAAGTTCAACCACAATCTTGCCCATTTTTTTCCATCTATATTGTCCTGGAATGTGTAAAATAAGGCGTCAGACTACATGATTGTAATTAACGGGAGAGTGTTCTGTGGCTGTCTCCAACTCACTAAGAGTATGCAAATGAAATGTATCACAGAAAATCATGGAAAAGTCATGCAATGTGAAATAACCTTTACTCATATGTACTTTCATACTGTCTGGTACTTAGCCAGTTTAGACCCCTCTGATTAACTAAATATGAATGTACTTGAAATGTGAGTGGAATCATGGAAAAAAATCATTCAAAGATAACTTAGATATGTTAAACATTACAAAGGTAGTGGCTGGGAATGTATTTGAAGCCAGATGTCCACATCAGTGCTAAATACCATCCACCCTGGATTTTTTTAGTCATACAGTATACAGTATAAAAGGAACCAATACTAGATTGTAGACCAGTCAGTTGCAGAGTATAATCATGCGTGCAACAACACTCACTTTTATGAACTACTTCAGAATTGCTAGTTTACCAAACATGACGTAAGTATATGTAAGATTAGCTCTTTAGTGGTGTCATTGGAGATCCTTTCCTAGCTGTGGCAAGGGTGACAGGAAATGACGCAGCCTGTCGTACTCTAATGCTTGTCTGTTGTTACAGATTCTTGGTTATGCTATGACAAAATGGAACTTCCCCAACGGAGAATTCATTATGCTCCTACTGTGCAAGGATCTCTTTTTTGCAACCTTCCACATTAAATTGCAATATGATTCTTGCCTTTAATCTATCCTTCCATTTCCTAACCTGCTTCTCCAGAGTAAGGACTTCTAGAAGCTGAAACCTCTCCCAGCATGCCTCAGGCTCAAGGCAGCAGCAATCCCTGGACAAGGATGCCAGTGGATTCTTGACCTTTTATATAAAAAAAGGTACAGGTAGAAAAATGGGGGTTGGGTCATTTCTGTTTGGCAATTTTCCATTGTGGCAAATTGTGATGCCTGTTTTGATGCTAAACCCACAATGATACATCATATATCCTGCTGCATTGTTTTGTAAATATGGAAGAGGATTTAAAATCAGAGCATTTTATGGAGACCTTGGTGGAATGTAGTCGATTTCACTTAGTAAATATGATCTTTTATTAACTGAGCGATAACTACAATAAGGACACTTAATGATTCACATCATACATGGTTATTCAATCTTTACTTCCTCTTAGATTTTAACCCAGAACCACTGCCGAGTCCAGTCTCTACCTTCAGCCAGTTTACACTTCCTCTTCGTGTCCTCCAGCGACTTCAGTTTTCCCTCACACATCCTAAAGACACATGTTAGGTCAGCTAAATTGCTTGTGTGCGTGTTAACCCTGTTATGGGCTAGTGCCCCATGTAGGATCATTTCCAGGTTAGTGTTGGATACGGTTAGAATAGGAACACTGTTCATGACCCTGAACCGGCTGAAAATAAATTAGTTACCCCAAGGGGGAAATTCACTTTGGAACTTTATCTGCAAAATATATAGCATAAATATTGCACAAAGTTACAATAAAAACACCAACTAATAAAACCCAAAAAACAAATAGCATAATGTGCATTTAAAGTTACATGGCTATGCTTTTCTCCTTAAGGTCTCAGTATTTAGGTATTAGGTATAATCATTCCTTTAATTAAAATCCTTATTTAGCCTACATCAGGAGACCTAAAATGCTTTCTGCTGGAGAAAGCTGGAAGTCAGTATGTATAACATTCAGGAGTTGACTGGAATTTTGAACTAACACCAGCTGCTCCTGTACTACCTATATACAGTAGATTAGTTTTCACTTTCATGTACTCTAATGCAATATGCAAGTAGTAGTACTGTTACATGTACAGAATACAGTAAGGGTTCTTGTTTGCATGCCTAATATGTCACATATCACTACTCTGGTGCCATGACAAGCAAGAATTTATTTAAATACTTCTTTAATAGAAAACACAATCCAGTTCACCTGATTTACTTAATGCCATACCATGAAGTACTTTTGTGTCCAGTGTTGAAAAGGGGAATAAATGGGCATACTTGACACTATAACACTGACATCTATATATGAGATGAGACACAGAAATAATCGGATTGGTAAAAAAAAAATATTTATTGATGAATTTCAGCATTCTAAACATTGCCACCTTCTATATACTCCCCTTCCCAATCTCTACACTGCTCCATTGATTGAAACAGTGCTGGAATTGAAGTCTTCTTGCTTGAGGCTCTTCAACAGATTTGCTGTTTCTGTCTTAACCTCATCCATTAAAGAAAAATGTGTTCCCTTCAAGTCACTTTTGATTTTCAGGAACAAGTAAAAATCACAGGGAGCTAAATCCGGTGAATAGGGAGGATGATCAAGGATAGTAATGTTATTGTCAGTCCAAAAACTGCTTTACGGGAAAAAGAGAAAATTCACAAGAAATTTGGTGTTGATTCGCTGTTCAGTTTTTTTCATGACATTATCACGGCAACTCATGTAGCGATTGTGCAAATGCTGACTGGGCGTTTCACAGGATATACCTACCCGGTTAACGGTTTGAGAGGGCGTGTAGGAGGGGATATAGTTCTATGGTTCACGTCTGGCCAACCTCCAGGTGGTTTTCCAGGAAAGCCTCAAGCCCAGTCCGATTATTTTTGTGTCTGACCTCATACATATACAGGTATACTAGATAGTTATGAGGTAACCTGCGCTGCTCTGTGATGAACAAGCACTAGCAAGTTAACACCAGCAGACTTGGGTTCAAATGCCATTTCCTTGCTAAAATGCTGAGAATGAGGAAATGATTTTCACACTACCGAACAAACAGGATAATCTCTTTCTTATAGGTAATCACTCCTCTAAGTCTGTATCGTGTAATCCAAAGACTAAGAGGACTTCACAATATAAGTGTGTAAAGTGCTGCTAGTGGTTTGTTTACTATAAAATGTAAATAGGGCTTGCATACCCTTGGCGGACACCAGGATTAACAAGATGTATGCAGTCTCGCTTACTCTGACCTGCTGTGTGTGGTCTACTAAAATAAATAATTCCAGCTTATAATAAAAGCACAGACATTCAGCTGCCATAACATGTTCTGCAAAATATTAAAAGAACAGCTAAAATAAAAGAGTAACTTTGTTATTAAGCCTTAGGATTCCCAACATATTTTGCAATAAGATGTACTGTGCTATTTATAGAACCACCTGTAATTGTGTGGTGTCCATAGGCAGCCAATTTAAACATCAGACAAGAGCATATTAATCGTCTTTTCCATGCGTTTCATAATAACATACTAAGGTATCCATCCCACAGTTATTTTCTCATTTATTAGGTCTCGTTATACTTGCTTTAATGCTTGACTTCTTTCAATTTTGGAGCAATATGAGAATCTATAGTTGTCTCTAGGACAGGAATCTATAGTTTATTCAAATACTGTATTTGGCACCATGCAGGCAAGTAGGTTTTTAGTCTAATATGCCATCTGGGTCTGTTACTTTCCTTGTTAACATTTATTCGCTGAAAATCATACAATTTGGATCAATCTTCTAGTCATTACAATTATCAGCAACAGTAATATTAAGTATTATATCACATTATGTTGAAAAGCCATATAAAGTTTTTATTAAAATCACTGGCCATAGGCAATTCATCTAATCTGTATCTCTGTCTTGTGATAGGATTAATATTAGTGATTATTTTCATAGCTTATCATAATGTTGGAATACCTTCCTAAATTTTATAATTCCTCCTAACTAATCCTGACTTCCCTCAAATGCTACTTAATTCCTGTTACTACAGGTTTCCCCTGCATGTAACTCTTTCTTTTGAGACTTACCTCAGTCTCCTAATATAGTCCTTAATAAACTGTTACATACTGTCTATTACTTGGGGATACTTCATATTTTTGTAGGGTATTATAGTGTTAACACAGAGATTAATGTCTGTAATAGACTTGCTTGATTTACATTAAGGGCCTTAATGAGACCATCCCAGGTAAGTGATTTAGCTATTGCTGTGTATCCATTCTTAAAATTGTCATATCCTTTGTCCAGAATTCTATTCTTCCTAGAGTCACATTTAATGTACGTCTTGAACAAGGTAAGTGCTTCTGTACTTTATAGAGATTGGAACCTTTGCATATAAAACCAGGAGCTTTTGGTGTGCACTTGACTGATCATGTATACACAGGTAACTATCTACATAGCTAAAGCCATGCATAATAATAATAATGATATAATACACATGACCCAAATTATATCTCTCTATTATATAAAAAAATCCTGCGACGATATGAGACTTTTTGGAAGATTTTTTCCAAATCCCACGAGTCGAGACTTTGGCCATGAGATGATTTCAAGTCACGCCCTCCTCTCAACCATATTGAACCATGCACACAGTTCTCTCACCTCTCACTCACATGAATGCTTCTGACAGACACAGTTCTTGCTCTCTCAGCTCTTATAAATGTTAATGTTTTCCTCACTTTTAGTTCCCAATTCATTAAAATTAAGGATTTCATCACGAAGGGTTATCAACAGTAAAAATTAGTACACGGGAAATCCTAGCACCGAGAAACGATGAAGTCAAACGAATTAATGCCAAAAATGTCGATCGGTTACACGGCAAATTGGTTACATGCGTATAAATATACAATGCTGAAACATTTGGTGGTGATCATGCAGAAGCTGAAAACATCAATTTACAATATCCCGAAGAATATCTACAAGCGTTAACACTGTCCGGTCTTCCACCGCACAAATTACTGTAGAAAGAAGGATGTATCCAAGAAAGGTAATGTAGTACATCTTCAGGGGATAACATTAGACAACATTCATATTAAAACGTTTATAGTTTCTGGTTAGAATAGCTTTTGCGAAGACAATTTACAAATCTTAAAAAGTTGTTTTATTTAATAGAAAGAAATGAAATTCAATCACAAGCAGTTGTGTTGCGTTGTAACGATGAAAGTCCAAACAGAATCAAAATTCAATGCGATATTGATGAAAATTTAATTCAAAAAATAGTTTTTACTGAAGTTTTACAGTAAAAGAGTAAGTTTAAAAAGTTTTTGGATGTTAATTTTAAACCAAACGGAATGAAATCATATTATGCAATGAATAACAGTAATGCAACATGAAACATAATTTACTTTCAAATTATTACGTTTTACTATTTTTTAATATGGTCTATTACTTGCTTTAATGTAAAATAGTAAATTGTACATTTGCATTCCCATATGTGAGCTGCAGAACCGCAAAGAGGCTAGTGCGTAGCGCAGGCACTGGGGCTGGAGAGCAAAGCTAGCAGGGGGCAAAGCCCTCTAGTACATTTAATATTTAACTATTTTTTACATATAATATTACTGTTTTTTTTTTTATTTTTTTCCCCTTCTTGTATTATGTGATGTAGCATTGGTTGTGTTTCACAAAAATTTGTGACATTTTTTGCTTTTAGTACCTAGTTGGAGAGGTGCTCGTAATTTTGTTGTAATTATTTTACAATGGCAATAAAGGCTTTCAATTCAATATCACAAAGTCACACCTTTTTATTTAAAAATACAAGTGATCAATTGCAAAGATTCCTCATCTTTCCAATCTTAGTTTTCCAGAATTGTACATGGACATAAAATAATAATGTGAGGGAAGTCATAGAAGTTATAATCATGCTTAAAGCATAAACGGGATAAAATTGCCAGGTGTTATTATGTAAATGAACAATTCTAAACGAAAAGTAAAAAGTCCATTTTGCAACTCGAGAGCAAAATAAGTGAGAAATCATATTAGAGCACCAGCAGAAGGAGAATGTACAGTAAGAAGGCCAAAGAGAGGCTGCATAGCAGAACTTGTAGAAACAGGACCAGATATGCTGTACTAAATATAGGAGGTCAGGACGGCAGAAATGTCAGTAGGCCAACTAAAGCCCATTTATAGCACAGGTGTTGCAAGGGTCAAAATCCGGTGCATCAGCAGGTCAGTAGATTTCTGGATAGTTTGGGGAAGTCGCCAACAAGATGTTTCAATAGCCCAACCTAGGTCTGAAAAAATCTCATGACAAATTTTTAATAACATGTATTTCTATGGCACACTTTCATACAAGTAAGTTGCTAAAAGTGCTTTAAAATTATTAGAGCTAAAACAGAATTGCGGAAAAAGAAAGTAGAAAATGAAAACCAAAAGAACAATCCTTTAATAAATGCTATGGTCTGATGGCCATAAAGAAAAGTGTAAACTCCAATTGGTGACGATGGTGCACAAACCACATGCTGGCATAGTTATTCACGGAGAGTCTGATCTTACGGACATGATGAAAACAATATGGCAAAAGTGGAACATTAAAGAGAAACTTCAAGTGTATAACTGAGTGATAATCCAGGTTCATTCCAAAGTGACAGTGAAGTGATCAGTATTAAGAATGTGAACTTTAGGAGGTACATTTCAGACATCCCTGAATCAAAACAAGTGCTAAGGTGGCCAAAGGTATAGATATAATGGAGTTTAGTTGTAAAGCATCCAAAAACTACAATACAAAATGATAAGACTTTTGCCTCAGTGGGCCTACCTATTTGTGTGATCATCTCCAACAACCGCATGGGCCAAATTTTCCCACAAAATACCACACTTCTCCTTGATACAGCGACCTCTCTACCTTTCCACAGTCAAGCTCCTGCCAGTAACTATTCTCCCAGCTCCAAGGTAAACTATGGTCTGGCTGGAAGGAGCATTTAATCCTTTTTCGTGATTACCAGACCTGTGCTGTTTTCAAGCTTCTATCAGTCCTAGATGATGCTGCACTTGCAAGTTCTAACCACTAAAGAAAAGGCGGATGATCTTCAATTAGCCTGTCAACCCAGATAAGGTAAATTATTACAGATTAGGAAGACTCAAGTTTTGAGGTAACATAGTGATACTGATCATGGCATCAGACATATGCAACTTTTTACATGTTGATTAGTACATGCAAGTTAAGAATTTCACTGCACTATAACAATAATAACCTTATGAATCTATCAATCCTAAATACCAGAAGCAGTCCATAAATGGTATATGAGCACCCTATGCTGCCCTGTATTTTCCACTGCAATTTACTAATGTCTCTGGGGCCTTACAAGCTGATTTGCCTGGTCCTCTGCTTTGTAAAAGTTGGTCATTAGTTGCCTGATTGGTAAGAAAAAAGGGAAGGAGAGAGGATAGGCAAAAGAGAATTTAATGTAATGAAAAGACTGCTTATCAACCAGGAGATGGCGAACAGGCAAATTAAAATGTGGACCAAACCTGGAGTTCGAATTTCCTGTCCTAGAGACAAATGTCACTGGTTTGGACACTGGTTTGAACTCTGAATGGTGCTTTTCAACTTTGCCTTCAGTGTTCCTTTTTCTTTACTGTATGATGTGATTCTCATTTAGAACTGTGCTTACTGCAAAAGATAATGTGTATTTAACCTAAGCTTTTGGAAAACACCCTCAATACACATAGATGAACTCCATTCAGCCAGTGGTGTGTTGTCTAAATATAACTGGTTGAACCAGACCCTACAGGTGTGTTGTAGTAATCTGACATTTTTTGTATTTTCTTACTTTAGATTGATCTGGGCAGCATTGTGGCACAGTGGTTAGTGCTGCATCCTTACAGCTCTTGCAGTTTTATGTGTCTGGAGTTGTCTGTGTGGGTTTTCGCCCATATCTTAGAGCGCTGCTGCTTGCTAGGTCAACCATTAGCTCTAAATTACCTTGATATGGAAGTATGGTCGTGTGTGACCAGGCATTCTGGCCAGGGTTGTGCCTTACTTTGAGCCTGATTTTACTGAAAGTCTCACTTTTTCTTCCACATCTAAAGTACATGTCACCTTAGGATGACTAGTGACTTTAGATTGGCCTGTGGATCGATAGGTGTGTGGCCACTATTGCCCTGATTCTCCTGTTTTCTGTCATGCCTAAATGACTTACACTGCAGATACACTAGTGGCCTGCCTTTGAACTTTTGGACTAAACCAAGGTCCCACCCAGGACTGTTTGAAAACAGATGACAAAATCTAAACAAACAATTGTGATAAAAGCAGCACTTCCTGGATTGTTAATTTTCTCGGAAATCCAGACAGATGTACTAAAAAAAGCTCCCCTCACTTTAAAGGCCAAGATGAAACAAGTCATCTGTAATAAGTAAATGAGGAGTTGCATTGAGGTGAACTGAATACAGCAACCATATGGTGTCATTGATAGGAGAGTTTTTTTTTTCTTCTTTCCCACTCTGGCTGTCATCAACTTAATTCTTCTGAATGTACCTTGAGTTATGGCAGCCGTCTTTAAAAAGCTTAGGATGAACGTTCTTGAGAGGCACTTAATCTTTACTGAAATCTTAAAAAACAAAAAGGCCATTACTCCAGTTTGCAGGTAAGTCTGTTTCTTATTGTCAGTGCTGCTTTTTACCTGAGTGAATAACTTCTGGTTTATGGATGTGGTGAGAGAACATGAAAGTGATTGGTGTAACAGAGCAAGATGAAGAGGACAGGAAGGGATGAAAAAATATGATCCACTGTGGCAACCCCTAAAAGGAGCAGCCGAAAGAAGAAGAATAACTTGGTCAGTGCCTCTGTAAGTGTTTGGAACCAGCGACCAGTTTGCCAAAGCTATACATATGATGGACCACCTATGCCCAAGTGCTCACTTATTATCTTACGTTCTGTGTTAGTTACATTTATTTTACAGCATTAATCTACATGAAAAACACTAACCTGCAAAGCCAGTAATACTGGATTTGTGCTTCAAAATCCTGCATATTAGCCAGTAATTCATAATAGCACTGGGCTTTAAAGATACTGTAATGGTATGCAGACTAGCAACACTGATACAGCAGGAAAAGCCTGTGTTACCAGCAAATTGGGACTAAGGGAATGATTTTGCTAGGAGAGGGCGCTTCAGGCTGATGTCAAATTATGTTAAATTTTCTTATATTTTGTTAGAGGTGCTTTGTTTAACATTTTCCACCCTCACTAAATGACTTTAAAATTAAGGGATAAAAGTTTATACTCATCTGTCTCTTTTATGAGAAGCCAACCTCTGAAACCAGGTGTCAAAAGACAGAGGCAGATACTACAGCAGTGTCTGGCACTGACTAATTATCCTGGCCTTAAGAAAGAGTCACATGGAACACTAAAAGTAATTGAGGTTTAATTTATTAATAATGGGCAATTAATTATTAATCAATAATTACAAAACAAAGAGAACAAAAGCCAAACTCAAATTAATTAAACAAAAACTCAACAAAACCTATAAATTAAAGTACCAAAGATGACCTTTAACCTAATAATTAACAAAATGAATACACTTAAGCAGAATACACTAGAAGATACTTAGTTGGAATTTGTAACCTGAGCAAAAAAACTACATGCAGAGAATTAAAACACCACAAGGAGATGCAGGATTGTACATTAGGCCAATAGTTACAGTCAAAGTAAAGCGTATGTGAAGCCCTAGGAATTGCCTATATTTATGTCTAATTCCCATATAATACATGGTCGTATCTTCATGTCAGTCACAATAATGAACAAACACTGTCTTCTATAACTAAAGAAACATAGATTTTCAGAGAATTTTTGACCATATTGAATAAATCATTCAAACTGAACATTGGAAAAAGTGAGTGAACCCTAAGCTAATGACTTTTTATAAAGCTCATTGCAATCAGAATTTAGCACACCTGGAGTCCATTTATTGAAATGAGTTCAGAGGTGTGGCCTAGAATTACTTTGATTGATAAAAAACACTATAAAGTTTGGGTTTGTGCTTTTGACAAGACTCATGTCCAGATGGGAATCATGCCTCGCACAAAAGAGCTGTCTGAGAGCTATGATCGAGAATTGTTTTATCTACATAAGGCTGGAAAGGATTTTTAGATATTCATCAGTCTACTGTTAGGCAAGTTGTCTATAAATGGAGACAATATGGTATTGTGGCTACTCTGTCTAGAAGTGGGCGCCCTGCCAAGATAACCCCAAGAGCACAATGCAAAGTCAGCAATGAGGTAAAGAAGAACCCTAGAGTGACAGCAAAGGACTTGAAGAAGTTATTAGAACTGGCTAACATCTCTGTTCATGAGTCAACTATACGCAAAACATTGATCAAGAAAGGAGTCCATGGCAGGACACCAAGAACTTGACTGTGAGAGTCAAGTTCAGCAATGGGGAGACAAGGGATAGATGCCATTAGACAGTATACAGAGGCATCGACAGACAGTCCTGGACCGGGGTAAAGATTTTTACAAGAAATTACCTTCTGCCCCAGTATACATTTTGGTTTCCAAGGTGTACGTTTAATGAAATGACTTGGCACCGCATCACCATTTGTCAGTTATTGCGGTCTGCTAATATACAAGAATTCTGGATACTCTCTGCACACAGCATGGTACATCCTCTAATTTGGCTGTGATGCTGTCTTCTCCCTGCAATCAATGCTACTGTACTTAATGGAATATTCTCTGTATTTAATCCGCTAAAAGAAGGATCTTCCGGTATCTGAAAAGTTATTTTCTATTTGTTTCTCATAATGCTGCTATTTGGCCCAGACTGTTGAGATGATTTTGACACATATTAGATCTTAATACATTTTTAATTCTTCCTTTTGTTTGGGCAGTGTCGAAGAACTTGAAAGGTTAAAACCATTCATAGAGATGTCAAAGTAGTGATATTGCTCGAATAATAATGAATAATAAAAATGCAGTGCATAGCATTTACTTAGCTTGTAGCCAAAAGAACTTACACTTACCATGAGCAGCTCATGATGCATCTTCTGGGCCGAGTGCTCATACTGCAGGCGAGTGTATCTTGCCTCTGTTATCTTGGTCAGTTTTCGTTTCTGTGCCTACTCAAGAGAAGGGATGTAAATATCATGTGTTCCCTCCAGCACTCTTAATTTGTTGAGAATTCGAAACATGAACCCTAGACATGTTCCTTAAAAATATTGAAACTTTATTAAAATAAACAACAATACTGTATATTGGGGCCTTGCTTGGGGCAGGGGCATCTCATCCATCCCCTTCTCTTTGGGCCAAAAGCTATGAACGTGTGCACCATATACAAGGGACTTTCAATTTTCTATTACATCAGCCACTACCACAAGCATATAGAAACTGAGCCAAAAGGAGAGAAATAAAAGTAAAAGTATTTATAATCTCCAAGGAACTTGGGCTGAATGCTCTGGTCTGGTAATCCTGGAGAAGTTCCCTGTGGCCGAAACAGCAGGAAAGTTCATTTAGGAGTGCTGAGGTCAGGCAGTAGCCTAATTGTTATAAATATACAAAATTATGTGGATAACGGATTGAACAACACCATTTTGCAGATAACACTTTGAGAACCCAAAATTTACTCATGGTTTGAAAATTGATGGAATTCAAAACCCTTTCATTCATTTCCTAAATACTCTTTTTCAAGAACAGAAGTGGAGCTTATCCCAGAAGCAATGGTTGCAAGGCTAAAATATCCCTACACAGATACAGATTTCAATTTAAGTTTGTCATCTTCCTGACCAGAGGCGGCCTTAGGAGTACGCGCGGCCTTGGGCGAGTGTCATATGCGGGGCCGAGAGCCATAAGTGTAGGCTATATACCGTACCACCACGCTCACGAGCTTGTCCACCTCTAATGCTGTACGCCTTATTATTGTTAAAAAACATGGTGCCTTATGTAGGTACCATTAGCCGTTTGATTACATTACGTATTGTAATTGTTCTTATATTGGTTTAGTGGCCTTTAACCAACTTAATTAATGATTCAGAAACATTTTGCACGCAAAATGAACAAACTAGATAACAGTCGTTTCTGCCGAACCCGCTGGAGTCGGCAAATTTATTTAATTACGGAGAACCAGAACACTTGTAATAAAACGAACACTTGCCAAACAGCAGCTTTGACAGTCACAGACGGAAGTCCACTTTTCTGGCTTTTCGCTGAGCAAAATCGTTGATAAGATCCTCATAGTCCAATGTTGAGGCAAGTTCCTTTTCGATTGACAAAATAGCTAAACCGCACAGTCTGTTTTGCGACATTGTTGATCGTAGATAATTTTTGATAAGTTTAAACTTTGAAAAGCTTCTTTTCGCGCTCGTTACGGTCACAAGAATTGTTAACATAATTCTGTACGCAACAACAATGTTGGGAAATGAATCTCGAATGGGCCAAATGTACCGAAGATACTCTTGAGCTGTATTGATGTTATCGGGAAGCATTTCTCGAAAAATCTTCAATTCTCCGCACAAGTCAATTCCGTCTAAAACGCGTGAGTCTTCTGAGCGTAACATGTTGTCCAAATCCATGCAGCACTTTAACAAATCATCGTCGTTCAATGCCCGCAAACTCTTCAAGTTGTACAGAAATCTAAAGATTGAGAGCTTTCTTGGTTATTGGTATAGATGCCGGGAAAGGCTTCTAAAGAAACAAGTCCTCGTTTATGAGTGGTTTCCGAAAGAAATCCACCACGTACCGTATTTCAGTCTATAACAGATTTGAATGTCTTGCAGAGGCCCCGCATATTTGGATGATGAGCTGACGGTGACAAAAGAATCTCCTATCGTGGGGCCCCCCTCAGGCGTGGGGCCTGGGGCGATTGCCCTAGTCACCACCCCCAAAAGCCGCCTCTGTCCTGACAGACCATCATTTTACTGTGGGAGGAAATCTGAGTCATGCAGGGGTCTTCCCAGACTGTCTTAAGACTGCTGTAGTTAAACCCCTGCTCAAGAAAAATAATCTCGACTCTTCTGTTTTTGACAATTTTAGCCCTATTTCTAACCTGCCTTTCTTAAGTAAAATCCCAGGAAAGGTAGTCATTATGCAGCTAAATGATCACCTGAATAAACATTCTGTTCTTGACAAGTTTCAGTCGGGTTTTAGAACAAATCACAGTACAGAAACTGCACTCGTTAAAGTAGTAAATGACTTGCGGGTAAATGCAGATAGAGGCGGTTTATCTGTTCTCATCCTCTTAGATCTAAGTGCCGCATTTGATACCATTGATCACAATATGCTTAGAAATCGCCTTAGTCAATGGGTGAGCCTCTCTAGCAGTGTCTTAAATTGGTTTGAGTCTACTAACAGGTAGAAAATTCTTTGTTAGTTGTGGTAATTATACTTCGAAGACACATGATATTATATACAGTGTCGCAGATAGGGGGCGCTCTCGCTCCCTTGAACCCCTGTCCACGACTCCAGACACCAGGTAAAAGTCCTCAAGTTGACTTTATTTAAATGCCACAGTGCACAAAGCACACTCTCCACCACAATACTCATATAAACAATCACTAATCACAATAATCCAATTCTCCAGCTCCCAGACGCATTGCCACCCTTCCACCCAGCTCAGCTCGCCGTCTGGGAGCTCTCAGAGTCTTTTTATATTCCCTGACCCGGAAGTGTTCTCAATCCCCAGTCCATGTGATCCTCAATCACTTCCGGGTCAGGTAAAACTTCTTTTTTTCACCCCGGAAGCCCGTCACTCTTCCTATGACGAGCTTCCGGGTCATAGGGCACAAATGAGTCCTCGGTCCTCCCTGCAGCACCCTCTTGCGGCCCCTGAGGTATCCAGCAGGGCTGAGGATAAAAACTACATCGTCCATGATTCCCTGCTGGTCTTCGGGGCACCTCTATACTGCAGGGAGGGCTCCATCTGGCGGCCTGGGGGTATTGGCCGGGATAATAAGCCGGCCAAATATCACAACAGTTAGGTCCATAAATATTTGGACAGAGACAACATTTTTCTAATTTTGGTTCTGTACATTACCACAATGAATTTTAAATGAAACAACTCAGATGCAGTTGAAGTGCAGACTTTCAGTTTTAATTCAGTGGGGTGAACAGAACGATTGCATAAAAATGTGAGACAGCTAAAGCATTTTTTTAACACAATCCCTTCATTTCAGGGGTTCAAAAGTAATTGGACAATTGACTCAAAGGCTATTTCATGGGCAGGTGTGGGCAAGTCTGTTATGTCATTATCAATTAAGAAGATAAAAGGCCTGGAGTTGATTTGAGGTGTGGTGCTTGCATGTGGAAGATTTTGCTGTGAACAGACAACATGCGGTCAAATAAGCTCGCCATACAGGTGAAAGAAGCCATCCTTAAGCTGTGAAAACAGAAAAAACCCATCCGAGAAATTGCTACAGTATTAAGAGTGGCAAAATCTACAGTTTGGTACATCTTGAGAAAGAAAGCAAGCACTGGTGAACTTAGCAACGCAAAAAGATCTGGGGCCTCATGTATAAACGGGGTGTACGCACAGAAATGTTGCGTAAGAACCTTTCCACGTTCAAATCGCGATGTATAAAACCTACACTTGGCGTAAAGCCACGCACTTTTCCACAGTACCTCATACCTTGTCGTACACAAGTTCTCCGCTAGGTTTTGCAGACTGGCGGCACCCAGCGTCAAAGCAATGCTACTGTTCCTGTTTGGTTACACCTTATTTTCCTGACGCGGCTTTATAAATACACTGAAACTAACCGCATATTGTTTATTAGTGTAATGCATCTGATTGTAATTAACTTGTAACAATATAATGGTCCAGGGAATAGCCATAGTATTCCAAATACCATAACTGCTTTAGCGTTGTTACTCTCACTGCACCTTCTTCTTCTTCTTTCAGCTGCTCCCGTTAGGAGTTGCCACAGCGGATCATCTTTTTCCATATTACTCTCACTGCACCACTCAGAGTATTTATATCACTGTATCTGAGTGTGAATCACAGCATCAGCTGATCGGAAAGAGAATTATCGGTATACAGCTTCAAGCACATGCTGTCTCAGCCACGGCAAAACATTTCAAAGCCTTTCCTGTATGGACCTCGCGGTTCAGAAACAGTTTCATCCCAAGAACTTTAAACGCACTTAATCAATTGCTCCTTGTAGAACTGTTTGTACTTATAAGTACAATCACCCCACTGTAAACTTGCACTACAGTTATAATATCGCAAAACCTGAGCCACTTTATAAAGCGCGTATTTACATATGATGACAATATCATTTTTAAGATGAAATGCAGCAAAATATGTTTATTATATTATACAGATAAAACTTTAACTTCATTTAAATAATCTATATTCTTCACAGGGACTGTCGTGAAGGATAGAATAATTAAACATGTACTATGAAGATATTCCAATGTTCCTTAAACGTTTTGAAGAATCGGCGCTCTAAGCTTACAGATGGCTTAACGTCTGTTACAGAGCTGATTGTGTGGCGATCGGTTACTTGGAGAAAGAAAAGGAAGGGCTGCAGGGGCGGCCACGCCAATATATATTGAATATAAAACAGAAAGAGAAAATAACAACACAGCTAAAAACGCAGGAACAAATTTCGGCAAAAGTTAAATGCTTGTGTCATGAGCACGAGGTGGCTATGCAGTGTCCGCAACGGACGTGGCCATCCACTGTGCATAAGATTCCATATTGACATTGGCGGGCGAAGGAGCCACCGATTCTTTCTCTGCCCAGGGCCACCACAAGTCTCGAGCCGCCCTCAGTACTGCTGCAATAAATTATTTCGTCGAAAGTCTCACACAATCACTGCGTCGTGAAACCTATGTTTAATAATGTGCTTTAACTCCTATCATCATGAAAATGATATCACATTTACATCTCAGTATTTTAGTTATTCAGAGAGCTGTAATATCACGAATGTAATGGATTCTGTGTCCAGTCGGAGGAAGAGAGCCGGTTTAAGAAGCAAGTAGTGATTCACACACATAGAGCGCATAGAAGATCACATACAAAACAAAGCATTTAACCTGCTACTTTAATTACGATGTGATTTGAGAAACTGGTTAATTAAACAATTTTAAGATGAAGTTTATGATGTTCTACTTTAATGACAAAATAAACTACATGATTAAAGTGTAAATTTCGAGATTGAAGTTGACATTTTGTGCTTTTTCCCCACTGTGTGCCTTTTTTTTCTCTGTACCCTAATAAGCTTTCATATGACACTCTGACAGTGGGCTACAACTCGCCTTTTCACGGCGACTTTGATATGTGACTTCTTTTTTATTTCCGGCACTGTGCGATATTGTGAACGTGAGCTTTCAAGTTTCTCCAACACGCTATGTCACTCGATCAACTTCCTTTTGTTGATTATACCACGGTTTAATTAAACAAATAGTATGTTTTTCCTTTGCCTCCACTTGGTATTCGATAAAATTCTTATATTTTCCCCCATGTTTTTCCCATTGTCTTTTCACAGAAGGCTGAGCTTAAGGGCGATTTATATTGATTTGCATATTCAAAGAGGCGTAATTCTGGGAGGAGTTGGGGCGTTACATAAAGTGCGTGCACGAGCGTTACTTTTCACACTGATTGGGATTTATGTAGCGGAAGAACGTGGAAGTTGGAGTATGCACAGATTCCTGCATCTGGATTTTTCTGTGTGTAAGCACATTTCGGCTTTTGTGCTTACGCCATGTTATAGTGCGAGTTCTACGCACGGCGTTATACATGAGGCCCCTGGATGTCCACGGAAGACAACAGTGGTGGATGATCGCAGAATCATTTCTATGGTAAAGAGAAACCCCTTCACAACAGCCAACCAAGTGAACAACACTCTCCAGGGGGTAGGCGTATCGATATCCAAGTCTACCATAAAGAGAAGACTGCATGAAAGTAAATACAGAGGGTGCACTGCAAGGTGCAAGCCACTCATAAGCCTCAAGAATAAAAAAGCTAGATTGGACTTTGCTATAGAACATCTAAAAAAGCCAGCACAGTTCTGGAAAAACATTCTTTGGACAGATGAAATCAAGATCAATCTCTACCAGAATGATGGCAAGAAAAAAGTATGGAGAAGGCGTGAACAGCTCATTATCCCAAAGCATACCACATCATCTGTAAAACACGGTGGAGGCAGTGTGATGGCTTGGGCGTGCATGGCTGCCAGTGGCACTGGGACACTAGTGTTTATTGATGATGTGACAGGACAGAAGCAGCAGAATGAACTCTGAGGTGTTCAGAGACATACTGTCTGCTCAAATCCAGCTAAATGCAGTCAAATTGATTGGGTGGCGTTTCATGATACAGATGGACAATGACCCAAAACATACAGCCAAAGCAAGTTAAAGACTAAACTTCGGACAGATAGGCCCACAAACAAACAGCAACTGAAAGTCGCTGCAGTAAAGGCCTGGCAGAGCATTAAAAGGAGGAAACCCAGCATCTGGTGATGTCCATGAGTTCAAGACTTCAGACTGTCATTGCCAGCAAAGGGTTTTCAACCAAGTATTAGAAATGAACATTTTATTTCCAGTTATTTAATTTGTACAATTACTTTTGAGCCCTTGAAATAAAGGGATTGTGTTAAAAAAATACTTTAGTTCCCTCACATTTTTATGCAATCTTTTTGTTCAACCCACTGAATTAAAACTGAAAGTCTGCACTTCAACTGCATCTGAGTTGTTTCATTTAAAATTCATTGTGGTAATGTACAGAACCAAAATTAGAAAAAAGTTGTCTCTGTCCAAATATTTATGGATCTAACTGTATGGTGTTCCACAAGGATCTATTCTGGGTCCGCAGCTCTTTTCGATCTACATGCTTCCATTAGGTCAGATTATCTCAAGGCATAATGTAACTTACCACAGCTATGCTGACGACACACAACTGTATTTATCAATAGCACCTGATGACCCCGACTCTCTTGGTTCACTGACACAATGTCTTACTTGTGTTTCTGAATGGATGAGTAGTAATTTTCTCTAAATAAGGAAAAAACAGAAATTTTAGTTATTGGCAAAATAAACTTGATCCATTGGGCTTAAAAGTCAAAACAGAGATAAAGAATTTAGGGGTAATTATTGACTCTGACTTGAATTTTAAATCACATATTAATCAGATTACTAGCACAGCATTTTTTCTCATCAGAAATATAGCAAAAGTTAGATCCCTTATAACTTTGCAAGACTGAAAAATTAGTTCACACTTTTGTTTTCAGTCGGCTAGATTACTATAACGCACTTCTCTCGGGACTATTCAAAAAAGACATCAATCGATTGCAACTAGTGCAGAATACATCTGCTAGAATCTTAACTAGCAAAAGAAAATCTGAGCACATCTCTCCAGTTTTGATGTCACTACATTGGTTACCTGTACCATGTAGAATTGACTTTAAAAATCTGATTATGGTTTATAAAGCCTTAAATAATCTTGCTCCATCCTATATCTTGGAATGCCTCTCACCTTACATTCCAAATCGTAACCTTAGATCTTCAAATGAGTGTCTACTTAGAATTCCAAGAGCTAAACTTAAAAGAAGTGGTGAGGCGGCCTTCTGTTGTTATACACCTAAAATCTGGAATAGCTGACTGATAGAAATTCACCAGGTGTGACAGATAGGGGCACTATCCAGACACCAGGAAAAAGTCCAAAGGTTGACTTTATTTATATGCCACAGTGCACAAAGCACCCTCTTCTCCACTATACTTATAAATCACACAAATACACAATAATAAACAATCCTCCACTCCCAGATGCGTTGCCACCCTTCCACCCAGCTCAGCTCACCGTCTGGGAGCTCCCACAGTCCTTTTATACACCCTGACCCGGAAGTGTTCCCAATCCCCAGTCCATGTGATTCTTTATCACTTCCAGGTCAGGTACAAGTCCTTTTCTTCAACCCGGAAGCACGTCACTTCTGTTGTCACTCTTCCTATGACGTATTTCCGGGTTATAGGGCACAAATGATTCTTCGGTCCTCCCTGCAGCTCCCTCTTGCGGCCCCTGTGGTATCCAGCAGGGTCGTGTATAAAAACTACATAGTCCATGATTCCCTGCTGGTCTTCGGGGCACCTCCATACTGCAGGGAGGGCTCCATCTGGCGGCCTAGGGGTATTGGCCGGGATGACAAGCCAGCCATATACCACACAGGTTAATATGGTGGAGCACTTTTAAAAACTGCTAAAACCCATTATTTTAATATGGCTTTCTCATAGCTTCATTTTATTGTAACCCAGATATTCTGAATGTGCATTTAATTTTCATTTTTATTATAGCTCCACAATCCATACTAACCCCTACTTTCTCTGCTGTTCTTTTACCAGTTTTCTGTGTTGGCGATCTGCGCCACCACTACCTGATCAAGGCACCATGCAGACTGATGGATTGAAGGTCAGATGTCACATGGCCATCATCATCTAATTCTCCTACATGAAGCCTGACAACCATGAGACCGACTGAGATCATTTATGTTAGGTAGAATGCCCAGTGGGGGCTGGGTGGTCTTGTGGCCTCAGAACCCCTACAGATTTTGTTTTTTTTTTTCTCCGGCCCTCTGGAGGTTTTTTTTTTTTTTATTTTCTGTCCTCTTGGCCATCAGACCATAATTTATTCTTTGTTACTTAGTATTGCCTAATCTTATTTTTATTTATGTATGTATTTATTTATTTATTTTAAACTTTTCGTTCTTCACCTTGTAAAGCACTTTGAGCTACATCATTTGTATGAAAACGTGCTATATAAATAAATGTTGTTGTTGTTTTGTGTGAACAAGGGGAAGTCTGCAAATTTACACAACTCAAGCCAGCTGCCTGAATGTGTCTTTTAAAAGGGGCTGGGAGGACAATATATTACGGATTACTTAATTCATTTGAAATCGGAGGATGGCTGAAAAGTGAGGCCCTGTTACCATCGTGGGTAACTATTAGATGTAGTGAATCTTTAAAGAAGGCTAATAACAGGACTATAGCACAGCAGGCAAATGGTTAATATTAACTGAAATTTGTGGAATTTTCATCTTTGGAGATTTTTGCCATTGTGTTTTATTATTATTGCCTATTGAATAAATAAAATACTGATCACAAAAAAGTCAGATTGAGGCTCTCACCCAGGTGTCTCCAGGGGCAGCAGGTTTTTGCTCACAGGGAAATTCTCAATGGACATCTTTGTTTAGATATGTTTATTTAATGTGACCCTTCCCCGCCACTCACCCCCTTGCATTTCCCAGATTATTTAGAAATGCATGTGATTAAGTAAGCCGAATTTATAATGTTTTTGAAGCATGTGCTACGGCTTGATTTCACCTAAGCTACCTACTCATTATCTGAAAACTAAACCAGAAGGGCACTCTAATTAAAGAGCCCCATAACCCTGCACTCAACAGTGTGATGTTTTAATGAACAGTCATAGTTCAGTTCTCCATCCACCCATTTCTAAACCTATTTTATCCAATTATAGAGTCGGGGAAGAGGTTGACATTATTTTCATATTGCAACCACCTTCACTTCTTTAGACTTGAATTAAATTAAAAGGAAAAAGAAAACAAGGACTATATGCTATCTGAATGCACATTTTCAGAGAGCCTTGTGTCCAGGGTTGGTATTTCTGCTAAGCAGACTCAGGATTTCTTCACACTGTTATTTATTTCACATACCTCACAGAGTGGTAGCCCACAAAATACACGTCTTGTTCACGTATGCAGAGACAAAATTCAGCCTGGAGGAAGAAATCATGTCTGTGTTTTTATTGTAGAAGAGCCAGAAAATTACTGTGTGTGCTTCTCTCTATAATACTCATTTCTAAAAAGACACCTAATTTTACAGGAGTAATTAATTAAAGGCACAACATAGTATTAAACAATTTTGTTACTGCCAACTATTTATAAATGACTGGATTTAATAATTAACATGTAAGATGAACATTTTGTTACCACTGAGCCAGATGTTCCCATAAGTTAAGTGTACCAGTACTGTGTGCATTTTATTCAAAGCTGTTAAGCTGTGCCAAGCAAACCACTACCTCCAGTAATACACATAGTCATGACCAGACTTAATATTGTACACAATCAATTGCATTGCTTGAAAATTTTAAAGTCTAAAATACCTTTGTGACAGAAAGACATTAGAGAAAGACAAACAGTTTATGGTTAAAATACAATTGCATCCTCAGTAAGGGTGCATGCATAAGACAATGCAGCAGGTGACACACAACACTCACCCATTACGATGAGCAAAAGCATCTGTTTAATGTCACCAAGGTGGTCAAGAGCTATGTCAAAGTAAGATATCTATCTGTCACTTCATTTTCTTTCCTTCCAATTGACATGAAATGAAATGACAATATGAAATGAAGTACAGTAGATATCTTATATGTTATATATCTTGAAGTATATATCCATCCATTATCCAAACCGCTATATCCTAACTACAGGGTCACGGGGGTCTGCTGGAGCCAATCCCAGCCAACACAGGGCGCAAGGCAGGAAACAAACCCCGGGCAGGGCGCCAGCCCACCACAGTTGAAGTATATACCTTCTAGGAAAATAAGACTATTAAAACTATCCAACATAGAGGGTAGGATCCCTGAAATGTTCTACAAAATATATTGTCACTTAGATCAACAACTGTATATTTGATTATTATATTTTATTGTGCAAATTCATTTTTTTTTTGTTTCCACTCTTTAATTCAGTTGGTTATAAATCAATCATTATTTAGTATCCTTCAACGACTGCAGAATCAAAAGGTATTTTACAAAGCAAATATTATGAACAATTCAGTTATGGTTCCTTTTGTATGGCTAGATTTTGATATTTTCAGTCTTGCATCACCTCTAGCTGTATGGTGTTATGTCTTTTGGAATAATCTACTCTACAAGTTTGATCTTCTGTATTAAGATTACCTCAGGTTCGTACCTGACAGATGAAATGAAACATCTACTCTCTGAAGTTGTTATTCTTAAATCACATTTAACATGGTGGCTGTTATTCTTGAATCAACATTTAATATGGTTGGTACACTAGATGGTAAATAGTTAAACTATTACGGAGATTGAATTGTGTAAATGAAAGAAATACAGTAGGATTGGCATACAGTAACCAGAGCATCTGCAAAGATCTGTAAGAATGAGTTGCTGAAGCAGTGATGGGCATCATTAACACCATGCAGTTTTAAAAAAATAAGTATCACTACAGGCACTGTACAGTGCAACAGCTCTTGATGACATGCCAGTCTAGCACTGTACTTACCCTTAACACACTCCTTTGAATTTAGATAATAGGAAACTACTGTATGTGCCCACCATTCTAAATGCTAGCTTACTTCACTGTCCTTCAGATGAGTCCATCAAAATTTTTAGGGAGTTGTTGATGAAAATAGAAGATATACAGATCAACGCTAGGTACTCACCAGAATCATAGCCTCCCAAATTAATTAAACAATGACATTAACATTCCAGATTCTATTAACCAAAACAAGCAATGTGTGACCAAGTGAGTGTGGCCACCACCACTCAGGCCATAAGAAAATGTAGTCAAGTAGCCATCTTCCATCTTCCCACTTGCCATGTGGTTATTATACATTCTCTGAGGACTCTGTCATTTTGCACTGTTTTGTAAGTTTTTTAGACAGAGAAATGAACTAAAATGTCCAATATTGAATTAACAAAAAATGAACTATTTTCAGCAATGGATGACATAAAGTAAATTTTTCTTAATTCCTTAATTTAAGGTCTGCCTTTTGGAATTACCCAACTATTTTAAACAACCTTAACACTTTTAAATTAAAAGTCTGTTATACAGGATACTTTGATAAAGTGGTGGCCAATACAGGATTACAAAAATTAAAAAACTTATAATAATGATTTTGACTTCATTATCATTTAGATTCTCTACTCACATGCTTCTATTAGTATTTCACTTTGCATTAATGCACCTCTTCCCTTAAGATGCTTTTCAGCAGGTTACAGAAGACTTTAGCCTTTTCCTGTGCTCCTGGCAGTTAGAACTGTGAACAGATGATGGACTGAAGAGCATAGACAATTCACTACCATTAGAGTGGACAACATAACACAAATCAGACTCATCGTGTGTTATCGTACATAATGGGAAAGCTGATTTCTTTGTGATGTCGGTGGTTTTTTTTTTTATAGATAACTAGCCATCCCCCGCGGCTTCGCCCACGTATTAGTGAAACAGGACGGTGATGAGGGCCCTGCCTGGCTCCCCACTCCTGACGTCACACTTCCCCCTCCCTTCGGCCGCAACCTCTGCCTCGGATTAGTGCAAATAAATCGCTCCTGCAAGCGAACTATGATTTTTAGCGCAATCAGAGAAGTCGCAAAATCAACCAGAATGTTCAAGCAAATTATAGAAAAAAACCTGATGTAAATCCTTTAAGTAGGTCTGTTGTTTGCTAACTAAGCAGAGTTAAGATTACACCCCAAGGCAGACGTGTGAGTGAGGAAGGTCCCGCAGCCCGATGACTCTCTCTCAGATTTGCTCTAATAAATCGGTACCACAAGCGAACTATGATACTTAGCGCAATGAGAAAGTTGCAAAATCAATGAAATGTTCAAGCAAATTATAAGAGAAAACCTGATCTAAATCCGTTAAGTGCTTTTCTCGTTAAAAGCAGACAGACATACAAACAGTTCTAAAAAACTATAAGAAATTTCACGCTTGGACCACCTATGGGCCAAGGGTAATCTACATTCCAAATTTCAAGTCCCAAGTCCTAATGGTTCGGGAGATATCGTGATGAGTGAGTCAGTGGTATTTGGCTTTTATATATATAAACTAGCCATGTGCGCCCAACTACTTTGCGCGTGTTAAAGTTGTCTGTGAAGGGCTCCCTGTTTAAACGCGGCTGCCAGTCGTGAACTGGGCCCTTTGTTGCACAGCATTATGATTTTTTATAAGGGAAACAAAATTACAAAAGAAAACCCTTGGATATTGATTCGATAGCCATGGCCTACTCGGAATCACTGTCCGAATCGTAATTATGTGGTGGTGTAGGAGCATTTCTGCTTCTGCCCATTCACAGTCTGTCTCGTTTTCACGACGCTGTCGTTTCCTCTCACGATCTCTTCTCAACCTTTCTCCAATCTCGCAGGTTGCTTTGTGGCAGTCCAAAGAGTAAGGCAATATACACGGAGCAATGGTTATAAAAGGGGGACACATAGGTATCCAGGCTCTTTAAAGCATATAGGGATCACTTCACTGACATGTGAGCAAGCCATGGTACAACTGTGAGACGCGCAGCACTCGCCGGCTACAACGTAACAATAATAATTTCCGGAACGTGCTGTTACGTTGTCATTCATTTTACCCACTGTCTTTCTTTCATTCATATGTTACGTAGGCGCGTACCTTTTATCTTTGGCAATCTCATTCTCTAACCAGGCCTCAGGAGCTAACCAGCGTAACACTGTCCACCACCCCTTTCGTTATTCTGGCACATTGTTGACATCCGTAAGTAACAACAACGTACTAAACTGGAAGGTGGTCTACGCATGCATGGAATTCGCAGACAAACAAAGATCAAGATCTAAATGAAGATCTTTTTAGTTCATTTAAAGCACAACAATTTGTTTAGTTTGAATGTCTGTGTTTTGAGGTGTGACTGGCGTACTACAGTCTTCAGTAGTATAAGCCTGGAGGAGATTCTTAATGCAATGGCTATGTTTTAGCTGTCTCTCTACTGCCATCTAGTGCTTCTTCTTCTAATTCATTTGCGGACAAACAAAGATCAAGATCCAAATGAAGACTATATATAGAGATAGAGATATATAGATTCCATGAATATGAATATGGCCAAAGGCTGAGACCAAGAACAAGACAGTAAACTCTGAATTGGCTTTCTTCTATACTGACCTTGTCCTGTTATGTTGTGTGGGAAAATAGTGAGTAGAAGAATGGTTTAAAGATAAAGCTACAAACATTGTCATGTAGATTCTTTCTATACCCATTTTTTAATCTCTATGAAAAGGAATTAAAGAACAGTACTTAGTAAAGTTACTCCGTCCATCCATTTGTTTAATTCATTTATTCCATCACAGGGTCACATACCTGTTTCAGCAGCATTAGACACACCCAAATCCAGATTACCTGAACTCAAGTCCCAGAAGCAGCTACCCAAGATGCCCATGATATATAAACTGTATATATTAACTTCTAGTAAACCCTTTTGTCAGCTTTTCTTAAAGGTGAATTGAAGCCTAATTGCACAATAAAGACTTGCATATGTTTATTTTAAAGCACTGAGTTGATTTCACACTTAAAGGCAAATAGCAATAAATTATTTTAAGATTCTGAAGAAAACAGAAAGAGCTTTGGATTTATACGCTGACCAACTCAACATGCCCTTCATATAAAGCAGAATTCTTTTACAATACACTATGATTATGCTCATTTTAATTACATAGCACCATTCCCATTCATCTCTGTTTGAATGTCTAAATTATAAACATTAAATGCATTATGAATGTGCTTTAAACATAACCTATTATTTACTTCTGGTGAGATGTTTAAGGCAAATTGACATTAATTGCTTCATAATTATTTTATTTCAACCTACTATTTTAACAGGGTGGTTTTTAAAACTACTATTCAAGGACATTACCACCAAATAAGAGATTTCTGTATGTTCTTTTGCCTGGAGATAATGCTCCTTTTCAGAACATTTAACATGTATACAATATCTGAAATCTCCAGCTGTCTAAGAAAGAAATGTGCTCCTCAAAGGGGGTGCAATAATCAGTTAGCATGACAGCAACATAATGCTTCTTTTATTATGGCCATTTACTATGTTTATGTCCAAATATTTCTTTACTTTGTTTCCTCCTACATCTCAAAGACATAAAGGTTAGGTTAACTGATGACCCTAAACTCACCCTATATGAGTGTGTGCATGGGTGTGCCACCAAGGTGGCCATCTACCTAGGGAATGGATGGATGGGTGTCTACTTCATTACTAATATATAAAAATTAACAGATGGACATTTCATTAGTGCAGCATGATTGCAGTGGACAATGGCACTGCCTCTCAGCTCCAAGAGGCTGAGTTTGAATCCCAGTCCAATCACTATCTGCGTGGATTTGCATGTTCTTCTCATTTCCACATGAGCTTTTCTCTGGTTTTCCTCACAAATCCTAAATATGTCTTTGTTTGATTAACTGTTCACTCTATAAATTGGCCAAGATGTGACTGACTCAGTCCCTCACTCATCAACAGAACACAGAACATATACAGGAGGTGGACACTGTTCATAGTTCTCAATATTGTTTTTTTTTTTTGCCTCTTCTTATCTGTACAGTGCTTAAAATGTTGAGTTTATTCCATGGGGCACATATATGTGCAGCCTGTAAACATTAAGGCTGTATTTAATAAGCTAAAGGAAACCATGATTCAGTGTAAAATGCTTTTGATCTAAACCATCCAAAACATTGTACAAGGTTACAGGTCAAAGCGTTACACTCAAATCAGGCTGAAGCTACCACTCTTACAGGATCGGCTACAGGGTGCAATTACATTTGTATCCAAAATTCCAGTTCTTCTTCTTTCGGCTGCTCCTATTAGGGGTTGCTACAGCAAATATTTTTTTTCCCATATCTTCCTTTCCTCTGCATCTTGCTCTGTCACAACCTATTTGAATTCAAAAGAATAGTTTCCACTAAAATTGTGTGTTGGCGTTGACCATCAACAAAAGCAAAGTCATTAGGAAAAAACTGATCTACAGCAGGAATATTTTAGTTATGTGCAATCATAAGTGGCATGTTCAGAAGTGGGCAGCACGGTGGTGTAGTGTTAGCGTTGCTGCCTCCGAGTAAGAAGACCAGGGAGACCAGTAAGAAGTCCATGCTCCAGGTCTTCCCTGCATGGAGTTTGCATCTTCTCCCTGTGTCTGTGGGAGTTTCCTCCCACAGTTCATGGACATATAGATGTGGTTAATTGGCAACACTGTGGTGTATGTTCACCTTGTCCATAAATTGTGCCTGCCTTGTGCCCAATGCTGGCTGGGTTAGGCTCCAGCTTCTCCACGACCCTACTCAAGATTAAGTGGGTGTAGAAAATGGTATGGTATATTTAAGTGTAAGGGGCTCCAGTGAATTAATAACAAACAAACATATCGAAAAGAACTGAGCAAGTTACATACTATAATACTTCTGATTCCTCCATTTAACCGTCGGCACTATAAACGAAGCCCATTGTCTTAGGAAATTTCCTGACTTAACGCAAATAATATTCATATAACCTGAAAAGTTTCAGGATGTTTTCAATGAGTAAAACATTCTACACAAAATTATTTCTTTTAACTTAAAATGCATTATATTTTCCAACTTTTGTTTCACTGTTCATTTTATATTTTTTATCTCAACTACAGCCATAACCGCTGAACAATCATTTGTAGGTTTGTCAAAAAAATGTTAAAAAGGCTGATACTATATAATCTGCATTTCAGTGTCGATTTATACCCCCGTTTTCTGACTTTAACACAAAAGAGTTTTTAAAACGGATTAATAGTTTATCAAACAGCTTGTGCGCTGCCAACTTCCTGACTCTAACATTGTCTTTTTTGATCAGTTTTTGTTTATGTATTAAACAAGTGTTACGATTCAACTAATCACACCGCCCTTTGACGTCCCTCCCCCACTCACCGGAAGTAGCTTTAGGGCGCTTAGAAATGACGTCACACGAAAACGAGCGCTTGAAATTCTCGCGATTGGTTTAAAATTCGAAAATGTAGATTGTGTAAAAAAGACTGACCACCCGAAAGAAAGGAACGGTAGGTATATGTTCTCAGAAATCAAAGTAGTTTTATTACGAGTCGAATAAGCCGTTAGTATATGTGCCTCCCTGAAGTCGCCTTTGTTGAATCGGTTGATCGGTTTGGCACCGTTTAACTTTGAGCCGATGAGCTGCCTGAGCTTTTACTGTGGCCTTTGAATTATACTCTCAGTTCTGAAATGTAAATAGGCTCGTTTTTATTCATCTTTCACGCGTTCGTGTTCCTCGTTATATGATGTGACTGTGTAGTATACGTAGCTATCATTTAACCGGCACGAATAGGCCTTGTCAGGGATTTGCCATTTCACTTTGATCGTAGAAGGTGGGGGTCATTCTAGTTCTTTTTATTTAGTAAGTTGTTTTGTTCTCATTGGGGACCTTCTAACACGTGTCAAAACGTCTCTGTGTCACACGAATCATAATTTCCACCAACTAGGTACTCGAGATGGTGAATCGAATTTAATTTGTGCTGGTTTTTATTGTAGTTTGTATGTCATATGTTTCTGTGTGCTTTGGTGATCGTCGGATATAAAAAATTTGCCGGAGTGTAACAGATGAATATGGCAAAACAGTTAGTGGTTTCAAGAGACCAGTGTTATGCACTATATGCTTTAACCTTACAACATTGTTTATGAAGTACAGCTTTCAAAGGGTCATTATTTTATATAGCGCCTTTCTGCTGTTAGCTCCCGATGGTGTTTTACAAGTGTTTCGGAATGGTATTATTTAAATCTCGCATCAGGAAGCGTGCATGCTGCATAAATAAAGTTCATGTCTCTCGCCTGCTCCTCTTTTAAGTTTTTACAATTACAAAAATATGATCTGATGTGCATCGTTTGTGCTGGGGGGGGGGGTCCCCAGTTTTCTGCATGTGTGGCTTCTGGCATCTTTTTGTTGAAAAATGTACTAGCTTTTTAATTTAGAATATGCTGTAGAAAGTATTCTTAAGTGTAAATGTCACAACCTTTTACAGTAGCAAATGACAAGATTTGACTTTTAAAAGTCGGTAATATGTATTTTTTTTATATGCATTTACATTTTCTCCTTTTTATGTTGTCTGAAGCTTTGTTTTAGTATTTAGTCAGGCAATTGCTCCTTTCACAGATATGAATGTGGGGAGGATGTGCCAGAAGTGGTCGTTCTTTTTTGTTTGTTTTCTTTTTTGATTTTGCATTTTTCTCTTTTTTTATTTTGACAGGATTGCAGCTACTTTAGTGTGCACAATGGCAGACAACGTTTCAGTTGAAGAAAGCAGCTCAAGTACACTTTTTGAAGTATTAATGAATGGGGCTTTTGATTCTAGTAACCTGCACAACATTTCTGATATTCTGGACTCTTCAAGCAAGAGCAGTTGTTCAGATTCTGCAGATTTATTTGTTCCTGAAACACCAAGGTATTCTGCCTTTTGTTTTGTTTCTCAGCAGTACCTACAATTCTGTGATTCATTCATCATTCTTTGCAGATAAGGTCTTTTTTTTGTGTGTGTATAATATCTCTCATATTGAATTATAAGTTACTACATTTTATTATTTTGTATTGTCATTCAATCCCTCGTTTTAATGCCTGCTGTGCAGATATTACATTTGTTTCACAATTCATGACTAACTTTTCAGATTTTCTGGGGAACTTGTGTTAGTGCTGTGTTTAATTCTGTTTCTTGGCAGCTTAAACCGCCTTTCTGTTCAGGTGACTAAATGTAATTTGTTTGAGGATAAGTTCAGTATTTTTTCAAGTAAAAGATGTTTGTTCACACTCATGGCATATTTTACCACATGAAATTGTGTTTTATAGTGAAGCATTTTTTTTAATAAATTAAAAAAGGTGACTGTTCTTATGCTTTAAAGTACAAGTCATGAGGCAGGAATACAAGTGGAAAAGCAAAAGCCTTAAAACTTACTGAAACAGCAAAACATTCAATTTTTAAAAAAAAAAATCCTTTTTTGTGACATCCTTGTGATAACAAAAATAGAAATAATTATTTTATTGCAAATTCCGATAGATATAATATAGATAGATATAAATTATAATTTTTTTTTCTTGAGGTAAGAATGCATTTCACTTTTTGCTTTTTCTACTCACAGCTTACTTCATGGCTAGAGTTGAGACAACCCGATATACCCTCTGCATGAAGCTGTATTCTGCTTATAATCTTACTTTTGCTAGTGCTGTTCTTCTTCCTTTTTTTTTTTTTTTTTTACAGATCTGCTTTGGCTTGTAATAACATTAGAGATGTGCCGTTTCATTAAATTAATATTTTTTTACCAAACAGCATTTGCTTTTTGCCCATTACTTTCTTTGTTGTTGTTATTATATATAGCCATCACAGAAAGATTCACACTGAGTGGCAGCATAGTGAAAAGAGCACATAAAAGTTCATTGTACTTTGTACAAATAGCAGTCAATCTGTAAATATATGGGGTGATCATGCAAAACTCATACAGACAGGTCTGTGCTGTCTTCAGAAGCTGGCATAAGAGCAGCTCCATGAGCAGCAGCACTGAAGGCTGGGGGACAAAGGTGTAAACGACAGATAGAGCACTTGCTGAGCCTGTATTATCCTGTTAAGAGGCTCTATTAGTGTGACTGATTACTAGTACAATTTGTGTATTTGGTAGAAAAATGCAGACTGAAATTTTGCTTCTGATGTATAGCTGTAAGGGGGGTACAGAGTGGCATACAGGCTTCCTCTGAGCCTGGTTGAGTGGAGTGAGGTGGGAGCAGGTGTCGCTGTATGGTGACAGCGGCCATTGAAATAAAGAAATAAGCTTTTGTATAGTGAAAAAATAAAAGTGATCAAAAGTGTGCCTTTTTTAGTTTATTCTTGCCTAGTTGTCTACAGAACATAGACAACAATTCACAAAAGGCATCAACATTTAATGTTGGTAATCGCACTTGGCCATGACTTTCTGAGGTGAATCCACACCTCTGGCCGTGAAAGTTGCTGCAAAAAAATATGAGTGGCAGAGCAAGGTGCACAGTCTCCTTTTAAAATGTCTGAATTTCACAACAGTGAATTGCTTTTTCACCTACTTAAAACATGGATATGCTAAAGATCCAAGAGCACAGTGGGAAAAGGATCTCTCGCTCAACATCTCAGAAAAGGAGTGGAAAGTAGCAATGCACAGAATTGACTCGCTCCGTATGCGCAAAGAAGCATAGAATTATTCAACTCAAAATGATGTATCGAGCGCATCTCTCTCGTTTTAAAATTGTCCAAAATGTTTCCAGGGCAAGATCTAACCTGCAAACATTGCAATCAAGTTCTGGCCTCATTGGGCCACATGTTTTGGGCCTGCACCAAAGTAACATCAGTTTGGACCAAAATCTTTAAATGCCTTTCAGACAGCCTTGTTGTCACAATCTCTCCTAATCCACTAACAACTGTGCTTGGTGTACCTCCAGATGGGCTTAAAGTGGAGAAGGACAAACAAACTGTGATTGCCTTTACTACACTATTGGCACTTAGACTTATCTTGCTCAACTGGAAGAATCCTAACTCTCCTATTCTAAGTCAGTGGGTAACTGATGTTTTATATTATTTGAAATTGGAAAAAATCAAATTCGCACTTGGAGCATCTGTACAAACCTTTTTCAAAACCTGGCAGGATCAAATCAATAACATTTTAGAATAAGCATTTAAATTGAGGAAGCAGGTTCTCCCCCCTCTTTTACTCCATTTATCTTTATTCATTTATCTATTTACTTATTTTTACTAGCTTAAAGTTTTACTCTCCTGGCCTAGCTCTCTTTTTCAGGGGTGGGGGTTGATTTGTTTCGAGCCTTTTTTTTTTTTTTTTGTTAAACTTGAGTTATTTGTATTGAATGCTATTTGATTTTAATAAAATCAGAAAATACATGGATATGCTGTTTTACAATATGTGTACAATCTCTCAAGACACAAATTAATACACTCAACATTTTTAACTTAAAAACTGGATGTATTCAGTAAGTTTTTCATTCAGCTGTGGACCTGTGTATCCATTAGTCCTAGCTGCAGGAACAGACAAGGTATTTTTAAAATGTTTAAAAAAAGCGTCACTTCAGAACTTACTATTATGTGGCAAATTAATATATACCATGATTATGAGGGCATAACTGCAACTTTGACAAATGCCAAACTTATCTTTTAGCAGATCCCAGTGTGAAGTTACCTACAGAAATATTGTAACACTGCATTTTTTTGTGTAGTTCTATGGTTGTATGCTCTAAATTGTTTTCAAATGAATTGCTTCTGCTAGTAATTTTCAATTAAAGATTATATTTTCTCATAACTTTTTTGACATAGCCCAGTTTTTTCTAAAATGAAGAAGTGTGGACAACAGAAGTATTTAAGGAGTGAAAACAATGTGAAAAATGAAGATCATTTTACCAATGTAAGTATACTTGATTAGAAACTGCTGCACAGAAATACATGATACTGAAGCCTGTCACATGTAGAGAAATGAGTCTTTTGTCCACCTGTATAATACCTTTTACCTCCTTTTTATTTATGCAGTCAGTCTTCCAACGTTTATGAGATCCATTCCTCATTTCCAAATGATTCTAATAAGACTAATGATTGAAGAGACCATTTAATTTTAGGAATATTTAAATATATATTAATTCAATCCTGTTTATTAAATAAACCATTCTTTGGAGATTGAGTCTCCCCCTTAACTATAAGCCCCCTAAACTGTTCCTCAAGCTTCCACAATTTTGGCATCTATACTATTGCTTAAAGTAGAATAATTGACCCCTGTAAAGGTACTTTAGATCAAAGTATTCAGCCATAGTTGCAGAAAGTAGGTTGAGTACCTGGTGTATTTTTGATTTTAAATTTCATCTTGAAATATTTAAAACAAAAAAGGAAACTAATTCTCCCTCTTAGCCGCTATTGATTTTTTTTTTTTTTTTTTAATTTATTAATTCTTTGGACTGCTTTATTCATAAATCTTAAACTTATGCTTTGTAAAAAACTTAACTGTAAAATAAACACAGAACAGCTGTGCTTTTATTGGTTAACCCAAAATATGGTAGAGCCACAGCTAAAGAAGTGCGAGTACAGTTGATATTGAGGAATGCTAATTCATGGAGACATTGTTAAATCATTACTACTAGAAAGCTAAATTTTGTTAAGATTACTGTCTGAGTTACTTGTAATTAGAAATGGTTTTTATAAAAGGACTGTTTGATATGGAGGGATTGTGGTGAGAATATTGTTCTATCTGTCTATATGATCAGAATGTTTTAAGCCTAACATCGGCAATTATACATTCAATAAAAGCTAAATACATTCTTTCTCTTCTTTTCAAGTAGAGCAACTTGAATAAACTTTGGACTTTCTTGCATGTATGCTAAATTTATCAAGCCTGGAAAAGTAAAATATGTTTGCATTAAAAAATATTGTCGCATCCAGGGCAGGCCTGGTGCTAGGGTTGGGTGATGTAGAAATAATCTTATAATGTTTTCATATCAGTCGGTATATATCACTATATAAATCAAATCGCTATTTCTGTTATGCTTAAATGTTCCTTTTTACTCCTAGGTGAGATGTGAAGATATAAGGTTAATTTTGGTTTAAATATTAATTCCTGTCAGAAGTTGAACATAAGTGTACTATGCAACATTATACAACTGTTTTTCAAATAACTAAAATAGGTATATATAATAAACTAAAATTTTACTTCTGACCAGTCAAAAGCTTCAAGTGTTACAGGAGAACACAAACACAATGCACAACTAAATTGGTGAATTCCAAATAAGTAAAATAGGTAATACAAAATTAAGTCTCAGTTTTGACCAGTCAAAAGATTTTAAATTTTCCAGTAGAATACACTAGATTTTTGTTGGTCAATTTCAAGTACATAAAATCTTAAACCTAAAACGAAAATCTCAAGTTTTACAGGAGAACACAAAGTAAATTATTTGGTCAGTTCCAAATAAATAAAGTAGGTATTAATACAAAATAAAGTCTCAAAAAATGGCTGGGAAACAAACCTACCAATAGGCAAACATTCTGTATGTATCCTCAGTACAAATTGAAGCAGCTTTCAAATGTAATATTCACTCAGTTGTGGTCAGCTTATGCTCCAAGGTAGAAGTCACTGTGGTACTCGCGAGAGTATTGTGAGTGGGAGCTAGTTAGGGAAATTTTAAAAATTAAAACAAAACATATATATATTCTCTCTGTGTGTATATATAATTAATTTGCCTAAGCAGTTAGGATGCATGCATGTACAGTCTCGCATACAGCCTTCTCAAGAGTTTAAAGTCCGGAGACAGCCTTACATTCACAGCGGACAGCATTAAAAAAGGAGAATACAAGACTGCAAAATGGATGTCTGACATTTGGCATTTTCAATTGTTATTGATGGCTATGTCAACCAAGTGCTTGCTGTGATAAATATACTAACCTACAGTGGACATAAATCAGGCATCTCCGGTTTAAAGCTCCACGTGTATGCAGTAACAAAGGGTCCAACAAAACTGACATTCTTGCCAAACCTGACAAAAGTAGCAACTGACGCTAAAAGAAAAACTTGGGATAAATGAGCGGATTTTGTTTGGAAGAATATACACCGATACGATACAGTATCTGATGGTGGCTATATTCAACCTGAGCAGTACCTAGTTGACATGTCAGACAAAATTATAAAGTCTGAAGTTTAACAAGATACTGCCCTATCTGACAACTGTATTGTGGCACGTGGTAGAAAAGGCCAAAAACTAAGAACGGATATTGTGTATGATATGCTAGAGACTGTTAATAATTATGGATGTGCTGTCACAATTGATATTTGGACCGTAAACTTTGAGGAAAATCTCTTTCATATGTAACCCTGTTCCAGCCACATGTTTGATTCGGTGCGACTCTATTCTCATTATCAGTGACTTTTTGTGTTGGCTGTCAAAACATGGGTGGAATGAGTTCTTTCAAATTTCTGTCAACTATGTCTTATCTTTCTACTGAGGAAAAAAGTTATTTTGCGATAATTATCTTTTATCATTTTATTGTCCAACCCCATCTGGTGCAATTCTAGAGAAAAGTCAAAGAATTTTTTTTTTCTTCCTATTTCATGTTTCTGTAAGAAGATCAAATCAATGTCATACTACTTAAGTGCAAAGTAAATTATTTTTGAGTGGGACTAAAACCAAAAAAAGTCTGTACTACCTTGCTAGTCTGTCAGGTAGCTTGCAGTGCCGACTGCCCTAACATAAAGACAAAATTCTATGAAATAGAAGTATGATTATCCATATCCATTATTGTAGTTTACAACATCTTCTCTAATTTATGCATAGAATACAACATAATCACCCAAGTAATGCATGGTGTCGGTTTTTAGGCAAGATAGCTGCTACGGAGGACTTTTTGTATGTCGGAAGCAAAAGTGTACAGCAGTGCTTTCCAGCCTTTTTTTCCTGTGGTGGCAAACTTTTTGTAACCAATAAAATCCCAAGGCACATCACGATTCTACGAAATACAAAGACATTAAGTATCATGTGCTAAATTGTCTTGACTACCGGGGATGCCATCAAAAAAATCAGTTTGGTGATTGGCATTCGCTGACACGGCACTTAGTGAGCACTCGTATGCCCACTGTCCCTTGGCCTTGCAAGATTCAGTGGTGAACGTGCACCCTGGTTGGTGGACTCCCAACATGTCTACATGTCTCCTGGCTGCTGCAGTGGTTTCTTAAGTGCTGTGTCTGCAAACTGGCGATCGCAGAGCTGCTTTTATGTCGGCTTTTCCAGGTAGTCCTGTCCTCCTCGGAAAGATTTTTTTTTTTTTTTTTTTTTAATTTTTTAATTTTATTAAAATCACATAACATTCCATACAAATCAAGTTTTACAAAAATAGATTTGAAAACAAATCAACCCCCACCCCTGAGAGAGAGAGCTTGGCCAGCAGAGAAAAACTTTAAGCTATTAAAGATAAGTAAATAGATAAATTAATAAATGAATAAAGATAAATGGAGTAAAAGAGGGCTGATAACCTGCTTCCTCAATTTAAATGCTTATTCTAAAATGTTACTGATTAGATCCTGCCAAGTTTTGAAAATGTTTTGTACAGATCTTCCAAGTGCCAATTTTGATTTTTTTCCAATTTTAAATCTTATATAACATCAGTTACCCACTGACTTAGGAGAGTTAGGATTCTTCCAGTTGAGCACGATAAGTCTACATGCCAATAGTGTGGTAAAGGCAATTACAGTTTGTCCTTCTCCACTTTAGGCCGATCTGGAAGTACCCCAAACACAGCTGTTAATGGGTTAGGAGGGATTGTGACACCAAGGCTGTCTGAAAGGCATTTAAAGATGTTGGTCCAGAATGATCTTAATTTGATGCACATCCAAAACATATGGCCCAGTGAGGCTGAAACCTGATTGCAGCGTTCGCAGGTTGGGTCTTGTCCTGGAAATATTTTGGACATATTAAGCGAGATAGGTGTGCTCAATATATAATTTAGAGTTGAATAATTCTATGTTTTGCGCATATAGAGCTCGAGTGAATTCTCTGCATTGCTACCTGTCGCTCCTTTTCTGAGATGTTTAGTGAGAGATCCTTTTCCCACTGTACTCTTGGATCTTTGAAAGGGAGGGACTGTAAAATAGTTTTATATATTATGGAAATGCTTACTCCTAATGTGATGTCACGGAAGGTCTCCCACAAGACCCTGAAGGTTGCTGTGGGTTGTGTTTGTGTTACCGATGTACCCAGAAGGAGGTGTTTCATCTTGCAGGGCACCCTGGATATCATCGAGAGGAGTCGCAGTGCACGACTCAGTGGCAGCTCTGGTCTGTACCATGAACTGAGAAGGACGGCTGCAAAGGCTCTGAGGGCAGATAAAGAGGCGTTTGTTAGAGGAATTTGTGAGCAAGTCACACACCATCTGTGGTCTAGCGACCCACATCCTGCTTACAGAGGAATCAAAGCATTACGCACATCTGAATCTGCTCCTCAGAGAGTTGCAGTCAGGGCAGCTGATGGTAAGGTCCTTTAGGATGACACTGCAGTTGTGACCCGCTGGGCTGGCTACTTTGAGCAGTTCAAAGTTGATCCTCTGGCTAGGATGTTGGATATCTCTGGGTCCATGGTTCTTGAGGCTGACCCTCCCAATTAGCTGTGAACCACCCAATCTCAGTGAAATTGCACAGGTGGTGAACCAGCTGATTGCAGCAACTACAGGGGGGGATAACACCACTCTTGGTGCCGGGTAAGGTCCTTGCTAGGGTCGTCCTCAATAGGAACAGTCTGGTTTTACGCCTAAGAAGTCTACCATCGACCGCATCCTGGCACTGATGGTTCTCATGGAGCGCAAACGTGAATAACGGCAGAATTTCTTTGCAGCCTTTGTCAATTTTTCGCAAAGCGACTTAGTTGATCGAGCTGCCCTGTGGGAAATCCTGAGGGTTTGCGGGATCCCCTCGAGGTTGCTGGATATCATGGCTGGCCTGTACACTGGTACTGTGAGTGCTGTGCAGAGTGGAGGCAGGACCTCTGCGTTTTTCCCAGTTGATTCTGGGGTTTGTCAGGGGTGTGTTCTTGCTCCTACTCTGTTCAGTGCTTGTATGGATTGGGTGTTGTGGGGTCCAGCGGCTGTGGGGGATCTCTTGGTGAAGAAAGATTCATGGATCCTAACTTTGCTGATGATGCTGTGATCTTCGTGGAGTCAATGGAGGCTCTGATCGGGGCGCTCGAGAGAGTCGGTGAGGAGTCAGTGTCTGGGCTTGCGAGTACCCTGGATAAAACCCAAGATCCAGGCCTTTAATGACCTCTTGGGCACAGCCATCAGCAGTGTGTCTGTTTGCGGAGAGCGTGTTGACCTTGTTGAGGTTTACTTAACTTGGCAGTGACATTCATGTCTCTGGTGACTCTTCCTGTGAAGTCAGTAGATGGATTGGGAGAGTATGGGGGGTCATCAGGTCGCTGGAAAGGGGTGTGTGGCGTTCCTGATATCTATGCAAAAGGACGAAGGTCCAAGTCTTTAGAGTCCTGGGGCCTCATGCATAAACGATGCGTATGCACAGAAATGTTTCATAAGAACGTTTCCACGTTCAAATCGCGATGTATAAACCTAAACTTGGCGTAAAGCCATGCACATTTCCACGGTATCTCATACCCTGTCGTACGCAAGTTCTCCGCTCGGTTTTGCAGACTGGCAGCACCCAGCGTCAAAGCAGTGCTTCTGTTCCTGCGTGGTTTATCTTTCATTTTCAGATCCACATTACTGACGCGGCTTTATAAATACACTGAAATTAACCGCATATTGTTTAATGCATCTGATTGTAATTAACCTGTAACAATATTCCAAATACCGTAACTGCTTTAACGTTGTTACTCTCACTGCACCTTCTTTTTCTTCTTTCAGCTGCTCCCATCAGGAGTTGCCACAGCAAATCATCTGTTTCCATATTACTCTCACTGCACCACTCGGAGCAGCTGATCGGAAAGAGAATTATAGGTATACAGCATCAAGCACACGCTGCCTCAGCCATGCTTCCTATTTGAACTGCTTCTCACATGGCAAACGCTTCAAACCTTTCCTGTATGGACCTCAAGGTTCTGACTGAGTGCGTTTTGAGTTCTTAGAATGAAGCTCTATCAGTCCATCAACTGCTCCTTGTAGAACTGTTTGTACTTCTAAGTATAATCACCTCACTGTAAACTTGCACTACAGTTATAATATTGCACAACCTGAGCCACTTTATAAAGCGCGTATTTACATATGATGACGATATAATTAAGATGAAATGCAACAAAATGTTTATTATATTATACAGATAAAACTTTAACTTCATTTAAATAATCTATATTGTTAATAATTAAAGGACATGGTGTAGCAAGGATCTGGTGCTCCGCTCACGATTGTTCCTGCCTCGCACTGTATGCTTCACTGGGACTGGCGTGAAGGATAGAATAATTAAACATGTATTACGAAGATATTTCAATGTTCCTTAAAAGTTTTGAAGAATCGATGTTATAAGCTTACAGGTGGCTTAACGTCTATTACAGAGCTGATTATGTGGCGATCGGTTACTTGGAGAAAGAAAAGGAAGTACAGGAATTGGAGGATAGTACGTTTGAAAGAGACAGTACTGCAGGGGCGGCCTTAGGCATGTGCAAACTGTGCACCTGTACAGGGCCGACAAGCCAATATATATATTGAATATAAAACAGAAAGAGAAAATAACGACACAGCTAAAAATGCAGCAGCAAATTTCAGCAAAAGTTAAACGCTTATGTCATGTGCACGAGGCGGCTATGCAATGTCCGCAACGGATGTGGCCATCCGCTGTGCATAAGATATCATATTGACATTAGTGGGTGTAGGGGCCACCGATTCTTTCTCTGCCCAGGGCCGCCACGAGCCTAGAGCCGCCCCTGAGTACTGCTGCAATAAATTATTTCATCGAAGGTCGCGCACAATCACTGCGCCTCTGTGAAACCCATGTTTAATAACATGCTTTAACTCCTGTCATCATGAAAATATCACGTATACATCACAGTATTTTAGTTATTCAGAGAGCTGTAATATCACAAATGTAATGGATTCTGTGTCTTGTCGGAGGAAGAGAGACGGTTTAGGAAGCACGTAGTGATTCACACACGCAGAGCCCTTAGAAGAACACATACAAAACAAAGCATTTAATGTGATATTTTAATTAGAGAAACTGATTAATTAAACGATTTTAAGATGAAGTTTATGATGTTCTACTTTAATGACAAAATAAACTACGTGATTAAAGTGGAAATTTCGAGATTGAAGTTGACATTTCGTGCTTTTTTCCCCACTGTGTGCCTTTTTTTTCTCTGTACTCTAATAAGCTTTCATATGACACTCAGATGTTGGGCTACGACTCGACTTTTCACGGCGACTTTGATATCTGACAACTTATTTTTTATTTCAGGCACTGTGCGACTTTGTGAACTTGAGCTTTCGAGTTTCTCTGACACGCTATGTCAGTCGATCATCTTCCTTTTGTTGTTAATACCAATGTTTAAACCAACAAATAGTACATTTTTCCTTGCCTCCACTTGGTATTTGCTGAAATTCTTCCATTTTCCCTCTTGCTTTTCCCCTTGTCTTTTCACAGAACACTGAAATTTAGGGCTATTTATATTGATTTGCATATTCAAAGGGGTGTAATTCTGGGAGGAGTTGGGGCGGGACAGCAGGCTCTTGCATGAGCATTACTTTTCACGCTGACCGGGATTTATGTAGCAGAAGAATGCAGAAGTTGGCGAACGCACAGCTTTATGCATCTGGATTTTTCTGTGCGTAAGCACATTTCGGCTTTTGTACTTACGTCATGTTATAGTGTGAGTTCTACGCACGGCGTGAGGCCCCTGGTGCTTCCTGTCTTGCTATATGGTTGCGAGACATGAACGCTATCCAGTGACCTGAGACGAAGACTGGACTCCTTTGGTACTGTGTCTCTGGAAAATCCTTGGGGACCATTGGTTTGACTTTGTGTCGAATGAGCAGTTGTTCATGGAGTCCCAAATGAGGCACATTACCTGCATTGTGAGGGAGCGTCAGTTACGGCACCACGGCCATGTGGTGCATTTCCCAGAGGGTGATCTGGCTCGTAAGATCCTCATTGTTGGGGACCTGAGTGGCTGGACCAAGCCAAGGGGTCACCCACGTAACACTTGGCTACGGCAGATGGAGGGTGGGACTGGACCGCATGTCTGCCTGGGGGGTGGCAAACCAGGATCCCGAGTTGTTTTGCCGTGTAGTGGGTGTGGCAGCACACTGTACCAGTGCATGCTTCCCAACTTGACTTGTCTTCTCTGCTGTCCTCAAGACTGATCAGTATTTTTTTGGCATAGAGGTAGGTGGGAGGTGAGGAAAATTGGTCAGGTTCTGTTGAACAAAGTTTCTAATTTGGAGGTAGTAAAAGAAATATATTGCTGGAAAGTTTAAATTTGTAGTGCAATTTTTCATAGGATGCAAAGATGTTGTCTATGTACAGATCTCTAAGTGACAAAGGGACAAAGCCCACTAGTGTACTGAATACAATTATCAAGTCATTGAAGATGGTATTTGTAATGTTTTAACACAAGTTTTAATGTATACCATTTAGGAGATTTATACTTTCAATTACTAGGGGGCTTTGCCCCCTGCTCACTTTGCTCGCCAACCCCCGTGTTTGGTTTTCCGGGTACACACTTGTAAGATTTTTTTTTTTTTCTTTGAATTGTTGCTATTTCATTAGTTTCACTTTTATTTCCGAACTTCTGTAAAAACAATATTTGGAATCTTTAGTGTCCCAATATGCTGAATCTTTTAAATGAGGTATGTGAGACTTGTGTTTAATGACTTTGTACCATAATTTAAGATTTCAGAACAGACAAAACGATCCACATCATCAGCAGGTCATTTTTTTTGTGCAAAGCAACCAATAAATGCATGTGAGTTAAACCCCGTTTTTGAAATTCTCTGACTTAACCGAATTTCCTTTTGTTTGCGTCAATGCAATCTGTACTATCTTTTTTTTTTTTTTTTTTTTTTTTTTTAATACTGTAGCGACTGACGTAAAAGTGTCACAAAAGTTCAACTTTAACAATCGCCGACTGTGTAACCCCAAACACATTTTCTACCACCCTCTCCAACCCCTCCTCACACGGGTCTCATCTCCCCCTTACCGCATCAATCAGCACCCAGCTATCAGTCTGCCGTGCTGTACTCTGCCTTCCCTCGATCAGAGCTAACAGTCACTTAAAACAAAAAAGGCTTCAGCTTGGCTGGGACACTACAATACTTTCAACTGTTACTGCTTTCATATTCTGTACCTTTCTCTGCATATGTATCGTGCCTCAGGTCTCTTTTCTCCGTGCTGCTCTTTCTTCTTTGCTGAGAGCACAGGATCTGTGTGTGCCACGTGACTTTACATGACTGAATGTTTTGCTGGCTGTCCGTGGTCTTATTTGATAAGAAGGGCTTGTCTTGCAAGATCCTTATGTTCCACGTCCCCGTGAGATTGCCCTGGGACAATCTCTTGGCTCCAAGTCTCATGTTTGCGGTCCCTGCGAGATGGTCCGTGGCCAGTCTTTTTTGTCTCTCGGGTCTTTTAAAATGTCTTTCGAGAACTTCTGAGAAGATCACGTATTGTCGCCTTGCTTTTACATTCCAGGATTTTTTTTTTTTATATATAGAGAGATGTCAGTCTTTAGTAGTGCATTCAAAATCTACAGTCGTTTCATCCATTTTGGTTTAACTCTGACACGTCTGTTTTATATACTACTAGCAAAATACCCGCGCTTCGCAGCGGAGAAGTAGTGTATTAAAGAAGCAATGAAAAAGAAAAGGAAACATTTTGAAAATAACGTAACATGATTGTCAATGTAATTGTTTTGTCACTGTTGTGAGTGATGAGTGTTGCTGTCATTATATATA
>JANRMT010062792.1:23850185-23929843 GCA_026402145.1 Polypterus bichir lapradei | reverse complement strand
TTTGCTATTGGATTGCCGCTGACGGACGGCCTTATATGGGCAGGCACTAAATTACAAACGCCAGCGGCAGCCTGTCTATGAACTTAATTTAAAGTGTAGGTTTACACTGTGCTTTGTTTCCGAAGTAGCAGAACTCATGAATATGGTTGTATATATCACTCGCTCGCTTCTTATTGTTTCGCTGCCTTCTCAATTATATAATGCATGTTTTCTAAAGCGCTTTTTGGGCCTCTTCCTGGTTTTCTACGTACTGCGTGATTACGTAGGAGGCGTGATGATGTCAGACGAAACTCCGCCCCCACGGGTTTCAAGCTCATCTCCATTACAGTAAATGGAGAAAAACAGCTTCCAGTTATGACCATTACGCGTAGAATTTCAAAATGAAACCTGCCCAACTTTTGTAAGGAAGCTGTAAGGAATAAGCCTACCAAATTTCAGCCTTCTACCTACACGGGAAGTTGGAGAATTAGTGAGTGAGTGAGTGAGTGAGTGAGGGCTTTGCCGTTTATTAGTATAGATATTAATTTCAGAATTTTGGCATGAGGCCCCAGAAACACAATTTTTTGGTGGTTATTTTTTTGTAGGTGCCTATAATACCTTGGTCTCTTTCTTATTGCCGCCTTTTCATCTTACCTTTTTAGGAAGATATTCAAATTCAGGTTGTAGTTGCTCAAGTAGTATTTTATTAACAATGAACCAAAAACCTAAGCTTTTAAGTTTAAGCTATGCCATTCAGTTTTGTTTTTTTTTTTAATTCCTTTTGTGTCTACATTATTTTTCTGATTCAGTGTATTTACTTTATGATTTAAATACTTATTTGATGTTTAAAGTAGGGGGCTTTGCCCCGCTTGCTTCTCTCACCAACCACCCCCCAGCCTGTGGTGCGCGCCAGCCACTTCACGTCTCTGCCGCTCGTGTATGTGAATTTCACTTTCACCAAACAACAAATCTTTTAATTCTCGCGGATTTACTTAAAGTTTAAATCTGAACAATATATTCAATCTTTTTTTCACTGTTCCGTTATTTCATCAAGTAATAATTTCCATTTGTTTGCGCTACTGCGATCACTTACTATCATTTTTAGTCCTTTCATTATCTCCAACCTGCTCTGCAAATGTATCACGCCAGCGTTTTTGAATTCTTTATGAAGTTCTACTTTGTCATCTACTCTTTGTCTTTTATTTCCAGCCCCGAGCGTGGTTAAATCTCTTGGCACAAAGTGTCATCTCGTGGGACATGAAAGTATCTCTCTGAAAAAGTCATGTCTTGTCTCGTCCCAGGATTTTTTTTATTATAATGGAGAGATTTTTTTAATGTTAAATGTGATTATGATTAATTACATACAATGATGCGATTAAATAGTTAATTTTTGATTCCCAACATAATATGCATACCTAATGGAATCTATAAAAGCTATACCAAAAATGTCTGTATTTACCGTAATTTTGTCATACTTTCCTGCGTATTATTATCCGTGGAAATGGTATATTGTAACTATTTTATTTCTATAGGTCCCTTTGACACTACTAGGTATTAAAAAGTGTCAGGTGTAATTCTCTTGGTGTGCTGCATTTTTATTTGTATTTTAGTTTTAACTATTAATTAGTTTGTGTAATTTTTACTGCAGTGTAATTTAGTTTGCTGTTTAAGTAACATTGCATGGTAAATACTTTTGTGTTAAAGAAGACTACTAGATGCCTTAGTGTTCTAGGTATATCTCAATGACTTAGAAATTCATGAAGAAGCAAAAAGTATTCAGAGAGCATAAAAATACTGTGCAATACAAATTAAATTTTTTTCAGGTGATTATTAAATGTATATTTTTGTATTTCAGGGTTTTTCTCATAGCATTGCCAACAAACAGAAAATGATTAATAGTAAGGACACAAGTACATCAGATTTTATTCAGGAATCTCCAAAAATAAAACGAAGAAGAATTGATCTGCTTGATAATCCCCGACAGCCAAATATTAAGGACAATGAAAAACCTAGCTGTAGCACTACAGCAAACATCGGCTGTCCATTAAATGGACCTTTGTCTTCTTGCTTCTTGATGGATTCAGGAACATCTACATCCAGGGACATATTGCCTGGTGTTTCATGTTCACGTCATGGTATTCAACAAAAGTCTTATAATTTTGAGCTTTTACTGGAGGGGGAAAGACTTGTTACACGTGCTTTGCTCAAAGATGTGGAAAAACCTATATCTGCAAGTCATCGATTGGAAGCACATAAAACTGGCAAATCTGTTTCAAAATCAAAAAGGCAAATGCAAGATGGTAAAACTGAATCCCTGTCCAGCATAACAAATAATGTTGCATTGAATAAATCTAGCAGAGGATCGCCAACGGCTAGTTGTTCTACCACGGCTGAGATATCTAGCTCCAGTGGAGACTCAAAAAGGCATAATCTAACCAAAGGTAAAAAAAAAAAAAAAAAAAAAGCTTTGAGAGTACAGGTGTGCCATGATCTGTTTCCTATTGGTGTTCTTATGAACTTATAGTAAGAATGTATGTTAATGAAAATAATGGCAAATATGCTAATGCTTTATTACTTACTTTACAGAAAAACATTTGCTTTTTTGCTCTACTCATTTTATTAATATTGTACATGCCATCTTTGACGAGGGATTGCTCAGGGTGCCAACCCCTGTCCCAGTAGCTAAACTTCCTGAGACAACACAGTTGGGATGTGCACTTGGGGTACTGGGATTTATAAGCCACATTTTCCACAAATCGGCTAAATGGCCAGTTGCCAATTGTTTTGCTGCTGAAAGTTGCTTTTAGTAACGTGGACAAAATGGTAACAAAGGTCCACCTCTAACCTTTGTGGATAACTGGTAATTTTGGAAGGAAAATCTGTCTGTTCCTCTGATTTAATTTTGTTATGTCATCATGTGTCGTGACATGCACAGCTTTGAGAACCAATGGAGACTGTCAATAAATTGAGTTTTTGTAAATGCAGGACATAATCATAACTTCCGTAGAAGTCATTTGTCACCTAAGAATAATGAAAAAGAGGAGTTGATAATCATAGATGACGACGATGACAGTGATGATTGTGCTGTACGTGCAGCTCAGATAGAAGAAGACAGAGCCTTTGCTCTAAGTCTTCAGGTATGTATGTGTTAAGTATATCTTTTAATATAACTTTTTTCTTTGCTCTTAAAAATATATTTTTGGATTATTTAGAAATATAACCACCAATCAAGCGATATCAATAACACTGATAATTTTTTTTTTTTTTTTTTTTTTTATATTCTTTTGCAACAAATTTTATTATTATATAGTTGGGTGTTAACATCTCATGTATGCCTACCTCGGAGAGAGGCAAGACAGATTTGAATGAATAACAAAGACAGAATCCCATGCAGCTGGGAGTTGTGTATACTTTGTCTATATTTGCATGTATTAACTTGTACGTATGCGTATATTTGAGTGTATGTTTAGATAGAATGGCCTGTTATCCAAAGTTGAATCCAACTTTTCCATAAGTGCAACCAGCACAGACTCCTTGGGTTCCTTGCATCTTTATGTGGAGTAAGTGAGAACCGTGTAGAATACTCGGTTCATTTCGTAATTAGAAGCCAGGCCCAGATGATAATGAAACGTGGAATTTAAATATATTGCTTGTTAGTGATTTCATTCTTCCAAGACACATCTTTATCACTTTTGTAGATATTTCATTTTCTGTGATTATCCATATTCTGTGGTCCAGAACAAATGTGTACCTCGTGGTGCTTCCCTTTTCTCTCATCTATTTTAAAATATTGTATTAATATAGATACTTAAACCTTGTCTGTATTCATAATTAAAATGGAAGCATGTTAACCTCATTATTAACCGATGGCTAGTGAAGAAAATGGGCAACAATTAAGACCTTAATGCAGATATTTAAAACATAAAATAGGCAATTTACAGCTCTGAATCATAACAGACAAGTTTAAAACTAAAAACACAAAACAAATATTGTTTTTTTTTTAGAAAATTGGTTCTGATTAGAAATTTGCTAAAGAAAAAATCTGCAGCCACTGTGAACCTCCAGGATCAGTGTTGAGTACCCCTGCTCTGGAGAATTTTGTGATATTTAATTACAATGATACAGATATGATTTTTTTTTTTTTTTTTTTTTTTAATCTCTGAGTTTGTCTAGAATCTTGTGTTTTGTTGCTTAGGAACTGTATAATTTAAATCATTGGTGGAGTTGGCTACTTTGCAAACACAAAATAAATAATTTTAAAATGTTGAAGTAATATTTTCATACTTTTTTTTGTGAAATTCAAAACTGCACATTTGCTTTATGCAGCAACCAAGTGATGTATTTTTAAACATTGTAACTGCAGTTTCTGGCTTTAATTATGTTTTGTATAGTTGAATTAACTGATATTTTCAGATTACAGTGTAGTATATTAAGCCGTTTTTTCCTTTTGCTCAATATGCTTGAAAATTTTCAAAGTGCAAAATGTTAACAGGACAGGTTACTTGCCAACTTTGCTAACCAAACTTTGCAGCTTTGAGGTTTTTTGTGTTACATCTGTAATGCACTTACTGTAATTTTTTTTTTTTTTTTTTTAGGCAGTATTTGACAGCGAATTGGAGAGTGAACCATCTGTAAGTATGAAATTAAACATTTTAGTCTTACTGTTTTACAAAGTGCTTATGTCAAAACAAATGTAAAAAATGATTGTAATTAGTATTAAAAATATTTTTTAGTAAAATTCTTTTGGTGTGGTTCAGGGTCTTTAAAATAGTATTTACAAATATGTTATGACACCCTTACTTAATAAACCTTAAATCCATATTAAGCAATGCAGTTTTAAACAGCCTTCAAGCTCAATACATGTTTTGTGTCTGATCTAGCTTAAATGGACCATGTCAGTTGAAATTAAAATTAGTGATGAGCGAGCATGCTCGGCCGAACATGTTCGGCTCGAGCATCGCTATGCTCGGAGCATGGCGCTACTCGAACGAGCACCACATGTTCACGTGCGCCATGCTCGAGTCTCCGCCCTGCACGTTTTCGCGGGTTGGAGACAGCCAATCAAGGGGCAGGTAAGTACTGCCCTCACTGTAATGCCAGTAGCCATGTCAGGTGCTGGCATTACAGTGATTGGCTGGCCGGAACACGTCATCGGGTGCTATATAGCACCTGATGCCACGTGTTCGACTCAGATAGAGACAGGGAGAGACGCGGATAGGCAGGGACAGATTAGTATGCGCAGACTTTCACAGCTCTCACATTCAGCAAAAACCCAAAAGTCCTTTTAAGGACTCTAGTGTGTGTTTGACAGTCTGTATTTTAGACTACATTCATCTGGGGCAAATATACTGTCCATGTTCTGGTCTTTTTTTGTCACATATAGTGTCCTAAAACAGTGGTTGTAGTTCACATTCATCTGGGCCTAATGTACTGTCCATATTCTGGTGTTTTTTGTGACATATACAGTCCGGCATTAATATGAAGAAGGTGAGCAATAAGGGACAGGGAAGTGGGCGTGATGCTGATGGTGCACGCAGAGGCTGTGTCCCTGGGCGCAAAGAAACTGCCTGCTGCCAGTGCACCAGAAGGAAAAAAAAAAAAACCCACTGTACCCAGCTTCATGTCCAAGTTAGCTGGGCGGCGCAGGACAACACTGTCCAAGTCGTCGGGCCAGTGCGAATAGTTGGTCGGTTGGATTGCTGAAGATAATGGTTACAGTCATTTAAGCACCACCCTCTCTTTCACCAGGTCCAGTCTCTGTAGCCAAGAGCATGGTCAACAAAATCCTCACTCTGATCATCCTTCCTCCCGCCATGTAGAGGCTTGCCAAACGAGTGATCCCACACTCGGATATTCCGAGGAGCTCTTTACAGCACCACAATTAGATTTGGCCCTCTCACCCAGCACGCTGGAGGAGGGACCTGAGATATTGTACCCTGATTCCCAACGTCTTGAGCCTTCACGGTCGCAAGAAGATGATGATGGTGGTGATTGGCAATCATTCACGAAGTGGATGATGATGAGACACAGTTGCCAAACACTAGGGTTATGTTTAGGTAAAGTCAGGAGGATGAGCAGAGTGAGGAAGTGGAAGAGGAGGTGGTGTACGATGAGGACACTGACCCAACATGGGAAGGTGAAAAGCCAAGCGAGGACAGCAGTACAGAGGGGGAGGGATCCGCAGCACCGCAACAGGCTGGAAGAGGCAATGGTGTTGCAAAAGGGAGAAGTCGGGCCACACCAAACAGGCCTGCAACCGTGACACCGAGCACCCCCATGCGGAAATCTACCTTGCCAAGGGGTAGGTGTTCTGCAGTATGGCGTTTTTTTAAGGAATGTGCAGACGACAAAAGAGCGGTAGTTTGCAACCTGTACAGTACCAAAATTAGCCGGGGTGTGAACACTAGCAACCTCACCACCACCAGCATGATCCGCCACGTGGCATCCAAGCACCCTAATAAGTGGGCCGAATGCCTGGGTCCACAATCTGTATCTTCGGTTCACACCACTGCCTCCTCCTCCCTTGTGTTACGCACTGCCGGCCAATCCCCTGTCAAAGGCGCTGGCCCGGATGCCCCGCTCCCTACACCTGGACCTTCACATCAACCAGCAGGATCTACATCCACTTCCCTGCTCTAGCGCAGCATCCAAATGTTGATAAAACAGGCATTTGAACGCAAGCGCAAATACCCACCAACCCACCCACAGGCCATAGCCCTAAATGCGCAACTTTCAAAATTACTGGCCCTTGAAATGTTGCCATTTAGGCTTGTGGACACTGAGGCCTTCCCCAGCTTGATGTCGGCGGCCGTCCCTCGGTACACAGTCCCCAGCCGCCACTATTTTTCACGGTGTGCCATGCCCGCTTTACACCAGCATGTGTCCCAGAACATCACCCATGCCCTGACCAACGCAGTAACTGTGAAGGTCCACCTCACCACGGACACATGGACAAGTGCTGGTGGCCAGGGACGCTACATTTCCCTGACCGCACACTGGGTGAATGTTGTGGAGGCCGGGAGTGAGTCGTACCCTGGGATGGCACAGGTGCTACCCACGCCCAGGATTGCGGGCCCTACGTCCATCCGGGTCTCCGCCAGCAGCAATGCTACTGGCTCCAACCTCCACTTCTCCTCCGCCACCTCCTCCTCCACTTCCACCTCAAACAGCAGTCAGCCATTCAGTCACTAGCTGGAAGCAGTGTAGCACTGCTGTGGGGAAGCGCCAACAGGCCGTGCTGAAGCTGATCTGCTTGGGGGACAAACAGCACACCGCCGCAGAGCTGTGGCAGGGTATAAGGGACCAGACCGAGCTGTGGCTCTCGCCACTCAACCTACAACCAGACATGGTTGTGTCTGACAATGGCCGTAACTTGGTGGCGGCTTTGGAGCTCGGCAACCTGACACACATTCCATGCCTAGCCCATGGTTTTAAACTTGGTTGTTCAGCGGTTTATCAAAACCTACCCCAATTTGCAAGAGCTACTAGTGAAGGCGTGCTGCTTGTGTGCCCATTTCAGAAAGTCGTCCACAGCTTCAGCCGGTCTGTCAACACTGCAGCAGCGCTAGCGGCTTCCAGCTCACTGACTGTTGTGCGTCCTGAGCATGTGCTGGAACTCTACGTTGTACATGTTGGCCAGGCTTTGTGAGCAGCAGAGGGCAATTGTGGAATACCAGCTGCAACATGGTCGTTGCCTTTCCAGTCAACTGCCACTTTTCACAAGCGAGGAGTGGGCATTGATGTCGGACCTATGTGAAATTTTAAAAAACTTTGATGAATCCACAAAGATGGTTAGTGGTGATAGCGCTATCATCAGTGTAACCATCCCACTGCTGTGTCTACTTAAACGATCACTGCTCACAATTAAGGAGGACGCTCTGAATGTGGCAGACGAGGTAATGGGGGAGGAGATGACACAGGGTGATAGCGAGACCAACCACAGTTTGGCTTCACAGCGCGACTTGGACCATGAAGAGGAGGAGGAGCTGCCGAAGACTGTTGCCTCTGCTACAGAGGGTAGTAGTACCCATGTAACTTTAATTACATCTGTTCAGCGTGGATGGGAAGAGGAGGAGATGGAGAGTCATCCAGATGTCGACATCGACGTCTTGCCTGTTGGTACTCTGGCACACATGGCTGCCTTTCCCGTGACCCTTTGCGTTATACGTATTTTAGATAACACGGATTACTGGGTTTTCACCCTTCTTGACCCCCGCTACAAAGAGAACTTCTCATCTCTCATTCCTGTGGCGGAGAGGACGAGTAAAATGGTGCAATACCAGAAGGTACTTGTGGAGAGATTGCTCCAAAGTTTTCCATCTGACAACGCGGCCGGCACAGTCCGTACTTCCTTAGGCAACCGAGGAAGGGAGACAAGGGGAACACACAGCAGTTCCAACAAAGGCAGGGCAACACTATCCAAGGCATGGGACACTTATGACACCCCACCAGCAACCTCACCCTGAAGCGCGGCCTAGTGGTACAAGGAGGGAAAAGTTTTGGAAGATGGTGAAGGAATACATAGCAGACCGTGTCAACGTCTTAAATGATCCCTCAGTGCCGTACAACTACTGGGTGTCCAAGATGGACACGTGGCACGAACTTGCGCTCTACGCCTTGGAGGTGCTGGCCTGCCCTGCCGCCAGCGTTTTATCTGAGCGTGTATTTAGTGCTGCTGGTGGCATTATAACAGATAAGCGTATCCGCTTGTCCACTGGCAATGCTGACAGGTTGACTCAGATAAAAATGAACAAGGCCAGGATTGCTCCTGATGGTCTGGAATCCCTACAGATTTTATTTTTTTTATTTATTTTTTTTTTCTCCAGCCATCTGGAGTTTTTTTTTTGTTTTTTCTGTCCTCATTTTTCCTGTAAAATTGATTTTTTTGGGGGGTTTTGGGCGTGTTTTTGTAAGTCTGTAAAAGTGGCATACAACTCGGACAAACTGGTTCCCAGCAGCGACTTGGGAGTCCAACATGCTGTTCCCGGTCCATTTGGGTGGTGTTTCTGTCACTTTCTGACCTTTTCCAATGGACCAGGCACCCTCCTCTCTTCAGAGCAGGGGATGCCTGGTTGTCTCCCATTGACTTACATTATACTCGGGTGCTCAGTAGAGCACACGAACATCGAGATGTGTTCGGACCGAACACTTTGGTGCTCGCTCATCACTAATTAAAATGTTTCATTCATTGTGATATCAACTACAATTAATTTCTGTTAACATTATCTAAATGTGGTAGAATGTTGTGAACAGCACAGTTATCAATCAGAAGCCAAATCATCCTCTTCTTCTTCTTCTTCATATTGTGAGGTTTCTGAACTCTTTTGGGATAATCCCTCCCCCCCACTCCCCACCCAGCGGGAACGACACGCTGAAGTGCATCCCGAAGCGCGATTGCCCCATCCGTGTAAGATTTATTTTTTTTTTTGTCCGGAGCAGGGCAACAGCAAGCTTACAGCGCTGCAGTGAAGTGCCACAGACAGAATCATAAAAGATTGAGGTCCCTCTCTTGCACCCCAAAACACGACACGAGGCTTTAGCAAAACCTGCTTTATTCAGCTTGAAACAGGAACAGCAGGGTTATTTATTGTAGCGTGATCTGCCACTTTCCTATACTCTGACACAGCAGTCAGGAAGCACGTGGTGCAGTGGTTAGTTCTATTTTCTGTACAACTCCTGGAGTCTTCTTGCGATTCCCAAAATACAATCTAAATGCAATTGCATGATTTTCTAAGTATGCTTTGACTTATTTTCACACCACAAAGAAGTGCATGTTACTTGAATTGGCAGCTCTGAACTGGTGCAAAGTCTCTGCGTGCGTGCGTGCATGCGTGCACTCTGTGAGTGAAAGGTGTCCTGATCAAGATTGGTTCAAGCCACTGGATGAAGCTGCTGAAATGGCCTGCTCCTTCCTGCAGTTGTGCATTGGAGGTGGAAAGTATGTCTTAATTAATGGAATGGGTATCTGCAGTGTTCTGTTTTCGTAACAGTCATTTTAAGTTTTGAAATGGTAAATTCTTTCCTTCTCTACGGAAAGGAAAATAAGAAAAATTGTGTACTTAGGCAGGTTAGGAAATTTTAAATCTTTGTGTTTGACTGTTATCTTTTAATATATAAAAACTATATTGAATAAACTGTTTTCACATAACATAATTTACATGTTAAGTAGTCTGTTTTGTGCATTTTATTTCACGTTGTTATTGACAACATGTGAAAAGTATAATATTAAAGTATTTGAACCCAGGATGTTCAATCAATGAGGTGGAAGTACATACGATCCCACCACAGTGCAACCTTCTTTAGTAATACCTAGTTTTAATTCATAGTTACAGGGCATGTTTTGCACTTAAACATGCCAATATGCTAATATATTAATAGGCTTTTTTGTGAAAATTTTTGTTTGGGGTTGTGGGGAAATAACTTTTTTGACCTTGTTTTTTTTATTTATTTTTGAGATTTCCTTCAACCAGATGTTACTGGCCTAGTTTTGTTTAGCAGTGATCTAAAAGAGAGCTAAAAAGCTATTTAAATGTACAATGTGATTGCATGTGTCTATAATGCAATAACACATAATTGGATTTTTTTCTCTGTGTGTGTGTAAGAAAATTGTGATCAGTCTTATCAGGGAATTTATTGTGATCTAAATTATCTCATCATATACTGTATATACTGGCATCTTAGTGCCCATTTACACCTAAATGTTTTTCTAGAGTTTTAAAACTAGATCAGAATGCTTCTAAACCACTTGAGAAGTTACATTCTATTAAATGACACTTGTTTCCATTTAAGTGTTTTAGCAGTGAGCTGTTTTTAAAAAAACAAAAAAAGTGTTTGAGCGTTTTTCAGCCAAATGCTTGTTCCATTTAAATCCATGGTAATGCTCATAAAAAAAACTGGTAAAATAGAATAAAAGCATTCTGAAAGCATTTTTACAGGAAGTCAATCCATCTTCCTCAGTAAAGCAGCTGATTGAAACAAAAAAATGGCAGTTTTGTCCTGCATTGGTCTTCTAGTGACAGCTATTGAGAGACAGACTGAGGTACATAGCTTGTGTTAAAAAATTTCAAAAAAAAGTTACAGGTATACAATGAGTTTTAATTAGATTAAAGTTTAGAACAGCTGTTTTGACTAGTAGGCAGAGTAGTACAGTATTTGTTAGAATGTTATATCAGATAATATAAGAAAATTCTTCTGTGAATGTTTATTATTGTATCTAAGTGGTGTCTTTTGTTTTTACATACTGTTTCAAATTCATATTCTCACCCCCCCCCCCCCCCCCTTTTTTCATTTTGCATTAGACAGCACCAGAACCTGTAATAGAGTTCTGTTGCATTCCAGGCTGTTCTGTTAATGCTCCCAGGGAGTTTGGGTACTGCTCAAGACCAGGATGCAGTGAAAGTGGCGTCTTGCGACACAGTGCTCCTAGAACCTTTGACCATCATTTGGTGATGTTTCAAAGTTCTGCAGGTGAGAAGATTGATGGAGGACTTTAATCTCTTACCTGACTGAAATAACTGATGTCGAAATCTAAATGGTGCAATGTTCTCAAAAGACTTCTGAGATGTTTTGCTTCTCCTTGCTGTTTATGACTATCACAAAAACTTAGCCTAATCTTATATTGATATTTGTTTCTTTGATTATGATCTCAAACAATTCATTTTTAAGAAATACATCGGAGGATTACATTTTAAAGTTCTACTCTAGCAACAGAGAGTATGGGTGGTTCAGTATGCATCCATGTATAAAGAGGGAAATGGCATCAGTCTAATCTGCTCTAAAAAAAAAAAAAAAAAAATTTAGAAACACATTTTAACAGTTATGTTAGCTGTTTACGGTAGCATACAAAAAGAAATAAATGAGACAGTTTCACTTGTAGCAATGAATTTTAAAGGTTTAAAGAAGTGAAACATTTTTAAAATGTACATAACCCTTTAATCTGTGTTGTTGTTATTATTTACGGTTCAGCTTGCAGATACAATTACCCAGTTAATGCAGGGTCTGCAGCTCTTAGTCAGTTTGCACACTCTTACTCTAATGCACAGTTTTCATTAAGGGAAGTAGACTATGCTAAATAAATAGAAACAAAATCTTACTTTCTTTTTGAACAGATGGATCTTTTTGTCCCCAGAGAGAAAAAAGGCTTTTTATAGAAGCTCTTTAAATACATACACGCATAAATAGATAAATATGTACATACACAGAGCATGGTCTGAACACACACCAGAATGGCTAAAAAGAAATAACTTCTGACTTGGCAGTCACAGTGATAGTGAGGAATTATGCAGGCGTATTGCTGTTGCTATAAAGACAACAACAACAACATTTATTTATATAGCACATTTTCATACAAATAAATGTAGCTCAAAGTGCTTTACATAGTGAAAAATAAAAGACACAGTAAGAAAAAAAAAATAAGTCAACGTTAATTAACATAGAATAAGAGTAAGGTCCGATGGCCAGGGTGAACAGAAAAAACAAAATAAAAACCTCCAGATGGCTGGAGAAAAAAATAAAATCTGCAGGGATTCCAGACCATGAGACTGCCCAGTCCCCTCTGGGAACCCTGTAGCATTTCTTGACACACTTCTGCAAAGTAATTCATTGACTGAAAGTACTCAGTGTTAGTGTGTCAGAGAGAGGATGTGTTGAATTGTTCATAATGGCACTCAGGTTTATTTTCATTCCCTCCTTTGTTGCTACCTCCAGGGAGTCCAGAGTGTGTCCCATAACTGAGCCTGTCCTCTTAATTAACTTGTTTGTTTGGTGGGGGTCTCCTGAAGTGATGTTAGCACAGCACAGCATACCATTTCTGAGAAAATTGCATTGGCCATCATAGAGTTGTGCATGATGTGAAGGATGTCCCTACTCACATTAAATGAACATGGTCTCCTAAGAAGCTCTGCCCTTTCTTATATAGTTACTCAGTGTTACAAGACCAGTCCAACCTGTCACAGCACATCTGCTACCTGAATAGTGACCATACATAGAGGCTTTTTGGTGCAGCAAAACTAAGTTCTCCACATGACTCCTATATTCCTGTCTCATTTCCCTTAGATACACCCAATAAGTGCAAACCCATATGAGAATGTCTGCAAGTGGCATGGCCTGGTGTTATATTTGTAGTCAGCAGTGTACAGAATGAAGAGAAAAGGAGACGGGACTGTTCCTTGTGGTGCTCCAGTGTTGCTCACATTCGTATCAGAAATACAGTCCTTGAGTCTCACAAACTGTGGTCTGTCCTACAGACGGTCCATTATCCAGGACCCACAAGCTCATCCAGCTGCATATCTTTGCGCTTGTTCCCTGGTTGGATGATCCTGAAGGCCCTGGAGAAATCAAAAAATATATTCCTTAGTGCTTCTAGCTTTGATTTCATTTAATAAACAGTTTATGCTGTTAAAATTAAAAAATGTTGTAAAAGCTAGCTCTTTACCTGAAAAGGTTACTACTGATACTTGCTATTCAATAACAGTTAAATATGTGAAGGTAATACAGTAAAAAAATATATACTTGATCTGGCAGCTAATGATATCTCAGCCTTTAATGCAGTGTCTGTGGACTGAATCACTTATTGTTGATATCGGTTATAGTGAAGTAATTGGATGGATACTGTACTCTGAACAAAGGCTTGTTTTGGCCAGAGGCTCTTTGTCATTGTTATGTAACATGCAGTATGTTGTGGTTTGTCTATTGTCCTCTGCTTGTCTGTTAGGCACATTGTTGATTCTTAGGAAAATCAGGATGTACCTTGTGGCATAAAACTAATCCAGTGTTAGCTGTCTTTTACTTTGCAGATTTCTGGAATGAAGATTCTCTCTTTGAAAGAAATATTTACTTACCTATTTGCTATTGAAATATATCCAAAAAAATCAGGGCATGTGGAAAAGTTCACATATTTGTACTTCACACTGTTAGTTTTATGGGAAAGCTATGTATTCTTGAATGGAAAACATCTCACATCCAGGGTAGCAGTCAGAATCTGTGTATTTTATGTCCATTCCGAAAGGCACACAAGTTACCCATTACTGTTGAATCTGGACCAAAATTTTGAGTTCAGTATCGATAACAGCTTTCGGAGACAACAGTACTGGTACTGAAATGGTACCAAAGCAAATAAAGGGGAAAAAGTGTTTATGTACAGTATACAGTACATACACCTATATATAAATATTTTAAATGTGTAAATATATATTATATAATTTATATATTTTTATGCAGGTGTAATCTTGCAAAGTTTTACCCTACTCCGGGTATCGCCTTTGTTTTTTGATGCACTGGTGGAAAATTGACCTTGTATATCCTTTGAGGTCAATCCAGTCTGAGACAGTGCTAAATTTAACCTACATTTTCAACTTTTTTTGTGTAGCAAATGTTTCTCTATCTGTAAATAGAAGAAACCAAGGCTCACGACGAAGATGGCCAATGCATACCCTGCAAGATATACTTGATGACAGCCAAGGCGATCATTATGAGGTAATTTTCAAAATTATCATTTTGATGTTCTGAAAGATCTTTGTCCTTTCACATTGGCTGCTATGTATAGGGGTTTTAACATTTCAAATTGGCTCTGTCATTCATAGAAAAAGTACTTAAATTTTAAAGTGAAGAAATGCTGGATTTAAGGAATTATTTTGCATAACTTCAGAAGAAGATCATATCAGAATCTGCCCTCTGCTTAGTTTGCTAGCCAACCCCCATGCGGGTGCTATGTGCTAGACACTTCGCGCCTCTGCTGCTCCCGCATGGGTAAACGGATGTAAATACTTTTTAAACTTCTGTCTTTGATATCTCCGTCTTTCAAAACGATTATCGCTGACAATTCGTCACATGTTGGTTTATTATATATGCAAGCGTGATCTTTTGGATTCATATAGAAATCCAAGAAAACTTCTTTGTACGTGTTTTGCAGATAAATTTTGTGTAAAGTGCGATAGTTTTGGACATATGGATTTGTATCCATTATTGGCTGTAGAATTTCTAATATCTTTGATCGTTTAACTCTTTCGATCCTATGTTGCATCGCTTCTCCGTGATCATAAATATAAACCTGACCAAATTGTGGTTTCATCGAAATGAAATTTAATTGTTTAATAGTCTTTAATTGTTGCAGGACCACAGATTCTCATAGTGTATGGTCTACTATTGTGTAAATCTACGTTTTGAGCATTGAATGATGCGAATGCGAACAGATTGTTGTAGACTTGGATATTTTGCCTGTAGTGTTTGTGGATTTCACTTTCACCAAACAATAAATCTTTTAATTCTTGCGGATACCCCTCTACATTGGGAAGAAACACTACTTTTCCATGATGGCAATATGAATTAGACGATCTAAAAGTTTCTGACTTAAACTTTAAAGCCGAACAATATCTACATACTTCTCCATATATTCGATCTCTTTTCGCTATTCTATATTTCACCAAGTAATTTCCATTTGCATGTGCTAATGCAATCTTGACTATCATTCATATTTTTATAACCGGATGCATCATACTGTAAAATAAGACTTTGATAGACCATGTTTAAGCAGTATATTTCAATAAGAAAAGCTCATTGGTACCAGAATTAAAGGTGAAATTAGAATTTGCTTGAAATGTATAGAGATTACTTTATAGAATTTAAGAGATAACATATGACACCCTTAAAGAAGAGAGAGTTGAGAATGTGAAGAAAGGAGCAATGATCCAAAGTATATCACTTTATCAAAAATGTTGGAATATAATATTGTAACTTGAGCATACATAAACACCTTTTAGAACCCACTTGGTGATCTTTATTGTTAATGGAACTGTTGAGTAATATAGCAGAAGAAACTTCAGAGGTGTACAGAAGCAATAGATATCTCAATTTTATTCTAGAAGTGTACAGATTAATCTTGTTTGCATCTGAATTAGAAAATATCTGCAGTTATGTTAGCTGGCGATAGCATGTAGGTGACCCAAAACACACTGCCAGCATATAACTAAGAAATATATTGGGACAAAAAGGCAGAATGGTCTAGGATCAATCGTCTGCCCTTAAAAACCAGAAAGTACTGATCAGATGCATCCAAAGGTTAAGTGAACAGTTTGATATGCATATACTTTCACCTAAAACAGGGTAAAAACACAAAAAATGGTATTAATATAAACATTTAAACAATCTGGCATCTCTTCACATAGAGTACCTACTTTAATCTGACTCTGTTTCAATTTTTTGACATACCCAAACTAGATTAGATTTATTTTCTGTTTGTATGTAAACAGCAAAAAGTAGCATAAAATCCATCCATCCATCCATTTTCCAGCCCGCTGAATCCGAACACAGGGTCAAGGGGGTCTGCTGGAGCCAATCCCAGCCAACACAGGGCACAAGGCAGGAACCAACCCCGGGTAGGGTGCCAACCCACCGCAGGACACACACAAACACACCCACACACCAAGCCCACACTAGGGCCAATTTAGAATCGCCAATCCACCTAACCTGCATGTCTTTGGACTGTGGGAGGAAACCGGAGCGCCCGGAGTAAACCCACGCAGACATGGGGAGAACATGCAAACTCCACGCAGGGAGGACCCGGGAAGCAAACCTGGGTCGCCTAACTGCGAGGCAGCAGTGCTACCACTACACCACCGTGCCGCCCATAGCATAAAATAAATATCAAAATTCAGATTCATATTTGTATTTGGAAGTGACCTGTGGTAACTAGATATGCTGGGATTGATCGGCCGCCGTTCTAAATTGGCTGATGTTTCTCTACAAAAGACTCAATCAGTAAATTGACCAATCAAAAACAGATCTTTTCAGCCCCTGTTTTTCTAGGCTTTATGGTAATTTAGTTGCGGAGCAAGCTACAAACGTATTGTAGCACGTTTCAAGAGATTGAGTCAACAAGAGACAACTGGACCATTAGCCTTTACGTTAAAGAAAGTGGAGTATTAAACGGAGAAAAAGGAATTGGTAAATTCTTCCTGTAAATTTTAACAAGTGGCAAGAAAAGCTACTTTAATAAATTCAGACCTTTTGTATTTTGAAGTAAAACAGACACTGTTTGAGTTTGGACAGCAAGCTTGTTTTAAGTGCAGCAGCTTGTACTATTTCTTCCACATTGTATGTTATATTAATTTAGTACCTCAAAAGTAACAGACCATCAGTTTATCCAGTACTGCTACTTATTCTATACATTTTTGCTATATACCGTTTTCCACTAGTTTTACATTCTGTGCTTTTTATGATGTGCAGATCTCTTAAATTCATATTACAATTTGTGAGGTACACTTGTAAAGTCCTGCTTATAAACATAATCTTGTTTTCACCTTCCATGGATATTTGTTTTTAATTACTTTTATATAAAATTAAAGATTTGATTTATTTAACTTTTTGCTCTTATTTTGAAAGGAGCTTCTGTCTTTAGAGGAGAGACTCGGAGAAGTTGTAACAAAGAAAATGAGCTCCGCGCAGATAAACTGTTTACCTACAAAAACCTTTAACTCTGCAAGTGCGGCTGGAAAAACAATGTGAGTACAAAGTGCTCTGAGCATTCTGAGAATTTAATTGTATTGAGAAAGTTTTAAACATGACATGGCTAAAATTTAAAATACAGCCTCCTTATCCTTTTGATGTATGTAATTTAAAGTCTGCCTTTTATATTATAATAAGGTAATGCTTGTAGACACTTATTGTAAATGAAGAGCAAAATTACTCTGGGTTATATAACAAACATTTTTGCTTATGGTCATAATTTAGTAATTCTTGTTAGTTTCTTTCCACACTTATCCAAGTTTCAATTTGTTACATATATCGCAGTATGTTTGGAGCAGTTATTGCACACACTCTTCCAGACAGTACTTGCCCCAAAACCAAGTCATGTTTTAGGACATAGTGTTAGGTTTCCTTCAAAGTAGCAGATTCCATGTTTGTCTGACTATCCCCAGATCTACTCTTGGGTCATTTTCATTCATTAAATTGCCTAGTTGGTCTGTGGCAGAATGTTAAATTTGTGTCTACAGCTGTTAAGTAAAGTTTCTGTCTAGCAATCCTTATTTAAAACAATGGGTACAGAAAGCGTATAAAGAATAGCGTTTCTTTGAAATTTGCACCGAACAACCAACACTGTATCCAAGCATTCTAAAGCATGAGTCTGTGTGTGTTTTATTTGCAACATTAACATAATTTCAGAGTAATGTGGTGTTTTTTCCCCCACATATAACTTTGACAAAACTATGTTCAAAATGACAAGACATGTATTGAGCTTCTTTGTCTAACATTTATGTAAAATTTATTTTTATTTAGCTGTCAGATCTGCTACAGTGACTACAAGGAGCGAGAAAAGTTAAGGATACTGCCATGTCTACATGATTATCACACTCGTTGCATTGATCGCTGGTTAAAGGTAAAGTGGATGTAAAATTGTTTGCAGAATGTTTTTGAGCTTAGTATCAAAACCAATGCAGAAAAAACACAAAAATATTTGCATCGTTTACAATTTGAGTGGAGTAAATTAAAACAGAGTTGATCTCTGTGGAGCTTCTAACAGTTAGGACAGTGATTACCAGTAACTTTTTTATAAGCTGAAGTGTATGGATATGAACCTGCAAATGCATAGAGCATCGTAATACACCTGCAACAACATAACTATATTGTTAGACTAAGCTTAAAGCATTAAGTGCAGCCAAGAGCATTATTACACAGTATGACACTTTTGATTGGAAACAAAAATGTAGACAAAACAACCTCTTTTATCCTGAAAAGAAAGTCATAACTCCTTTCTAAGATAAAAATCATTTCCAATATTTAAAGCCACACAGCAATAACTTTATTGGTAAACTTTTTTTTTTTTTTTTTACTACACTACATTAGACTGAATATCTTATCTGTTGCACTGCCTGGCATTTACAAAGCTGATGTGAGGTGATGAATGTGTGTATGTCTGCACTCTCCATTCTTAGTATAGTACTGCATCATCTTTCCATTGTCTTGCCCACACCATATATGCTTACACAATTCTGTAGTTGTGCATTAAAAAAAAAAAAAAAAAATCCTACACTGATAAAAATGTTCTCTCCTTCCTTTTATTTGAAGATTTCTCTCTCCTGTGAATTCTCTGTAGACTCTAGGGCCTATTCATTTGTACCCTGTTTTGGCATCTGTTGTCCTAGAATATGTCTTAACACCACATTAAGGGGGACTAAATGGCATGATTGCTTAGTGTAGTGCAGCTAGTGATAAGGAGGTGAAAGCAATTTAAAATGAACTAAAAGCAAAGGTATAGCAACATGTTGCAGTGTATTATGAGCAACTGCATTTCTACCTTTTGAAAGCCAGTCCTGCTGTAGTGACTTTTTTCTTTAGCCAGTAGCCAATTATCTGCCTTATAGCCAGGGGTGCACATAACTGGTACGCATGTGCGACAAAAATTGTAAATGCGCAACGTCATCTGTGTCCCTACGACGCCGGTGCGTACCTGACGGTCAGAGAGGGCATCGACACCTCATGTTGCTAATATACGTTGTTTTCTTTTTGGTTTTGATTATCTTGTATTGCCAATATGTCTAAAAAAAAAAACGGACATTAAGCAGCTATTTTAGCGTTTCACCACCTGCAAAGAAAAAAAACAAGCTGAGCCAGAGCAGAAAAATTTTTTTTTCTGAAAAGTGGCTCCAAGATGTGCCGTGGCTTGAAGCTAATGATGAGCGCACTGAAATGTGGTGCAGGTTGTGCCGCTCGCATCCACATATCGCAGACAAAACTGCTTTTTTCAAAGTCAAAGTGAACTTTATTGTCATCTCAACCATATACAAGTATACAGATAGACGAAATTGCGAAGCTCAGGGTCCATAGTGTAACAACATGATGTGCAAATAATAAATTAAAAATAGAATTAAAATTTAAAAATTAGAAATTAAAAATTAAAACACAAACAAGACATTGTGCAGATAGGACAAAGTAGCAGCAATTTTGATGTGTAAGATATGTAATAAATAATAAAATATATAGATAATACAGAGATTATCAGTGTATGATAATAGTTGTTTAAGACGTGTGTAAACAATGACAGGTCAATGTTTTACAGCAGAAGGATATCAGGAGTGTCAAAATACTTAAAGGTCAATATGAGATTTTCAGTTCTTTTCTACATGCACACTCATCTTTGCAGGACAGTGGTTTTCATGTATAAAAGTTCTGTTTTTAAAGGTGGTTGAGGCTGTGTGGAAGGTCCCAGGGGGCAGCCTGGTGTTAAGGAGTCTAACAGCTTGGGGGTAAAAACTCTCCTGCAGCCTGGCAGATTTGGCTTTGATGCTGCAATATCTTCTCTTGGATGGCAGAAGTGTGAAAAGTCCATGTGAGGGGTGTAAGGGGTCCTGCACAATGCTGCAGGCCTTGCGGACACTGCGTTTGTAAAATATGTCCTGTAGTGAAGGGAGGGGCACCCCAATAATGTTCTCTGCTGTCTTTACTATCCTTTGCAGGCGCTTGCGGTCAGATATGCTGCAGTTTCCATACCAGACAGTGATGCAGCTGGTTGGGACACTCTCCATGGTGCCTCTGTAGAACATGGTGAGGATGGAAGGGGGAAGACGTGCTCGCTTCAGCCGCCTCAGGAAGTGTAGTCTCTGCTGGGCTTTCTTGATTAGTGATGAGGTGTTATGTGTCCACGTAAGTTCCTCAGTTATGTGCACACCGAGGAACTTGGTACTCCTAACAATCTCCACATCTAAACCGTTGATGCTGAGTGGGATGTGGGCAGACTGATTTTTGTGGGCAGACTGATTTTTCTGAAGTCCACGATTATCTCTTTTGTCTTGTTGAGAGAGAGATTGTTCTCTTCACACTATGCGGACAGCCGTTTCACCTAATCTCTGTATGCTCTTTCATCAGTCCCAGCACCGTCGTATCATCCGCAGACTTGATGATGTGGTTGGTGTTGTGCGTGGCTGTGCAGTCGTGAGTCAGCAGGGTGAACAGCAGTGGACTAAGCACACAGCCCTGCGGTGCTCCAGTGCTCAGTGTGATGATGCTGGAAGTGTTGTGGCCCATCCGAACTGCCTGGGGCCTCTCTGTCAAGAAGTCCAGGATCCAATTGCAGAGGGTAGTGTTCAGGCCCAACCTGCTCAGTTTTACAACCAGCTTTGGAGGGATGATTGTGTTGAAGGCAGAGCTAAAGTCTATGAATAGCATCCTGACATATGTGTCTTTTTTATCCAGATGTGTCAGGGAGAGAAGGGCAGAGCATATAGCATCCTCAGTTGACCTGTTTGAGCTGTATGCAAACTGAAGAGGGTCAAGGGAGGCAGGGAGATTAGTCTTTATGTGTGACATGACTAACCTTTTGAAGCACTTCATTATGATTGTAGTGAGTGCAACTGGTCGGTAGTCATTTAGGCATGTCACTGATGATTTCTTCGGCACTGGTATGATGGTGGTCGACTTGAAGCATGCTGGGACTGACGACTGGCTCAGAGATGTGTTGAAGATGTCTGTGAGGACACCAGCCAGTTGACTGGCACATTCTTTGAGCACAAGACCAGGTATGTTGTCGGGTCCTGCAGCCTTGCGTGGATTGACTCTGGATAGAGTCCTTCTCACATCTGTTATGGAGAGACAGAGTGCTTGGTCAGTGGAGGGAGGTGTTGCTTTTCTCACAGGCTCTTTGTTCTGCGCCTCAAACCCTGCAAAGAAGTTGTTCAGCTCATCCGGAAGGGAGGCATCACCATCACTGCTGTGTGGGTTGGGCTTGTAGTTTGTAATTGACTAAACGCCCTACCACATAAGACGTGTGTCTCTGGTGCTGCTGAATTGTTTGTTGATTTTCTGCGCGTATGCCCACTTAGCTCTCCATATAGCGCGAGACAGGTTGGCTCTGGTCACCCTGAGGGCGGCCTTGTCTCCAGATCTGAAGGCTGCATTTCTCATCTTGAGTAGCTTGTGCACTTCTCTTGTCATCCAGGGCTTTTGGTTGGCTCTTGTGGTAACATCCTTGGTAACAGTAACATCCTCTATGCATTTGGAGATGTAGCCAGTCACAGAGTCTGTGTACTCCTCCAGATTGATGGAGTCACCATCCATAGCAGCCTCTCTGAAAATGTCCTAGTCTGTCAATTCGAAGCAGTCTTGGACAGCTGAAACCGCACCAACCTGCCACACTCTGATGCTCTTGTGGGCTGGTTTAGTGCGCTTCAGCAGGGACTTGTATGCAGGGACCATAAAAACGCTGATATGATCTGAACAGCCCAGGTGAGGGTGGGGTAGGGCCTTGTAGGCGCCAAGAGCGCTCGTGTAAACATTGTCCAGACAGCTTCCCCCTCTAGTAGCAAAGTTCACATTCTGGGAGAATTTTGGGAGAAATGACTTCAAGTTGGCATGATTGAAGTCTCCAGCAATAATGAAAAATGCCTCGGGGTGCGTTGTTTGCAGTTTGCTGATGATCTCGTAGAGTTCTGCTAACGCCTGGTTAGCATTTGCGCTAGGCAGGAGGTAGACGGCATCCACCAGCACGCAACTGTATTCCCTCGGCAGGCAGGCAGGCGGACACCTTACTGATAAAACCTCTATCAGCAGGGAACAGTGTCGCACAACTGAGGCAGCGTTCGTTCACCACTTTCTGTTCACATAAACGCACAGTCCGCCCCCGCGGGTCTTACCGGACAAAGAGGCGTCTCTGTCCGCTTGGAAGATGGTCAGTCCGTCTAGCTGGATGGCCAAGTCTGCAATGTTTTCCTTGAGCCATGTCTCAGTGAAAATAAAGATGCAGCAGTCTCTCATTTCCCACTGCTTGGCCCGCTGCAGCTTTATATAATCCAGCTTGTTGTCCAGTGATCGGACGTTCGCAAGCAGAATAGACGGTATTGCAGGTCTGGTGGGGTTAGTTTTTAGCCTTGTGCTAACACCACCGCGTTTACCTCGTTTCTGCTTCCAATTGCTGCACTTGCGTTTTCGCCAACTCAGCTTCTCATGCTGCTGAAGTAAGCAAAGGCTGCGGAGTGTCTCTGTCACCTCACTGGATATTTCAGCACAGTTTCTTTGGAAATCGAGCAGGATTTTCCGCTCGTAAATGTATGTCTGCGTACTACTATAACTTAAATCTACTTTTTTTACTTATACTAGTTGATAAAGACGAACAAAGATTAACACTAAACACCGCAGACTCGGGAGCTCTGTAAGCCGCAGCCTGCACGGGCACCGCAATGATGAAGGCTCAAAGAATTTCAGTCATCCATTATTTGACAAACATGAAAAGAGCATGGAGCACATGAATGTAGTACAAGCTATTTCTAATAAACAAGCTAGTCAGGAAGAAATTTCCACTCGCCCTTTAGCTAGATGGCGAACAATGGTAAATGAAGAACAACGGCAAGCTCTGTGTAATATTTATCTCCTTGCCTTTCATAAAGCTAAACACGCTTGTCCCCTATCTTCCTATGCTGAAGATATTCCTTTACTGGACAAGCTAGGAGTAAATATTGGAACTGTGTAACATTCATGTGAGGCGGCCACACGGATAATGCTGACCATCGTACGCACTCTCGGCACGGAGTTGAAAGCAAAGTTGTAGTCTGCTGAATTTTGGGGACTGTTTTTTTTTTTTTTTTTTTTTTTTTTTTTTTTTTTTTTTTTTTTTTTTGATGAGTTTTATTTACAAAAAGGAGGAGCAAAAAATATGGCTGTACTTAAGTTGTGTGAAGAGAACGGGATCTCCTTTGTAAAATTGGGTAGATGTCATAATATCAGATGGTCTGCATGGAGGCATGACACACTGCTAAAAATATGAAGATTATTGCCAGCCATTAAAATGCAACTGGCAACGAGTGATAACGGTGACTTGCAGCATATTTGCACAGACCAATTTCAGTGTTTTCTGGGCAACGTGCTTGACATTGACAAGATGTTGAAGACCACATGTATTGTTTCAGAAGGAAAAGCTGAGCATTGGAGAATGTAAGGATGAACTCATGGTGGCCATAAGACAGATTACACTTGCTTGATGCTGAAGGCCACTACAGAGCATATACTGTTTCTAATGCTAATGCTGACAGAGACAAGATAAACTTACTCAGGGGGTTAATTGAGGAGTTGATATGACTCACTGAAAGTCATGTGATCATTTCTTAGTATTTGATCCTTCAACTTGGCCTAAGGAAATACACGATTTACATTGTTTTGGCAACTCACCAGTTTATTCCATTCTTCAGAATTATGAAGCCACACTGAGTCTTGACAAAGACACAACTGTCAGAGAATGGATGCGCTTAAAGCAAACGGGGAAACGCTTGGCAGCATCCTCTGTGTATGACTTGGTCCAGATAATAAATACAAGCAATCCAGATCTTTACTCCAACATTGTCAAATTGGTTAAACTGTCTCTTACACTGCCTTTGAGCAGTGCAGCCTGTGAGAGGGGATTCTCAAATGTTAACATAATAATAAACAAGCACAGATCTCGTCTGTCACATGCTCGCCTCATGGCCCTAATGCACATCCACCAGTCAAAGACCACCACAGAGACATTTGACCCAAAAGCAGTGGTTGATCTGTGGATGGAAACCGCTAGGCAGAGGCTTAACCAAGGAGAGGGAGATGCATCTGCAGCATCACCATCTACCATGCAGAAAACTGAAAGAGGACTGTGAGGTAGACAGCAAGAAGGACAGTGAGGAAGGTTGCACTTATTAAAACCTTACTCTGTATGGAGTGATCATGTATTTCTGATTCTTACTACTTTTTAAGCTGCTGCTATATTTTTCTTTTATTATTATTGTTGTTGTATCTATTTATTTTTTTACCCTAATTCTTTACCTTAATGTTAAATCTGTTATAGAAATTGTTTTATTTAAATTTTTTCAGTTTCTTTGGCAAAATGGTTTATGGTCCTGCCAATAAAGCTCTTTGAATTGAATTGCGTACCAAACTCCATCTGATGGTACTCACTTGACTAACTCACTGAAAAAGTTATGTGCATCCCTGCTTATAGCTCTTGTTTGAAATGCTAACTGTTCTTAACTGAGAAAATGGGCATATTTTCAACCCTAGAGCACATTTCCTCATATTTGTATACCTTATTGTGATAAAATAGGAACGCTCGTCGCAAACGTTCCTCTTTGTAGCCCAGTCCACACCTTTGTAAAGAAGTGGATGGATATGCAGCAACTCTTTAAATGGTTACTGTATTCTGTTTAGTTCCCTACAAGTGGCCTGGCAAAAGTACAGATACATTAAAATTTAGAAATTGAATTTATTTAGTCTGCTGAATAAGTTGAAACGGCTTCTGGATGTTTAACTCGAACAATACAATTACATTATTGTAATACATTGTGTTGTCAGTAAGTAATGCTTATCCTCCAATAATTTAAATTTTTCTATCAATTGATTTTACCGACATTTGCAGTATTGACTAGTTCATTAAACTCATAAAATTCACCATTATGTTAAAATAGTTAATGACACCAAATGTTTGTAATATGAACAAAAGTGACGTTGGTAGCCAGTGGCCACGGATGGGCAAGGAGACTTTGTTTGCTCTTAAGGACACTGTTGCAAGAACATGTACTAAAACATGGCACTGTGATAATGTTTCAGTCACTAGAATAGAATGCAAATTGTGAAAATTACCCTGTTGCCCAATTACAGTGTATTCAGTCTTCTGTAAAGACAGAGAGACAGACAAAATATTAAGAGACTACTATCACTCAATGAGAAACAGCAGAATCCTGGAGACATTGAAGCTTGCAAATTCAGCCGTACTGTATTATAATCATTATTAGATTATGTCAATTGAGCCCTCTCTTGGTGAAACATTGGTGCACATGCATCATCTGCAATAATTCCTGCAAGCACAGTGGAACCTGGAATTTCCACTTATCTTAAAAATAAAAAAACATTTAAAGTTAATAACTAAAAAGAATCTTATATAAGCCAAATCAGATGTCATACTAGTCAGATGTGTGCCCCAAGAGCAAAGGAGAGTGTTTCATATTATGAAACCTAATGTAAATGAAAAGTTTATGCAATGTCTACCTGCCATGCCAGATGCGCACAACTGCTGAGACCCGGGATCTCATGTATAAACGGTGCGTATGCACAAAAATGTTGCGTAAGCCTGTTTCCACGTTCAAATCGCGATGTATAAAACCTAAAATTGCCGTAAATCCACGCATATTTCCATGGTAGCTCATACCCTGACGTACACAAGTTCTGCGCTCAGTTTTGCAGGGTGGCGGCACTCAGCATTAAAGCAGTGCTACTGTTCCAGTGTGATTACCCTTTCTTTTTTTGATCCACATCCCTGACGCGGCTTTATAAATACACTGAAGTTAACGGCATATTGTTTATTAGTTTAATGCATCTGATTGTAATTAACCTGTAACAATATAATGGTCTTCTTTCGGCTGCTCCCGTTAGGGGTCGCCACAGCGGATCATCTTCTTTAATATCTTTCTGTCCTCTGCATCTTGTTCTGTTACACCCATCCACCTGCATGTCAACTGTCCTTTCTTTTTCGGCCAGCACCCTCTTGGCTAACAGTACTGGTGGCGGTTGTTGTTATCCCAGGGCTCAACCGATCCAGTATGGAAATTTGTATTGTTGTCCGCATATTTATTTGGCAAAGTTTTACACTGGATGCCCTTCCTGAGGTAACCATCCCCATTTATCCGGGCTTGGGACCGGCATGAAGAAACACACTGGTTTGTGCATCCCCTGTGGCTGGGTTAGCGTTGTTACTGTCACTGCACCTTCTTTTTCTTCTTTTAGCTGCTCCCGTTAGGGGTTGCCACAGTGGATCATCTTTTTCCATATTACACTCACTGCACCACTCAGAGTATTTATATCACTGTATCTGAGTGGGGAATAAAAGATCTACAGAATCTGAGAAAGAGAATTATCAGTATACAGCATCAAGCACATGCTGCCTATTGAACTTCTTTCACATGGCAAATGCTTCAAAATGTTTCCTGTACGGACCTCGTGGTTCAGAAACCGTTTCATCCCAAGAACTATAAACACACTCAATCAGTCCATGAAGTGCTCCTTGTAGAACTGTTTGTACTTATTAGTACAATCATCTCACTGTAAACTTGCGATAGTTATAATATTGCACAACCTGAGCCACTTTATAAAGTGCGTATTTACATATGACAATATCGTTTTTAAGATGAAATGTAGCAAAATGTTTATTATACAGCTAAAACTTTAACTTCATTTAAATAATCTATATTGTTAATAATTAAACATGTGTCACTGCACTAGCCAGGATCTAGCGCTCAGTTCACGTATTGTTTCTGCCTCGCGCTGTATGCTTGCTGGGACTGGCGTGACACTGGAAGGATAGAATAATTAAACATGTACTACGAAGATATTTCCTTAAGTTTTGAAGAATCTGCATTCTAAGCTTACAGATGGCTTAACGTCTATTACAGAGCTGATTGTATGGTGATTGGGTATTTGGAGAAAGAAAAGTAAGGACAGGAATTGGGGGTTACTGCATTTGAATGAGACAGTACTGCTGCAATAAATTACAATAAATTACAATAAATTACAATAAGTTACAATCACTGCGCCACCGGGTTCCCATGTTTAATAGCCTGCTTTAAGTCCTGTCATCATGAAAATATCACATATACATCTCAGTATTTTAATTATTCAGAGAGCTGTAATATTATGAATGTAATGGATTCTGTCTCCCGTCAGAGGAAAAGAAAGCCTGGAAGCATGTAGTGATTCACACATACAGAGCACATAGAAGATCAAATACAAAACAAAGCCTTTGATGTGCTACTTTTAGTTACGATGGGATTTGAGAAACTAGTAAATTAAAGATTTTAAGATGAAGTTTATGATGTTCTACTTTAATGACAAAATAAACTACGTGATTAAAGTGGAAATTTCGAGATTAAAGTTGACTTTTTGTGCTTTTTTTTCCCCACTGTGTGCCTGTTTTTTTTTTTTTTTCTCTGTACCCTAATAAGCTTTCATATGAAACTCAGATGGTGGACTACGACTTGCCTTTTCACAGCGACTTTGATTTCTGACAACTTTTTTTATTTCCGGCACTGTGCGACTTGAGCTTTTGAGTTTCTCCGACACTCTATTTCACTCAATCAACTTCCTTTTGTTGTTTATACCACTGTTTAAACCAACAAATAGTACGTTTTTCCTTGCCTCCACTCAGTATTCGCTGAACTTCTATATCATCCAGCGGCCCCCCCCCCCCCCCAACCCAAATCGCAATGGACATCACCAGATGCTGGGTTTGCTCCTTTTAAATGCTCTGCCAGGCCTTTACTGCAGCGGCTTTCAGTTGCTGTTTGTTTGTGGGCCTTTCTGTCCGAAGTTTAGTCTTCAACAAGTGAAATGCATGCTCAATTGGGTTAAGATCAGGTGACTGACTTGGCCATTCAAGAATTTTTCACTTTGCTTTAAGAAACTCCTGGGTTGCTTTGGCTGTATGTTTTAGGTCATTGTCCATCTGTATCATGAAACGCCGCCCAATCAATTTGACTGCATTTAGCTGGATTTGAGCAGACAGTATGTCTCTGAACACCTCAGAATTCATTTGGCTGCTTCTGTCCTGTGTCGCATCATCAATAAACACTAGTGTCCCAGTGCCACTGGCAGCCATGCACGCTCAAGCCATCACACTGCCTCCACTGTGTTTTACAGATGATGTGGTATGCTTTGGATAATGAGCTGTTCCACGCCTTCTCCATACTTTTTTCTTGCCATCATTCTGGTAGATGTTGATCTTGGTTTCATCTGTCCAAAGAATGTTTTTCCAGAACTCTGCTGGCTTTTTTAGATGTTCTTTAGCAAAGTCCAGTCTAGCCTTTCTATTCTTAAGGCTTATGAGTGGCTTGCACCTTGCAGTGTGCCCTCTGTATTTACTTTCATGCAGTCTTCTCTTTATGGTAGACTTGGATATCGATACGCCTACCTCCTGGAGAGTGGTGTTCACTTGGTTGGCTGTTGTGAAGGGGTTTCTCTTCACCATGGAAATGATTCTACGATCATCCACCACTGTTGTCTTCCGTGGATGTCTAGGTCTTTTTGCGTTGCTAAGTTCACCAGTGCTTGCTTTTTCTCAGGATGTACCAAACTGTAGATTTTGCCACTCGTAATATTGTAGCAATTTCTCGGATGGGTTTTTTTCTGTTTTCGCAGCTAAAGGATGGCTACTTTCACCTGCATGGAGAGCTCCCTTGACCGCATGTTGTCTGTTCACAGCAAAATCTTCCACATGCAAGCACCACACCTCAAATCAACTCCAGGCCTTTTATCTGCTTAATTGATAATGACATAACGACAGACTTGCCCACACCTGCCCATGAAATTGCCTTTGAGTCAATTGTCCAATTACTTTTGAGCCGTCTGCACTTCAACTGCATCTGAGTTGTTTCATTTAAAATTCATTGTGGTAATGTACAGAACCAAAATTAGAAAAAAGTTGTCTGTCTAAATATTTATGGACCTAACTGTATGTCGCATCAAATTTTCTATTCTTGAGAGAGACTGCAACCACTGAAAAAGTGTGCTGCTGCCGGTGTCATTATGGTGTCTTGCCGCTAGTACTGGCTGTAACCCCTTATTCAGGTGTAAGGAGACATATTAAAAGCAAGTAACATTCCATACAATCAAATCAATATTTGTAATACCAGGTCACTTTAAATTCCCTCGCACCTTATCAGCAGCATCTTTGTTTTGCAAATGTGTCAATAAGCACAAGCAGCCTGCTATCCTGAAGTCAAGTCAGATGCAAAATTCTCAGAGATGGGAGTAAGGTCTCTGGAATTGTGTAAGGTAAATAATATATTGTTATTTAGAATACAAGTATCTTTGTAAATCTAGGATGACAGGAAATGCGAGGCAAGAAATGTTGAACACATAAAAACAAACTTTTTCATGTATAGTAATGACTGACTAAATGTTGACGTGAAGTGTACAATGTGTGAAGACCAACATCCAAATATCAAATAAACACTTTCACAAAACGGGCAGCAAAACAAGTGCGGTTTCATTCAAAAATATAACCAAAGAAATTGTTCAATTTACATGTTACCAGCAATGTGTTAAAAATGAAGCCCAACTATCAATTGATACAAAGTAGACATGTCTGCTTGGCTACTGTAGATGTAAGGACTGCTGCCTCATAATCAAGAGGTTGTGGGTTCGTTCCCGGGTCCTTCTCGCATTTAACATTTTGAGTAGTGAACTGCTTTTATTTGTTACTATTACAATATATAATAAAAACATACATTTTGATTTGAGTCTGCAACAGCCAGTGTAAATTTATGGTACTTGTAATAGCGCTAAAAGAATGAAAGCAGACACAAACACAGCTCAATCATTTCTTCTTGGTGTCTTGTTGAGTAGACAGACACTGCAGTAGCTATGGTGGATGTTACTTTTCCTCACACAGGGACATTCACATCATGTCACTTTAACGATTTTTTTATTCAAGAATAAAACTGAATAAAAAATAGTTCAAATTAAGTTTTATTCTTGGATATTTAGACTTCACATATCCTACACTTTGTCAAAATTATGTTATTACTATAACATACAAAAACATTTTCTGTTTTAGTCATGCATTTCTTGCCCCGCATTTCCTCAGTCATTCTATATTTACACAGATTGTTGTAGACACAGAAATGTATGTATTTCAAATCACGGTATTTCATTACCTGTGTAATTCCTTACAAATGCATCACCAGATAAACACAGACTGGAACTGTTTTAGCAGGGTGATGATGCCTTCATCTGACTGAATGTGGGGTGGGTGGGTGTAGCAGGCTGCGTTCTGTTGAGCCACACATTTGAAAAACAAAAGCGGCAATTAGGGTAATGATGGGGAGCTACGAGCTTTTTGGTGTATGTCAGGAAAGTTTAAGGAGGTCAGGGACAATGAAAGAAATTGTAAGCTTCAGGAATTCTAGTATTAACAGAAATAAATTCAACCTCCTCCCAAGAGAAAGAGAGGAAGGCCAACAGACAGAGTAAAACTTTAAGAGTAGTAAAGAGGGAAAAGAATCCTTTTCCTCAATATAAATGCTAATTCTATAACGTAATTGATTAGATCCTTGCATTCTAGCTCCAGCCTCACTGGGCCACATGTTTTGGACATGCACCAAGCCAAAACTATCATTCTGGACCAAAATCTTTCAATGCTTATTGGACAGGCTTCATGTCACAATCACTCCTACTCCATTAACAGCTGTGTTTGGTGTACTCCCAGATGGTCTTAAAGTGGAGAAGGACAAATAAACTGTAATTGCCTTTACTTCACTATTAGCACGTAGACTTCTCTTGCTCAACTGGAAGAATCCTAGCTCACATCTTTTAAGTCAATGGGGAAACTGATGTTATACAGTATACTATTTGAAATTGGAAAAAATCAAATTCTTGCTTTTTTTATTCTTTCTGTAAATAGTCAGTGAGTCAATGCATTTGGAAAGTGTATTGTACTCTTTGATTGGCTCCCACAAGGTAAGCACCTCAGTGTGGCAGTGGAATCAATATTCCCCCATCACTGCCCCAAAAAAAATGTGATGAGGATCATCTACATAAATGATGTATTTGTGTACCTTGGTAAAATGCAAGGCTATTGACAATGGGGACAACCTGTGGCCAAACATAAAATTTTAGGAATTGCAGAGAAGCAATGTTGGCATACTAAACCCAACATATGCAATATCATCATCATCAGTTGGCAATGATAAGAAAACAACTGTTGATCGACTTGAGAGTTTTACACATTGCCTAGCCTTAATTCTCATCATCAGCACTGATTTTTCTTTCTTCCTTTCGAGATGTTTTGGGTATTTCAGCAGTTATTTCTTAGTGACCACACCAGTGTATCTGACACTGAAGAAGCTGTGTGTCATTTGCTCCCCATAGTCTACACTGCTGTTAATTAATTTGTCATTGTTCAGATGCAACTAAGAGAACAAATTCTCAAAAGCATGAAACTTAAGAAAATAATTATGGCATAAATATGACCAGTATGAATGTAAACCACACACTACTGCTCGTTTCTGAATAACAGAAAGAAAAAAGACCAGATAATTAAACATTAAATCACATCATTTATGTAAATGTCTTAACTCGCTTAATCCAGACCAGTGTTGCCAGTGGTGCTGGAGCCTATCACAACTATTATACGGTACGGGGCAAAACACACACTCAAATGAAATATTCACTAGGGCCAATTTAGTATTGCCACCTATCCTGCATTTCTCTGCACGGTGGGAGGGAACCAGAGCACCCAAAGGAAACCTATGCAGACATAGGGAGAACATGCAAACCCCATGTAGGGAGGACCCTGGACATGCACACAACCAGGTCTCCTTACTCTGAGGCAGTAGTGCTAACACTGTACCACGGTACTGCCCACAGTGAGGTCATTTAAAGGTAAAATTACACACTTGTTGCCACAGAAGTTCCCCTACAACTAGGATTAGAAAACAACTGTTTTATGGTATATTGGGGACTATGGAGTGTTCTGACAAATGACTTCAGTGATAAACAGTCCATACAGAAAGGAGTCCTGTAGTAACTAAAGGTGTAATGAATTATAAAGTCCAAAGAGACAGACAAGTGGACATGATGCATAAAGTAAAACCTCCACCTGAAGGCAGCATGCCAACCCAGGGTACAAAACAAACTTGAAGCTTTGTTAAGGAGGAGTACACTTCAACGAAACCTTGTTGAAGAATTAAAAAAAATGAAGTGCTCTACTTCTAGACTAATTTGCCACTATGGAAAATGCATTTTGTTTGTTCTCGAGGACACCAGGCATACAAGCATTTGCAGTAGATGCTTTAAAGTGGGCAGTCCTGGAGAACAAAGTGCCTGCAGATTTTATTTCAGTTTGTGTATATTTCCCAATTTCAGCTGTGTTTAGCATAGTAAAAGAACATTCAAACTAGATCGATTTGATATTTGCTGACACCATTGTGTTACCCAAAACTTAGAGATACAGTAGATGTGAATGCTGATTTTTTTTTAACTGTGCAAAGGAAATGTGCCCTGCCACACAAGACACAGACGTATTTTAGAGAGAGCCGAATGTTAACAAATATTAATACAGAGATTTATCACTGGTAGAGATAAGGTAGAGACTCAGGCACTAATTGCCAGGTTTGGTAACGGGTTTGACAGACACGAGTACTTATCAGACCTGGTACCTGGTGTCTATCAAACCTGTCAACCATTCTTCTGAAATTGGGTGGATTCATTATAGACCTTCATCTAGTCACAAAAACCCTAATTCATACGAGTCCCCTGTACTAGTAAATTAGTCCACAGTGGTCGCTGTCACTGTTTCTATGTAGACTTTGAATTCTTGATAATAGAGTCCTTGAAACTACCCTCCAGTATCATGGGTTCATTTAGCTTGTGTCTTAGCAAGTGATATGCCCTTCAAAATGACTGCTGCCTTTCTAGATAATCATCACCCACTATAGTGTAGGCATGGCACAATCTCCCAGTCAACCAACGATGATATGATGTGGGCATATTTAGGTATAACCCGTGTGAGGTTCCCCTATAAAGGTACAGGGTGAGCCAAAAAGAAGTACCACATTTCAAATGTTTATCCTACAAAAACACTACAAGATAAAATAAATTTCATTGTGACACAAGAAAGGGTATAGAAAATAGATTTTTTTTTTTTCCCTCTCTGTGTTTTAAAAATAGTGTCTTCAAGGTGGTGGCCATTATTAATGATACACTCTTCAAGATGATTTCTGAACGCTCGCATGACTCGTGCAACCATTTCAAGGGGAATAGTGGCGATTTTGTGGCAAATAGCATCTTTGAGGGCTTCAAGGTTTTGAGATCAGTATGTGGTATACCTTTGACTTGAGACAGCCCCACAAGAAGAAATTGCACGGAGCAAGATCAGGCAAACGTGAAGGCCACCCATTGCCACGCAGGGAGATCAGTTTGAGTGGATCTCCACACTGTATGAGCTGTTGCTCCATCCTGTTGAAACCAGGCATCCACCACATCCATTTCTTCCAGTTGGGGCCACAAAAAGTTCTCTAGCATTTCAATATAACGTTCTGAAGTGACTGTGACCGTTGCCCCCACCCCCTCCAAAAAATAAAGGCATACAATGACAAATTCTGCAACGGCGCACCAAACGGTAACACACTCACTGTGCAGGGGTCTCTATTGTTTGCGAAGGTTGGTTTGAGCCCACCTTGTCGCTGCACATGATGATGGCATCTTGATGAACTCTTTGCAGGATGCTCATGCACAACTGTACGGCTGTCCCAGTCTCTCTCAGTGAATTCCTGCAACAACATCATTTTGCATGGATGGAAATTAAGGTCCTCATACAGAATTCTCCTCAAAGACATGTTGGAAATGCCTAAGGCACAAGCATGTTTGCTCGCTGGTCATCTAGGAGACTACAAAATTGATGCCCTTACAGCTTGGATGTTTTCAGGTGTTTGTACAGTCCGAGGATGGCCTGGAGATTTTCTGTTCAATGTTGTACACGTCTGTCTAAATTTAGCCACCCACTGAAGAATTAATTTCTGATTTGGGACATCACCGTTAAGTACGTTTAGAAGGCGTGTTGCATAGTGATGATGGATTTGTTGTTTTTGAAGAACACTTCAACGGCGAAAGCATGGTGGGCACCGGACCAATGCATGTGGACGACTGAAAACTACAAGGGACCTCCACCCCAGCCCACTTTGCTGCCTCTACCTCATGCAATGACCTTGAGAAATGTGGTACTTCATTTTGGCTCACCCTGTTTCTTCCAGCTTGAAGAAAATTTAATCACAGTCCCTACTCTCCTATTCTACTCTATTTTTCATAACAAATTATAAGAGAAGTAAGAGGTGCGATGTGTTTGCCTTTTCATAATTGCATAATTAGATCTGGACCACCCTGTACAGAAACATTCCAGACTGACATTTTGTTATTTGTACAGCCAACAGCATCATTGTATTGAGGTTTTTAGTTTCTGATGCAATGTTCAAATGTTTAAAATTTACGTTATTTTTCATTGTACTTGCATTTAAAGTAAACTGTGCTGGTATCTTAGTTAAAACTATGCCATTGCCTGTGTTAATTTTTTTTTTTTTTTCTTTTTTTCAATAATAGAAAAATTCCACATGTCCCATCTGCAGAGCAGATGCTGCATCAAACATTTTGTGAAAGACCACATGATGATACATCAACCTCTCTGGGTTCATGGCTTTATTTTGTTTGTATTTGTTGGATACTCAGGGAATTAATATCAAAATGTTGAATGTTGTCATTGTTTTTAATATATATTTGTTGGAAATGCTTTTCTTTTTAATATTTAATGTTTCAAATAAAACTGTGTTCTCATTTTAGCCGGTCCAAATAAACACAAACTGCTGAACTGATGTAACAATTCAGGTTGCACTTCCACTAAGGGGCAGATGATGTGTAACATTAGTATTTTATATAATAAAACCTATAAATTTTGATAGGCAATGTATATATGTACATTGTTTTCATTTTTCCTCTTAAATTTTTTAAAGATGCCTTCTTCATTTAATTTCAAGATGTTTATTCCATTTACAGACACATTTCTAATCAATGAGCTTGGTAGACTTTGGGATTCAAAAATAAAAGTTTTACATACTCCTGCTGGCCTTTTATTCTTTTGAATTTTGCTAATGTGGAAAAATTGTAAATAAAACAATATTCACAGATTTGAGAAATACCCTTGTCATTAAATGCAGAGGAATTATTTTTTGATAATTGTGGATTAAGCCCACACTTTTAGATGAGTTGCTTGTTCTGGTTTAAATAAAACAGACAGTGAGGCCAATGAAAGTTGTAAGAATTACTTCCATAATGAACAAGAAAAAAAACAGCATGCTTTATATATCCACAGCCATGACCTGGACTACAAACAATGGTGGGTGTAATTTAAATAATGAGCCATGGGGAAGATCGGTGAATGATGATAAGACAACTGTTGATGGAAAAAGTGGCAGAAACAAAGCTTTCAGAAGTTACTACTGCATACGAGAAAAGGAACAACTGCCAAAATGAACTGAGTGCAGTAAAAGACTGCTGCTGGAGAGGGGTACTCTGTGAACCTGGTACAGAGAGAGCCTTGACGTCCGTGAATTTCCTCTCACTAGTATCTTCTGGAGGCCCATGTCTGTAGATTTTGTCTGAAATACTACATACAGTAAACGCTCACTTCAATTAATCTGCCATGTAATCTTGGGATGTTTGTGTTTTTTTTTTTTTGCCCTGCGTATGGGCTGTTAACGACATGTAGATGACCTTTATTGCCCTAAATGGCTAATTCATTTTGCCATATGTGTTAAAATAACAAACAACAAAAATTAGCATAAACAGAAGTTAAAAGAAATGCTCATTTGAAGGCAGTACTCTGGTGTAAAACTCATTTTGCTGAAGATAATGTTCAAATTCAGTTCATTTTTATATAGCACTCCCCACTGAAAACGGGCTTGGAGTGCTTATGGAAATTTATAGCTACTGTATATTACAGTAGCAGCCAAGTTTTAAACCTTACAGTATTTACATACTTGTACATAAACGCTTGATTTAAAAAGCCCTTTTAATATAGCAGTTGAAATATGGCAGTTTGATCTTTCATATGTCTGGTGGTTAAGTTGGTTTTTTTGTCGGATTTTATCACTTGTCAAACCTGGTAAAACATGGCAAGCAGAATCAGTTGTATATCCGATGAAGGTATTTTGGGTTTTATGTGAACGTAACTGTTTCACTAATGTTTGACCAACCTCAGTCACTCTGTTGAAGATCCCCAGTCTTTGTGTTTAGCTTACGTGTTGATCTTCTTTTTCCAAAACCAGAGGTCAGACCAAACGGCAGAACACTGCACAGTGAAACATTGCAGAATAAACAAGTTGACATTGAAGTCACTCAGTTTACATAAGGATGCCCTCTGTGCAAAAATGTCTTAACACAATCAAAAAATCTGAGTTGATCATTGGCCTTCATTCCTGGTTGTGAGATGAACAGATTATTAGAACTTTATTTGTCCCCGGGGCAAAATGTTTGGCTTTTTACAGAAACTACCCTTTAAATAAATACATAAAGAGATAAGTATACATACAGCACATGCAGCAGAATGACTAAAAATGAAAAAGAATGACACAGCCACAGAGAGACATCTCTTATTCAACATGTTTTATAATTATTTGAGTAGGTTCTTTCTGGACAATTTTCGTATATATCCTAAAATCTGCCTCTTTTTCCCTTAACTTGATACTTGTACTGACATAATTTTCAGAAAGATCCTGTCTCTCAACAGAGTGCTGCCAGTTTGTCTATATCAGTTTGGCTTGTTTTCATACCATCTTTTGTTCACCTGGCCTTTTCTCAAAATAATGCACCACTAACATCATAAATTTTAGTCTGAAACTGCTATTGTAAAAGCTTTCGTGAAAGGTTGGCTGCAATACACCTAAATAGCATTATTATTAATTTTGCCGTCCCATTTGGATTTTACATTGACTTTGTCTTGTGTCACTTTTTGTTGTTGCAGATTTTCGATTAAAAAACTATTAAACTAACATCTTTTATTCAGTGATATCCAAAGCTCAACCGATCCAAATGGAAATGATCACCTATGACGAGCCTGCTTCTGGGAACAGGGCCACTGAAATGGTAAGTGAACTGGTCAGATGCAGTGGACCTGGGGTAGTACTGAGCTAGCTAAGGATCAAGACCAGACTACGTAGTACAGTACTAAAAGGAGACCGTCCTCGTCTCTTAAATGTTGTTGTAGTGAATGGCAAAATGAAATCAATACCAAGTTTAATTAATCCACAACTAGTCTTGTTTGGGTCTTGTGTTTCTTCTTGGTTTGTTCAGCTAGCATTCTGATTGCCCATTAACGGTGGCATGCTGTCTCGCCCTCCCTCAATCAAGACCTGCAACCTACATTCCTTTCAGTTTAAAGGGAGAGAACACAGGGAAGATGTATGTCTTCATGTAAACTTAATAAAAATAATTGCAGTTGTTAAGCTACGTCAGATCGAAATGAGTGTCGTCGTTGTTGTAAATGCTATTCACATTGAGTACCTGAAAAGGCCATAACATCTATTGAAAGTAATGATGCTGACAGGTAAACATTAGTAAGAGTCGTATATGAAGCATAAATTGTCTCTCTGCAGCTCAAGGGTGGATCCATCACGGTAACCTGTGTGTGCACTCTGGCGTATATGAGAAAAAAGTAATGAATTCTTTCTTATGGTAATTATGTAAATTCTATTGATTAATTCTATCATACTACTAGGAGAGCCTGTTGTGAATCTTTAAGATCACATTTATTTATTTTTTGCATATAACTGAATTGAGCGTTGGGTAACACTATTTGACTATAGCTGCAACACAATTTCAGGATGCTGCTGATATCACCCCTGCCAAAACACCTCCAACTTCAGAGTGGAAGATCAGAATCACTTCAGATTTCATTTGCTGTCACCAAATGACTTTTAGATTATGTCCTACATAAAAGTAGCTGTGTTGCAAGGACTATATGCTGTTACATTCCATGAACTCATAAATCATATGAGATCCCAAGATTAGACATCGCATCTCCGTGGCCTTGGTCACCCTGTGATTAATTTAAGGCAAACTAAACTTAGCAGACCTCAATTTAACATATGCTCTGTGCTATTCATTGTATCAGCAATCACGTCATATGTATCCAGTAGCAGCAGCTACCAGCTCAGACGTGGTCACCATATGCTTTTCCTGGATCCCTAGCACACATAGGAGAGGCCAAGCATAATGCCAGGCATGATCTTGTGCACTCGACTTGCCAGTGAACATCTGCAGCATCGTATATGTCATATGTATGAAGTTGATTTAGTATGCTGGCGAGTTCACAAACACTCGTTTACATGGTGATTGTCATTTAAAAATGGTTTGTGGCACCAGGTTTACTAAATCTGAATATATATAAATTTAATACATGATGCCCCTCCTCTTTTACTTGCGATTAATGGTCAAATGTACTTTGATCCATATCGTTCTATCTGCTGTATAATATAACAATTAAGGTCTGTCTGTCAAGTCTCTCAGAGCAGTCTTAGTAGTCATTTTGGCTTTGGTGATGCAACAAAAGGTGCACACTAAGACAATCCCCAACAAAGACGGAAACTATAAAACTGGACAGGAGTCTGAGAAGGCGGCTTTACAGGAACACTCGTGAGAAAGGGAGTGCTGGTGAAGAGAGGGTCAGAGGAAAGGTGTGCTGGAAAGAGATAACAAATATTTTTAAATTATTCTGTTAACTGACTTTGACAGTTACCGGGGTTAGTTTCTTAGAGTACGGAGAGTAAATATTTTCATGCAATGCTGGTCTTTTTTGTGGCATTTAGTTAAATATATTTCATTCAGTATCACCCTATACTTCAGTCCAAATAGAACAATTAAATATTTCAGTATGTTTAATGGCATACAAGTTTATTTTCATGTCCATAACATCCTATCTGACAAGTATGGAATTCATTTTGTAACCTTACTCATCATACTAATTCTGTTAAATCTGTTCATGAGGAGGTCCAAGTTAATATTCAACTTTGTTCTCCTTCTCCAACTCCAAGAAGCCCCCTGCAACTGCACATAGTCTTAGTCTTGGTCCCGTGCCAGCTGGCAGTTCTGGGGCACACTGCAATAGGGCAAAACTCTAAAAGCAGTCTTGTTACCATAAATAAATACTAAGATCAGACCAGCACTAGCTCATCGCCAACTCGGAGCACACCAAAACTAACCCTTAGCGTTGCTTAAGTCATCTGATTTGAATGTAAATAAAAGTTAAGATGGGGTGGCGGTGGACTCTTGAAAGGCTAAAGAAACCTCTTCACCTTTAAACTTCAAAGATTAAGTTCTAGAAAACAACGTTTCTGACCACTGCTCTCTTGTTATGTCTGAGAAAGCTCAGCAGGAGCTACTCTTGAGACTGTCAAGTAAGTTCAGGCAGTCATATGGAGCAATGGCCCTTTCTTTCAGATCTATAATCAAGAGTTGTTTGGCCTCCTCCAGAACTATGTGATGTGACAACATCATTCCTTGAGATGAGACATAGAGGGAGCCATGTGCAGCTTCTAAAATCACAGACTCTCCCAGAATGAAATGAAAGGTTTTACTGATCTGTCTAACCCATCCTATGTTCACGCTGTAAAATGGCCATGGTATCATGACCAGGACTAATAGCACATTACATTACAATATATCATCCAACAGTCTGTGAAGCTCCCAAAAATGTTGGGAGACTGAAAAACATTTCTCATCCCTTTAGAGGTCAGTGCAGCTCAATATACAGCACAGGCTGTGCCTACGTCTGTTGTTATAGTAAGTAACTTGTGAAATTCGCAGACGACCCGAAACTTTTAGGGATGGCAAACACTGAGGCTACAGCAAAAAGAATTCAAAAAAGACCTGGACAAATACCACATGGGAGACACTGTCATACAGGAAGCAACCTCTGATAAGGTTTCAGGGGTTTGTGTTGATGCATTTTATTCAACCAAGCAATGCACAAAATCAATTAAAAAGGTAAGCAGTATATTGTTATATATCATAAAAACTGTTTAATTTAAGTCAAGGGACATTAGGCTCAAACTATATAATTGCACTCGTACTTACTGGAGTATTGTGTGCAGTTCTGGTCACCACTGTACAATGAAGATATAGCAGCACTTGAAGCTGAGCAAAGGAGAGCAACCAAGAGCATCCCAGGACTTAAGGACATGTCCCACTCTGGCTGACTTAGAGAATTAAACCTGTTTATTCTCAGGCAGAGGAGACTGTGTGGGGACCTAATCTAGGTATTTAAATTCCCCAAAAGGCATCGATAAAGTAGATCCAGCAACATTCTTTTGGCTTAAGGGTGAATCAGGTACTTGAGGACATCAGTGCAAATTAAGGAGAAGTGGTACATTTGAGACCAGGGAACACTTCTTTACACAGTGTGTTGTGGAATCCTGGAACAAACTACCAAGAAATGCAGATGAAGCAGAAACCTCGACAACCTTTAAGAAAAATCTGGATAAGATATTAGGACAATTTAGCTATTAGTGAAACAAACGGGCTTGATGGACTGAATGGTCTCCTCTCGTCTGTCAAATTTCTTATGTTCTTCTGTAAACCAGCAGTACTGCAAGACAATCTATGACTCTGAATGAGTTAATCAAAATTTAATTTTTCTAAAACTAGGGGGCTTTGCTCGCCAACCCCCATGTTTGGTTTTCCAGGTATACATTTTTAAGAATTTTTTTTTCTTTGAATTGTTATTTCATTAGTTTCACTTTTATTTCAGAACTTCTGTAAAAACAATATTTTGAATCTTTGGAGTCCCAATATGCTGAATCTTTTTAAGGAGGTCAGTGAGACGTGTGTTTAATGACTTTGTACTATAATTCAGGATAGGTTTCTCCGTTTGGAATTTCCGCACAGACAAAACGATCATCATCATCAGCAGGTAATCATTTTTTTTGCAAAGTAACCAATAAATGCATGTGAGGTAAACTCCGTTTTTGAAATTCTCTTGACTTAAACTTCAAAGCCTTACAATACTTACATACTTCTGACATATCACCTATGTCCATATATTCGATCACTATTCGCCTTTTCGTTATTTCTTCGAGTAATAATTTCTCTTTGTTGGTGCTAATGTGATGTTTGCTTTCTTTGTTTTGACACTGTCGTTTTTTTCTGCTTTCATATTCTGTATCTTGCTCTGCATGTGTTTCGCGCCTACGTTTTTTTAGTCTTTTGAATTCCAGTTTTCATTATCTCTAACCTGCTCTGCATGTGGTTGGCCCCCAAGTTTTTTAACCTCTTTATAAAGTTTTACTTTGTTTTCCACGCTGTCTTTTATTTCTGACCTCGCTTTGTCCTGCTTTTTATTCAATGACACCTGGTCCGTGGTGATTATTTTTCCTTTTCGAGTAATAATTTCCGTTTGTTTGCGCTACTGCGATCTTTAATTTCTTTTTTTTATACTGTCTAATTTTCCTACTTTCATATTCTTTAACGTTCTCCACATGTGTATCTCGCCGTTTTTTTTTTTTGAGCCTTTTGAATTCCACTGCTTTCATAATCTCTAACCTGCTCTGCCTGTGTATAGCGCCAACGTTTGTCAACGTCTTTATGAAGTTCTACTTTGTCTTTTACTCTCTGTCTTTTAATTCTGAGCCCGAATGGATGTGCTTTTTTTTCCAATTCCACCTGTTCAGGGCTGATAATTACTTTTGCTCTTTTTTCTCTCCAGCGCTTTTGAGTCTGTTTTCTTTGTGCTGCTCTTTCTTCTTTGCTTAGTCGTCGATGTTTCATCTATAACGTATTGTCCTTATACACTTTATATGTGCTGAAAGCCCTGGATCTGTGTGTACTTAAATCCTTTACACGACTGAGTGTTTTGCTGCCCGTGGTCTTATTTGATATTGGTTGTAAGTATGGCGTGTCTTGCAAGAATCTCATGTTCTACGTCCTCGCGAGACGGTCCTGGGTCAATCTCTTGGCACAAAGTCTCATGTTTAAGGTCCCCACGAGAGGACCATTCTCTTTCATCTCGCGGGTCTTTTAAGTGTCTTCTGTAATCTTAACGTGAAGATCACGTCTCGTCTCCCGTCTTTCTCTCCCAGGATTTTTTTTTTTTATAATAGAGAGATAAGAGTCGCCACAAACAGTGTTTCAAAATTACATTTATGTTTATTAGTCTTTTACTGTATACTGAATTATATGTACAGTTAAAACCAATCAACTTATAAACCCTGTCATTCTGTGTAGGTACACCTAATTAAGAAGCAGCAGAGTGAAGTGGTACATAAAAAATAAAACATCATTTACTGTTCCAAACAAGTACTGGCACATTTTAAGGTAAATGTTATTGTAATGCACAGAATTTGCACTGAAACCTAGTAGAAAAACAAACAAAACAAAAAAAAAAACTCTGAGGCACGTTTTGGGTCTTTAACGTTCAACCCATACTAAAAAAATGCTCTTTTCCTTAAATGTGCACCACAACGTGATAATGCCATTTCTTGTACAGTATTGCATTTTCAAACTTTTCCTTCTGTATTGTTAATTATGATGAAACATGTGACAGGAAACATTGATCATAGGAGGTAAAGTCAGCTCATCATCAAATGCATTTCTACTTGTTGAGATACTTCATACACAATGAATTATGGCTCAATGCACTGCATGCAAAATATTTTAAATTCACACACTACTAAGTGGGTAAGCACAGCTTGCCTTAAGAAATTTGACTGAAAAGCATCACTAATACATCTGGACAACTGCTAATGTTTTTTACATTCTCTTTCGTCTGTGTATGTCATGTACAGTTTATATGATTACAATGATGAATTAGAGCATTGTAGCACTAGGTGACCACTATATAATCTAACAACCCAATTTTCAAACCTTTCCTTAATTCTTATATATACATCTGGCCCACACTGAATACTATAGTCGGTTTGTCAATACTACTCCAACACTCGACTCCCAAAAGGTACCACAAACAAACAAGTCAGACTAGATAGATAGCATGGGTAACTAAAAGTCTATCATCAGTTTCAGTGTATTGCTCTTCAGTCAAGTTCAAGTATTCCTTTAAAGAGCTGCATGAGTTGTAAATTGTGTGTTGGTATGGAAAGGCATTCTTGTTTTGCTACTGCTAAGTGAAATGGGGGACTGAAAACTAGATGCTAAAATGTAATAAAAATAATTCAACTGCTGTTCAGTTATATATATTTTGTTTAAAAAATCTTGTTCACAGAATTTAGAGAAACTATTAATGCTCGGATTAGGTTTAAAAGAAAATAAAACAAGAGTGTTCACAGTGTGCTTTCTTTGTACCTTTGAGAATGTAACAGTAATTTGCACTGTTATCTGCCATTGGGTTAATTTGAGTAAATCTGCTTAATCTGTTCAAGTATGTTCTAATCATTCTGCAGTGCAACACAAAGTGGAAGTGATTAACTTTTAGTAAACTTACTTTCTTGCTGCCACTGCTGCATAGACTGCTTTTTCAGTACATTACGTGCTAGTAGAAACTGTACTATCATCTCATTATCACATTTTTAAATGATTTCTAAAGTCTGAATCAAACTGGCTCAAGCCAATACTCTTCCGAGGAAATTAGCAAGTTTCTGTTAACTTGTAAACTAACAAATCATTACAAAATTGTTTCCAAAAATCTCAGAAAATTCCACATGACTGATTTTAACAGATTTTTTTTTCTCATGTACTTGGCCTCATCCTGAATTAAGTATACAGCATCACAGCTTTAGACGTACAAATGTGCATTCTATAGTTGCTTGTCAGTGCGATTATTCAGTATTCCCTTCAGAGTAATACCTCTGCTTCATTGCTCGGTATTTTCGAAGATAATATAAAGCTTCCAATTCCTTTATCACATATTCTCCACGGGCTATTAACTCTTTGATCTTTTCTGGGTCCGTGACATCTTTATTTTTCAAGAAGGCTGTCTTGAGACGATCTTTGAAGTAGTCTTCACCTTTGGGGTATTCTCTTCCAAGATACAGAAGCTTAAAAAGAAAGCATTGTATACATTAAGGGAGGCGAATGATTGTTTTTGTTTAAGTGTTTATAGTACAACCCCATGTCCAAAAAAAAAAAGTTGGGACGCTGTGTAAAATGTAAGTAAAAAATTTATGTGAGGATTTGCAAATCATTTAAACCTATAGTTAATTGAAAATATTACTGTTGAAAGAGGTGGCGCAACACAGATGCACCTGTCTAAGCATTTTTGAAACGTGTTGCTGGCATCAAATTCATAATGAGCATACATTTGTCATAAAACCGTAACATTTCTCAGTGTCAGCATTTGGTATGTTGTACTATTTTCAATCAAATACTGTATAGTGTGTATCATCGCACTTTGATTTTATTTACATTTTATACAGAGGCTCAGTCTTGTTGGAAATGGGGTTATAGACTAAACATACAAAATCCAGTTTGCCTTTACTTAAAAGCACGGTGTCCAAGTCAAATCAAAGCTTTCCTTCCATGACAGTAAATGCCAGGTTTTATAAGGCTAACTATAAAAATCTCACACTATAAGCATAAGAAGTAAGCAAAATAAACACAGTACTCATTAAACTGGCATTCATTAATATAAGCAATTACATTTTTGTGGGGGGCACAAAATATAATTTCCTACTTCATTCCTGGCCATATTATCTGTTTTCTTCTCACATGTTTACAAGAGCACTTCTTATTGCAAACAGATGAACAAGTGTATTGTCATGAGTTTAAAGTACAATGGCATGCCCCCTACACATGAGTGACAGCAGCAGGACAGGTCTGACAAATAAATAACTAACAGCAAATAGATAACAACACACAACTGTAAAGGGTGTTGTACCGTGCTACCATTATGGATGTGGTGAGAAGTCAAGCAAAATGACACCTTTTATTGGCGAACTAGAAAGATCACAACATGCAAGCTTTCAAGGCAACTCAGGCCCCTTCTTCAGGCAAGATGAAACACAAGATTGAACTAAACATTTGAAGCAAAGACATAAACTCACTTTTGAGGCCCAATTTCCCCTTCAGCACAAAAGACATAATGCAGAGTCAAGATGGCATCACCAATTACTTTAAAAGCAGACATGACAGTGGGTACAAAATATTTGACTTTGTTGTAGCATCTTTCTCAGAATGACCATTTATTTTCACATGTACTGTACGTAAGAAGTCTGAAAGAAAAAGAAGAGACTTTTCGTGGAAATCAAACTTGCTTAGTTTGTCTGCATTACTCTTTCATGAGGAACGAATCTAAAATGTCTCTACAATCTATATAAATCTATATATATATATATATATATATATATATATATATATATATATAATTCACTAAGGCAAGACACCCATGGAAAGCACGCCGGAAGGGGCGTGGATTCACTAAGCCGCCAACAAGTAAGACGCCCATGGCGCACGCAGGAAGGAGCCACGGCCACCAGCTCTAAGACCATTGGATACGATGACAACTCGCAGAACCACGCCCACCAACGCGATGACACAGGAAAAACGGCGTCATTTATGTTCATCTGTCGTAGAGTCCACATGCACCTCTTAGCCACGTTGACTGTTCATAGAGGCATGTTTCTCGCGGAAGTGAATCGCTATATGCAGCGTGTAAAACAGTTTGCGAGGGGTATCCCATGGGATCCTTAAAACAATTCTTTAAAACTGAGGTTAAAACACAATGAAGGAAGCAGTCTTAAAAACCAATAAGCCCTGTGCCTCTGTTTCATTACCGTCTCACCTGCTTCACCAATGCAGGCCCTGCAACAGTCGAGACGCTCTCTCAGCAGCTGACCTTCTCTGTGCCTGACCGGTTCATACAGAGGCAGTGTGAGAGAAAGCCGCGCACACACACAGGCAGCGCCAGAGACAGACAGAGGTACACACACAGGCAGCTGGTGGGCGGGTCTCCGTGAGTTTCTCTTGCGAGCGGGCACATGACCAGGCGGTGTGTATGCTTCGAGTGTGAGGGTGGACGCGACAGGACCATCTAGGAAAAATCATGTCGCGGATGTGAATCGCTGTATGCAGTGTGTAAAACAGTTTGTTTGTCGCAGATGTGAATCGCTGTATGCAGTGTGTAAAACAGTTTGTTTGTCGCAGATGTGAATCGCAGTATACGGCGTGTAGAACAGTTTGCGAGGGGTGTCCCATGGTCTTACAGTTGGTGGGCGGGTCTCTGTTGGTTGCTCTTGCGAGCAGGCACATGACCAGGCAGTGTGTATGCTTCGAGAGCGTGGGTGGACGTGACAGCACCATCTAAGAAGAATCATATTTGTCGCAGATGTGAATCGCTGTATGCGGCGTGTAAAACAGTTTGTCGCAAATGTGAATCACTGTATGCAGCGTGTAAAACGCTGTATTGTATGTTGCCTTCTCCAGAGTTACATCTTTTCATTCACCTACAGTCGTATCCTCAAAACCAACCCCATTTGGACAACTGTGTCTTTCAGGAAGTGTTCACCCATCAATACATAATTATGCGGCGTATGCTACGCCGCGGGTTGGTTAGTTTTATATAAATCATGTCATGCTGGACAGCAACTCCCTAAATGATAAAACAAATCTTACTTTGTATTTTCCAAAATGCATGCTTGGGCAAAATAGTAAAGTTTCTCTTGACTGTTTGCTCCTTTCCACAGGACAGGCCACCTTCTCCCCAATTCCCTATTTATTAAGCAATGCAGTGTTATATAAGGGTAAGGGTTGATATGCTGTTCACTTAATTTCTTTAAAAGCTTTTCAGCAAAGCATGCTATTAAAGACAGCTTATGAAATAAAGACAGATGGATTTTGAAATTGATGGCATAAGGTGGTGTTGTTTTCTAACCGCTCCAGAGCCCAAAGTTCAATCCTGCCTCCGTTGCTCTATGAGGTCTGCATGTGTGTCCACATTCTACACACACTAATTTTCTTTGCATAGAAAAATGTACTTATTAAAATAACTGATGACTCAAAATAGGCCTGTTGTGGATGTGCATGAGTATACCCTTGAATGGAATGAGCACCTTCTCTAGAGATGCCACTTACACTTTATTCCTTTAAACCTCTGTATTAAAATGAGCAGACTCAGCAGAATGGATGCCCTTTTAAGGGCAGATGTCACATGTTTGGTTTTAAACATACTGTATGCGAATATTAAGTAACAAGAACTCAGCTTTCTTATCATTCTAATTAAATATTTGTTAACAGAAATGTTAAAGGCCTACAGGTCCTTCAAAGGATTTGTATATTAAATTAGGGTGTACTGCTTGCCGGACCTGATTGTAATGACAATGTCCAATAAATTCATCTTCTCCATTGGGTGCTTTAAAAGCTCTGGCAAACACTTGACATTGTTGTGTGACATGGATATAAGGAAGCGTTACAGGACAGAAAGTTAGGTGTACAACTTAAAGTGGCATTTAGGAATTAATACATGTTATCCTATATTAAGATGCATAAAAAAGAATTTACATTCATTTACTGAATCAGAAAATTATTAACAACTGAATCAAGCTGATGCACTGTAAATTTTAAAGAGCTATTACGCAAATTGTCTTAACAAAAGTATATACCTGTATAAATTAAAAATCTTTTTTTCTCCAAAGCGCTAATTAAAAATCGTACCTTTTTAAATAAGGATACAACTTCATTTGAAGAATCTTTTTAGTAGGCTGTTAAATTTATTATAGCCGCTGTTTGAGGTGTGCAGTAACACAGAGTACATACACAAGTAAGAGTGTGATTTACATGTGTGCTGTTGCTCCAATAGCACATACGTACTTTGAATAGCTTATTAGTAATTTACAGTGCATCCAGAAAGTATCTACAGTGTATCACTTTTTCCACATTTTTTTATATTACAGCCTTATTCCAAAATGGATTAAATTCATTTCTTTCCTCAGAATTCTACACACAACACCCCATAATGGCAATGTGAAAAAAGTTTAAGATTTTTGCAAATTTATTAAAAATAAAAAAATTGAGAAAACACATGTATATAAGTATTCACAGCCTTTGCCATGAAGCTCAAAATTAAGCTCAGGTGCATCCTGTTTCCCCTGATCATCCTTGAGATGTTTCTGCAGCTTAATTGGAGTCCACCTGTGGTAAATTCAGTTGATTGGACATGATTTGGAAAGGCACACACTTGTCTATATAAGGTCCCACAGTTGACAGTTCATGTCAGAGCACAAACCAAGCATGAAGTCAAAGGAATTGTCTGTAGACCTCCGAGACAGGATTGTCTCGAGGCACAAATCTGGGGAAGGTTACAGAAAACTTTCTGCTGCTTTGAAGGTCCCAGTGAGCACAATGGCCTCTATCATCCGTAAGTGGAAGAAGTTCGAAACCACCAGGACTCTTCCTAGAGCTGGCCAGCCATCTAAACTGAGCGATCAGGGGAGAAGGGCCTTAGTCAGGGAGGTGACCAAGAACCCGATGGTCACTCTGTCAGAGCTCCAGAGGTCCTCTGTGGAGAGAGGAGAACCTTCCAGAAGGACAACCATCTCTGCAGCAATCCACCAATCAGGCCTGTATGGTAGAGTGGCCAGACAGATGCAACTCCTTAGTAAAAGGCACATGGCAGCCCGCTTGGAGTTTGCCAAAAGGCACCTGAAGGACTCTCAGACCATGAGAAACAAAATTCTCTGGTCTGATGAGACAAAGATTGAACTCTTTGGTGTGAATTTCAGGCGTCACGTTTGGAGGAAACCAGGCACCGCTCATCACCAGGTTAATACCATCCCTACAGTGAAGCATGGTGGTGGCAGCATCATGAATACTTATGTGGCTGTGAATACTTATGTACATGTGATTTCTCAGTTTTTTTATTTTTAATAAATTTGTAAAGACCTCAAGTAACCTTTTTTCACATTGTTATTATGGGGTGTTGTGTGTAGAATTCCGAGGAAAAAAATGAATTTAATCCATTTTGGAATAAGGCTGTAACATAACAAAATGTGGAAAAAGTGATGCGCTGTGAATACTTTCCGGATGCACTGTAAGTGTATGCTCGAAGGGTTTGGCAAGATGGTAGCATGACTTAATACAACCTTTTCCTTCTTGTAGTGGCTGTTTTTTGCTACAAGGAGAAGCCACCTTGAAGGGTTTTACGGATGCAAACACAGTGGTAAGATAGACACCATGGGAGAGGTGATAATTCTAATGCAGTGCTGCACTGAAGAGATCACATTCTGGAGTGTTACATTTCCGCAGTACACTACATAAAATAACTTGAGGGGCCAAGTGTCTAGGAACAGGCCATTTGGGGTTATGCAACAGAATGTGATCAGCAGTCAAAACTGCTGAAACAGACAAGTCAGAGCACGGGCTGAGGGAAAGAGTTGCTAGACTAAAAAGTTTGATCATTAATAATACATACAACCTCTATATAACCAAGTAAATCTGTAAATTATTAATAGTTGCTCTCCTTTCAACAAATTTTCACTCTCCTACTGAATAAACTGCCTTCTATCAGTATGCCAAACACACACAGTATGAATATCACATCTTTACATTGTCCCTAAAACACACAATGCTGCCTTTTTTTCCATTTGGACCAAAAATCTTGTTTTGCATTAAGCTTTCGAATTGACAACTTAAATGTCAGGTTGTCTGCATACTGGCTTTGAGTGCTGCTTCTGCAATTGTGTAGACGTGCACTGTATTAAAAGACTCGTTGGACAGTGCTAAACTGTTCTAACATACTGCAGCAGTGAGCACACTCGTCATATTACACATCCTATATACTGTATGTAAACGATGATTCAATGATGATTTAAAGATATATTTTAGTCTTACATTAGTTAAATCCAGAGTTGAATAGAATTTTGTTACCTACAAAAAGAAAAGAGGAATTACTGGTTTACATTTCTTAGTCAAAGTAATGTTGCATTGCAGTCTGTTATGGGTTCAGATCTCACTTGTATGGCAGCACTACACATGTCCTGGTACTGGGAGAGTTTGTTTTATAAAGCTTCCATTATGTAATCCATTCATGTCCAAAGCCTATCTTGCTGGAACCCTGTGGCTGTAGGTTTTTGTTCCTTCTGATTCCTCCTTTTAACAGGAGTTGTGTCTTAACTAACTTAATAATTAGTTATTTCACAGTTTATAGTTTTATGGCATCAATGCAGAAATTCACAAAAGGGTTTTTAACATAGAAAATGGTGACTTACACATAGCAATTAATGCATTTCCCTCATTGTGTCAGATTAATCTTAATCTTCTGAATTTAGATTGCTGTATAAGCCATAGCTTGTTACTATGCTGAAAGAGAGAATGACAATGAAGTACGATCTCTCCTTTAAAGTTCATTACTACAGCATATGGAACTGGTTTTCTCTTGGTTGAAAGGCACTAATGTGTTAATTCTATACAAATAATAAAATGAATGAGACATGCAGGCCTTCATTATCTATATATTCCTAATTTCTTAGGAAAGTAAACCTTACATGGCAGAGTCACAGCATGCTAGATGAACTACGGTCTTATGATTAAAAGTTAAAAAAAAACTGACTTATCATGAAATCATCAGGATTCAAAACCTAAAACAATGACAGACCCCAGGACCAAGGTTTGTTTTGTTATGTCAGTAGTGCTGTCTTTAAATGAAGGGAACCCATTGTAGTTGGGCTGTACCAACAACAACAAACAATCTGTGCACAAAATCAGTTTTTGACAAAAATCCTCAGTCATCAAAATGATTATAAGCAACATCATTAATGATTTTCTGAGGACTATAGTGTCCACTTCATAGCATTTTACCTCTGTCTAATTCATGCTTCTTTTCATTTGCAAACATGGTGAATTTCATGAAAGGCTGGCATTCATGACTGACTGGGACAATGTACGAGGGATGTTCAAAAAGTTTCCGCACTTTTATATTTTCGTTGGAAACGGTGAAGATGGGAGGAGTAGTAATTGCACATTAAAAAGCTGGTATGACGCTGGGAAAATAGCATCGCAAACAAAGGTGACTATGTAGAAAAGTGATGTCATTTGCTTTTGAAATTCTTAATAAATAGAGTTTTAAAAAAGTGCAGCGACTTTTTGAACATCTCTCATTTTTTTTTTTAATTAAAATAATTAAATTATTTAAAAAAAAAGTCTACATGTGTTTTGTTGATTTGGAAAAGGCGTTCGACCGTGTCCCTCGGGGAATCCTGTGGGGGGTGCTCTGGGAGTATGGGGTACTGGACCCTCTGATAAGGGCTGTTCGGTCCCTGTACAACCGGTGTCAGAGCTTGGTCTGCATCGCCGGCAGTAAGTCGAGCCCGTTTCCAGTGAGAGTTGGACTCCACCAGGGCTGCCCTTTGTCACTGATTCTGTTCATAACTTTTATGGACAGAATTTCTAGGCGCAGCCAGGGCATTGAGGAGGTCCAGTTTGGTGGACTCAGGGTTGGGTCACTGCTTTTTGCAGATGATGTTGTCCTGTTTGCTTCATCAGGCTGTGATCTTCAGCTCTCTCTGGATCAGTTCGCAGCTGAGTGTAAAGCGGCTGGGATGGGAATCAGCACCTCCAAATCCAAGACCATGGTCCTCAGCCAGAAAAGGGTGGAGTGCCCTCTCAGGGTTGGGGGTGAGATCCTGCCCCAAGTGGAGGAGTTAAAGTATCTCGGGGTATTGTTCACGAGTGAGGGAAGAATGGAGCGTGAGATCAACAGGCGGATCGGTGCGGCATCCGCAGTGATGCGGGCTCTGCATCGGTCTGTCGTGGTGAAAAAGGAGCTGAGCCGTAAGGCAAAGCTCTCAATTTACCAGTCGATCTACGCTCCTACCCTCACCTATGGTCATGAGCTATGGGTAGTGACCGAAAGAACGAGATCGCGAATACAAGCGGCTGAAATGAGTTTCCTCTGCAGGGTGTCTGGGCTTTCCCTTAAAGACAGGGTGAGAAGCTCATTCATCCGGGAGGGGTTCTGAGTAGAGCCGCTGCTCCTCTGCATCGAGAGGAGTCAGATGAGGTGGCTCGGGCATCTGATCAGGATGCCTCTTGGATGCCTCCCTGGTGAGGTGTTCCGGGCACGTCCAACCAGGAGGAGGCCTCGGGGAAGACCCAGGACACACTGGAGGGACTATGTCTCCCGGCTGGCCTGGGAACGACTCGGGATTCCCCTAGAAGAGCTAGAAGAAGTGGCCGAGGAGAGGGAAGTCTGGGCCTCTCTGCTCAAGCTGCTGCTCCTGTGACCCGATCTCGGATAAGCGGAAGAGGATGGATGGATGGAAAATTAAATAAATCCTTAACAGAGGCAGAGAGAAAAGTTAGGAGCATGCGCTGATACAGCACGTTGCCGCACCCACCACATGACAAACCGCCTCAGAAAATAGTTTGAATTAAACAGACTTGGAGCACTGTCCACTTTTGCTTATAAAAGACAAAATAAAATGCAAACTATTGATTCAATGGAGCACAAACTGTCATCAGGAATACATCAAATGTTACCACATCAGATAGATCCTATTCCATAATATCTTGCAATAAGGAATATTTTAATATGATTAAAGTTACCATGAGATTTTGAGCCTGCTGTGAACAGTATAGACTAAGCTGATTTGTGATTACAGTTAAATAAAATGGAGTTGTGTATTATTATAATACATTCTTTTTATTATGCTACTGGAGAGTGATGACCCACTCAATATTGATTAGACATGAAGTTAAGAATTTCGTTGCACACTGTACAGCCTACACATGGGGTAGCATACGAATACTACTACAAAGAAACCACATATGATCGATATACAATATATATAAGTTGACAATTCTCTGTTTTCTTACAGGATTTCAGCTTTGGCTCCTAATGACAAATAATTCTTTACATTTATACCATGCTTTTGTCAATATTCAAAGCAGTGTACATAGTGGGGAGCCACTTCAACCACTGACAATGTGTAGCATCCACCTGTATGATGCAATGACAGCCATTTTTGTGCCGGTACACTCACCAAAGTGGTGAAAGGGTGAGAGAGACAGCTATAGTTAGGGACAGGGGATGACAGGGGGCCAGAATGACCAGGCCAAGGGGGACAATTTAGCCTGGACATCGGGGTAAACCTTCCTCTTTACAAAGGATGCCCAGGGATCTTTTATGACCACAAAGAGTCATCATCTGAAGGATGACGCCATTTTAACAGCACAGTCTCCCTATTACAGCACTGGGATCCACATTCTGGCCATACAGGGTAAGTGCCCCCTGCCGGCCTCGCTAACAACTCTTCCAGCAGCCACCCAACTCATCCAAGTACAGTACTGGCTGTCCCAAAAACGCTTAGCTTCAGGTGGAAGACCTGTACTGAAGTGCATGTGGTACGGCTGCTAATGGTGTAAAATACACAAGTGGTGATGCCATAAAAAAAAGGAAAGGGCTTTCGTTTTATACATTTTACCAGTGTCACATCAGCTTTTATTATTCTTTTCAGAATGTAATTACAAAAAATAAAAGTGAACAAAAAAATTCTACATATTTTCCAGTTTTACACATTTTTGATAAAAGGACAATTATTACTTTTAAACATCTAATGTATTAAGCACTGAATGGGCTATCTAACTAAAGTTCCTACAAAAAAGGGGATTACTTAGCATGATTTTACTTTGTGTCCTAAAACTTTCAAAAGAGCTGAATACCCCCACGCACTATTACCGTAACTAGCTGTTCCATTCGAGTTTCCTTCACCTACGGACTGCCTGGTGATGTTCTTCTATATCGTAAATGCGTTTTATAAAACCCAAAACAGCCTGGCAGATCAGCGGACTAATAAACTAAAGCTGCGCTTTGATTTCAGCCCACAACTTTTTTGACTTACATTTTTATACAGTCTGATGACCTCACTTCTTAAAGGGGTGGCCATTGTCAACGCTGAGAATTTTAGTGATCTTGTCAGTCTTCATTAGACCTGCAATGATCCACAAGAAGAAACTCCAAGTTTGAGCGATTTACAAGTTAGTAGGGCAAAATACGCCCTTCTGTAAAATGCACATTTGACGTTAACGATTTAACAATATTTGTCGTCAAGATCAGATGTTATAATAAGATTTATTGTAATTTCTCCTTGTTAAAGTTCCACACATTGCCAACAAGGTTAGACTTTGTTGTTTTTGATAGTGTCAAATACAATGCACATTAGCCACATAAATTTGAAGTAGAATAATCAATAGTCGACGAATGCTAATGACTAGTTTGTGACTGTTACATTATTAAAGGTATGGATAAATATAAAACATAATTCTACCTCCTGCAAACTATTCTCTTCGTGTTCTTATTCTCCGTATTCTCTCCCTCTCACCTTTCTACTGACTGCCGTAAACCGGCTTCTTTTGTCGAACTTCCTTTACGGCCGTCTTGCGAGCTGTTACCAAGTTACCGTTTCCAAGACCACGGGCGACCGATGTAAACATTCCGTTTATAGACAGTGGAGTCCTCGCGAAAATGGTGAGTTCGAAATGATTTTTTAAAACTCTTGACTTCTCAACTCGTGAGGCTTTCAGTGACGATGACAGCTTTCTTTATTTTTTATTAGAATTTTGTTCACGCGAGAAAAATACCATAGGCAAAGGCAGCAAGTCCAAACTCGCTTCTATCCTACAGAAACGCGCGTTAGTTTTTAAAAACCCTTGCTTGATGCCTTGAGAGCTTTGCCGTTTGTTAGCCTATTTCAGTTGATAGGCAGCTTAGAATCTCAGAGCCTCGTGCACATTTAAAAGTATTGTACAGTTTAAATAAAAAGGCATTCAATAAAAATAAGTTATACAAAACATCTGTACCTCGGAAATACAGAAATACTATATGTACATATTTCTTTAAACAATTAAATAAGCTTTTTGAAGCATCCAAAATAATATAAGTAAATGTTATTTATTAAGGATAAGGTCAGTGTGCAATGAAGTAGAGAAGATAAAGTCATGGTGGCTACAATCAATGCGAAAAGTCAGGTCAAAGTCTGTCTTATGCAAACTGGCTAAACATCGCTCTTTAGGGTATTGCAGTAATGCCCATAGAATACCGTATTAGAATATTTTAACACAGCACTTGTAATTGTTTTTTTCACACTTTTATTCAAAGGTTTTGTTCCAAATATCTTGATCAAAGTGGCTGTGATGCCATGTCCAGGGCCGTCTCAAGATAATTTTTAATGGGGTGGTCAGACAGGCCCAGTGGATATCATGGGGTGGCACATTTAAACACTACAGCATAGGCAAATTAAAGGTATAACAATTATTAATATAAAATTATGTAATAGTGATATCATATTAAACAGAGCAGAAATCAGATCATTCATTGGCCAATTAAATACCAATTTGTCAAATTCCTGTTTGAAGGAATCATCTGCAGAAGTATACTGTTGATGAATATTGCATTTAAAAATAATAATCTGATAGGGTATGTATTCTATACATGTATAATTATTATATAATTAAGAGTGAATTATAAATTGAAAAATGTTAATGGTCTGGTAGATCTAAAACGCACCACAAACCAGATTTCAAACCAGAGAACTGGAGTATATTACTATACAATCATGCTTTAATATACATATATTTATGTTCTCTGTATATCGCCCTGTAGATCAAGTAGTTTCTCATTCACAAATGAATTTTATGTAAGGAAAAGAAGTTGAATATAAGTTTATAATTCACATTAGATGAAGCTACCGCACATTACTTGCTACCTGTAGCCAGCATGTAATTTAGGTAATGTAGCTAATCTTAAGCTTGCCAATTACATTAACTGACTGGCTAAAGTTATTTAGTTAGCTTGTTGCATTACTTACTGTATCTCTTCTGTAGCTGTTGTTAGGGTTGGAAGTATCCACCATTCAAACAAAATCACCAGTGTTTTCAGCAGTAGCACTGTGAAATGCAGGGGTTCTTCAACTTTTTAATCTGAGGACATAAATAAGTATGTCGGTACCACACTGGGACCCAAGGAGTAGTTTATTGTCATAATGAAGGCAGAGCCAACCACAGACAAAAAACAAAGAAAAAAGTAAATGTTTTTGTTTCCGTTACAGAATTTTTCTCACACAAATTTTACTAGAAGTGTAAAGTTGAATGCAAATATATTGGTAATAAATACAATACAAAACTGAGCTTCCTGAGGTATATCACTGCCAGGCTAAATGTTTAGTAAAGCAGAGAGAAATAAAGTCTTTATATCAGGTGGTATGATAAAAGGATATTATTTATGAAAGGGCAGCATGAATGGTCACTTAGCTTAGTCTTGCCTCATGGTGGCAAGGTAAGAAATAAAGTATTTAAAAATAATTCATTGTGCAGTTTATTTACCTTATCTTACATAACATTATTTTAAAATGTAGCGTTTACAAATTAGAACATCCATCCATCCATCCATTTTCCAACCCGTTGAATCCGAACACAGGGTCACGGGAGTCTGCTGGAGCCAATCCCAGCCAGCACAGGGCGCAAGGCAGGAACCAATCCTGGGCAGGGCGCCAACCCACCGCAGCAAAGTAGAACATGATTAACAAAACATTCTTCTAAATGAGTTTGCAAATTGTTTAGCATATCACTGTTGTCTCTTATCTGAGTAAACAAGTTGAGTCACGTAGCTATATTATTCCTAAAACAATTAAGCGCTATTTGTATTTTATACGGGATAAATCTTGATGAAGAATTCGGAGAGAAATTCAGTTTGAAACATTAATGCTAAAGAGTTTTGATATTTTCTGGTGTTCTTACAGTTCTCAGTGGTCCAACAAACATGTTGTCCACACTACCAGGAGACTGATACTTATCAAACCACTTTAAAATATTGTGATGGGAAGGAATGCCTCCTCATTGATTCACGTTAAGTTAAATCATTGTATCATTTTTGCAGAAGCAGGGGTAGAGCTGAATGTTTCAGTAGAAAATTTGAGAGCGAGTCATTTTCTGTGTTAAACCTTCTTATAGTCTCTTTTCTAAAGATGGAAGTGCCTTTTGAAAGAATGAACACAATCAGTGTGTTATCTTGTCTTAAGTTGCAATCAGTCTCTGTTTTATGTACAGTCATTCACAACATGCTCCATCAGAAAATGATTCACAAGGCAAAAATGATTACACCCTTAAGCAGAACTAAATGAACACAGCAAATGTAGCACAACATAACATAACATTCTCAGACCCACTTAATCCAATTCAGAGTCATGGGGGGACGGTCTGGAACCTATCCAGCCAGTTCTAGGTGGAGGGTAAGAACTACAAGAAAGTGCACATAGTACAAGTGAAAGACAGGGTAACAGTGGGTGGCTCTACATTGTGGGGTATTCCGGACAAGCACTGTGTTTCTACATTCTCGCCATGTCTACATCTCTTATGTCTCTCTTGGTACTCTGGTTTTCTTTCCATATCCCAAAGATACAAGTTTTAAATGAACTGGTGACTCTAAATTGTCTCTGCTTAAGTGAGTGTGATGAACGTGTGAACAGTGCAGTTATCTGTCCCACAATAGATTAATTTCCTGTTTAGGGTGGTGTTGAGTTAGGATCCAGCCCCCGTGACTCCAAATTGTATTTTACAAGTTTAATAAACAATACAAAACAAATTAATGCTATACAGTGAATGGCATAGTGGCACGGCAGTTAACTTGGTTGGGAAAATACTTTATACTTTTTGGAGGGACTACATACAGCCAACAGCCAACACAGGGCACAAGGCAGGAACCAATCTCAGGCAGGGTGCCAACCCACTACAGGGACTACATTAGGAACCTAACAATAACAACAACATTTATTTATATAGCACGTTATATAGCATACAAATAATGTAGCTTAAAGTGCTTTACATGATGAAGAAAGAGAACACTACTTAAACACTAATTAACATAGAATAAATGTAAGGTCAGATGGCCAGGGAGGGCAGAAAAAAAAAAATCCAGACAGCTGGAGAAAAAAAAAAAAAAAAAAATCTGCAGGGGTTCCTGGCCACGAGACCGCCCAGCCCCTCTAGGCATTCTACCTAACATAAATGATCTCAGTCAGTCCTCATTGTATTCAGGGTTCTCATGGATGATGATGACGATCACGTGGACTTCTGGCCTTTAATCCATCAATGTAACATCACAGTACTTAGATTAGGTGGTGGTGGCGCAGATCGCCACCACAGAAAACTGGAAAAAGAACAGTAAAGAGAGTAGGGGTTAGTACGGATTTTGGAGCCAACATGAATAGTAATGATAATTAATTGAATATACAGAGCATCAGGATTAAACTAAGGTGAAGCTATGAGCAAGCCATGTTAAAGTAATGTGTTTTTAGCAGTTTTTTAAAGTGCTCTACTGTATTAGCCTGACGAGTTTCTATTGGCAAGCTATTCCAGATTTTAGGTGCATAACAGCAGAAGGCCGCCTCACCACTTCTTTTAAGTTTAGCTCCTTGAATTCTAAGTAGACACTCATTTAAAGATCTAAGGTTACGATCTGGAGTGTAAGGTGTAAGAAATAGACAGTAATAGACAGTAGGCAAGCTAAAAAATGGATTTACTTAGCTTGTTTAGACTAGTTCTGCCATTCCTGGTATGGCTTTAGTCTATCTAGCCGCATTGTAGCCCAAGCATGGCCAAGTTAGCTACACAAATTTATCTACAGAGTTATGAATCAGTAATGATACATGTGTCAAACAAGTAAAAATACAGTCTTTTAGCACCCAGGTCACCAATCCGGACCATCAGCACTTTTGCTGAAGCTGACCATAAGAGAATGCTCCTAGTTTCACGGTACAATCCAAACTTCTCCCTAGATAATGAAGCAGCACCCAGTATCTTGCTGTGAGTTACCACTACCAGTACCTATTTTCTTTTCCCCTGTACTGTTGTCAGCTAGCCACATCCCTTTTATAATGACAATGCACTTGTATTGTCATTTTTTATGTTGAAATTGAAATTGCTTTTCACTGTGGATCTAGCAAATAATTTTGCCATGAAATTTGCAGGTGCATTCTATCAAGAATAAAAACTATTGACCCTGAAAATTCTTCATAATTACTTTTTAGGCACTCTTGAGTATCTCAGACTCTTCTGTATGTACTGCAAAAACCTCCCAATAGTGTTCTATATGCTTGCATATATATATCCCAGCATGCTTTGCGGTTAGCATTAGTAGGAAATTTACATTATTAACAGAATTTTAAGCTCCAGAGAATAATGCAGTTGCTCTGGCTTTGCACTTAATTAGCATCCCATATGTAAATGAACAAAAGTTTTTAATGCTTATTGTAATTTACTTTTGTCACTTTTGTTACCACTCGTGTCTTTAGTCATCATTTTATGTCATCATATGAGTCCAACATTATACTATTATGCAGGAAAGAATATAGCTATATAAAGTATCATACATCTGTCATAATGAACGTTTTTCATTTCTTTTTATTGCAATTTGTACTAATTTTACTGTGGTAAATTACATGTTGGTGTAAAACCTATGGTTGACTGCAAAGGTATGTTAAAATTGAGCAGAAAGAGAGCAAACAATTTTAGTGCTCAAATAAAATGTTGTAATGTATGCTCTTACTTTGCTCCCTGAATTTAAAACATTGAAATATAATTTTAGAAACACAGGAAAAATTGAGAGTTGAAAGGTTTTTGACTACAGCTTCTCATTCCCCCTCTCCTTTATTGTGTGACTGCCAACAAGTCACTTGTCCTGCCCATAAATTCTGTTTATGCAGATACTTAGTTGATAAAAAGTATAGGCCTTGGATTCAGTTTTGTACCACTCTTCTTTTTTGCATCACTGTCTAATATGAAGTATGTAGTTTTCGTTGGGTCTCCAAAATCTTCCTCCCAAACCCTTATACATGCAGGTTAAGTTAGGTTGTCTGGCAATTCTAAAATGGCCCTTCATGAATAATTGTTAGGGGTTTATGTGTGTGGCAGAATTGAACTGGTGTCCCATCCATGGTTGGTTCTTGCCTTGTACCCTGAAATTGGATTAGTCTGGTTCAAGAAATTGATGGAAGGATTATTTCTGCAGCCTGATTCTTTTAAAAAAAGCCTTTGAAATCCTTTAACAACATTTTTTGGTGTTGTACACACTGCCAGCCAGCTCAGTTAAAAATGTGAATATGGAAATCCAAGTTACTAAGCTATATACTGCTTTTTAGAATGCAGAATGCTGAGGGGTCATTAAGAGTATACCAAAATAATTAACACTAAAAGCAAAGAACAAAGCCAGCATTAGCCTATCATTAGTTAAACTGTACATTTTATTAAAAAGTAAACAGGGAATACCAATTTAAATTACACTTTGCACAATACATACAATTTAGAAAGAAGCAAGGTGTTACCACCTGTAGGTCAGGAGTTCTTGTGTCCTCTTGTCAGCTGTCTATTGCTTTTATCTCTCTAGTTGAAGAATTAGATACCTGTAGCATATGCTCACTCACAGGCTATCTGGTGTCCAGAGGTAATCTTTTCCATTCCCTCTCACAGTGTTACACTCTCTTTCCTTTCTCTTGCTTCTGTTGCTCTGGTGTCCCTGCCCATTGCTCTTTGAGGGCATCATACAGGACTGGATATGCCATCCCCTGCCTTTTTACAGTGGTATGGGGAATTAATCTCCCCCTTCACTCACTAGTTTGTTTTTGTAGGTACCCTTTGTTACATATAATCAGTCAGGCACTCCTTCAAAACACATTAGAACATATTGTATCAAACAAGAAACTGAATCATTTTTCTCATCCACTGTCGGCTTATCTTCAGTCTCTTTATTTGACTTTTAAACCATTTCAATCAAAGCTCATTGAATAGCAGACTTCTGTCAGGAACAACATTAGATTTCCTCTCACTTCTACAGTTTGCTTCTTCACTACTTTAACTCATCCACCCATGTTTTAAACCTGCTTTCTTTTAATGGGGGGTTGTGGATACCTGGAGCCTTTACAAATAGTTCTAGATGTAAGGCAGGAATGAATGGTGCATGAGATACCAGTCCATTAGTGGGTACATTTGCTTACACAGTCACAATAACAGGCTGAGTTACAACAAGTTAGCACCTGACCATACACAAAATAACCATTCTCTTCTGAGTCAGTTTAGTTGATTCTTTAGTTGCAGGAAGCATTGATATATTTTTCAAAAACCCACCTGTTTTGAAATAAGGTTTGTAATATTCAATTTGTGACACATCATTTTCATTTTTCTTTATTCTTCACTTTTAGAAATCATATCTTTTTGTAAGTTATTTTAGTACTATGAATGAAATATACTTAAAAATAGAAGAGCTAATCTATCTAGCTGTAGACAATACTGGATCACTGCAAGTCCATGGAAACTGCTCAGATTTCTGTGTATATTGATGTATTGAACTTAGAGCAGAAATGGACACAGACCATTATGGCCACAAATTAAGCATGTATACATTAAGCCAAACATTACTTCCAACAGTAACAGTAATTATTTGTATGCCCAACAAAAGCAATATTTTGTATATCCACCCATCCATCAATCCATCAGTCTCACCATTTCTAACCTACTTAGCCAATTCAACAGTGGACTCTAGATGGGCAGCATGGCATGTAACAATAAGCATAAACAACAACAACATTTATTTATTTTCATACAAATAATGTAGCTCAAAGGGCTTTACATGATGAAGAAAAGAGAAAAAAAGACAAAGTCAGAATTCAAATAAGACAACACTAATTAACATAGTATAAAATTAAGGTCAGATGGCCAGGGAGGACAGAAAAAACAAAAACAAAACTCCAGACGGCTGGAGAGAAAAAAAAATAAAATCTGCAGGGATTCCAGACCATGAGACCACCCAGCTCCCCTCTGGGCATTCTACCTAAGATAAATGAAACAGTCCTCTTTGTATTTAGAGTTCTCATGGAAGGACTAGATGATGATGATCATGTAGACTTCTGGCTTTTAATCCATCAATGTAGGAACATCATGGTGCTTTGATTAGGAGGTGGTGGTGCAGCGTGCAGGTCGTCACCACAGAAAACCGGGAAAAGAAACAGAAGAGAGAATAGGGGTTAGTACGAATTTTAGAGTCACCATGAATAGTTATGATAATAAATTGAATATAGAGAGTATCAGGATTAAATTAAGATGAAGTTATGAGAAGGCCATGTTAAAGTAATGAGTTTTTAGCAGTTTTTTAAAGTGCTCCACTGTATTAGCCTGGCAAATTCCTATTGGCAGGCTATTCCAGATTTTAGGTGCATAAAAGGCCACCTCACCACTTCTTTTAAGGTTAGCTCTTGGAATTCTAAGCAGACACTCATTTGAAGATCTAAGGTTATGATTTGGAATATAAGGTGTCAGACATTCCGATATATAAGATGGAGCGAGATTATTTAAGGCTTTGTAAACCATAAGCAGTATTTTAAAGTCAATTCTGAATGACACAGGTAACCAGTATAGTGACATCAAAACTGGGGAAATGTGCTTGGATTTTCTTTTCCTAGTTAGGATTCTAGCAGCTGCATTCTGCACTAATTGCAATCGATTTATGTCTTTTTTGGGTAGTCCTGAGAGGAGTGCGTTACAGTAGTTAGTCGACTGAAAACAAAAGCTTGAACTAATTTCTCAGCATCTTTCAATGATATAAGAGGTCTAACTTTTGCTATGTTTCTTAAGTGAAAAATGCTGCCCTAGTGATCTGATTAATATGCGATTTAAAATTCGGGTTACAGTCAACAGTTAGCCCTAAGTTCTTTACCTCCGTCTTGACTTTTAATCCTAATGCATCAAGTTTATTTTTAACTAGCAAAATACCCGCACTTCGCAGCGGAGAAGTAGTGTGTTAAAAAAGAAAAGGAAACATTTTAAAAATAACGTAACATGATTGTCAATGCAATTGTTTTGTCGCTGTTATGAGTGTTGCTGTCATATATATACACACACACACACACACACACATATAAACATATATATATATACATATACACATATACATATACATACATATCTACATATATACACACATACATATACGTATATATACACACATACATACACACACACACATATATATATATATATACACACACATACATATATACAGTAATCCCTCGCTATATCGTGCTTCGACTTTCGCGGCTTCACTCTATCGCAGATTTTATACGTAAGCATATCTAAATATATAACGTGGATTTTTTGCTGCTTCACGGGTTCTGCGGACAATGGGTCTTTTTACTTTCTGTACATGCTTCCTCAGTTGGTTTGCCCAGTTGATTTCATACAAGGGACGCTATTGGCGGATGGCTGAGAAGCTAACCTATCAGAGCACACAGTTAAGTTCCTGTGTGCTGAATGGCTCAGCAACGGAGCGCCGAATTCGATTCCGCGGCGTTAACCAGGAAGTCTCGTCTCGCTCATTCACCATCAACTTGTTTCGCTGTGTAAAGAGTTAACTTTTGTGTTTATCTTTGTGCATAGTCAAGCCTTTCATTATGGCTCCAAAACAATCTGCTCCTGCTTCAGGGGCCGTGCCCAAGTGCCAACGGAAGATGTTAACGATTGCAGAAAAGGTAAACGTTGTGGATATGTTGAAGGAAGGGAAAAGCTACACCGCTGTAGGACGCCATTACGGCATCAATGAGGCTACGATTCTTTTTATTTAAAAAGTAGGAAAGGAATATAAGATCTATGGCCGCAGTGTCCTTTTAACCAGGGTGCAAAACAAGTTGTAAGTGGATGTAATAAGACAGTAGTCTGGATGGAATCTGCTTTAGGGATTTGGATTGAAGAAGAACAACGGCGGTTCTACACAGTTGCCTGAAGAGGCTCCTTTAGAAGAGCTGTAACGCTCTCCTTTGTTGTGCAGTAAAACTAAACTCATCGTTATCAGACAAGTCATCGTGTCATTGTTGGTGAGTAACCATAATTAATTTTCTACTTACAGTACTTAGTATATGTACGTACGTTTAGTGTCACTGTACACACATCTACTGTATAAAATTTTTCTTGCATTGTACGTATTTATTGCTGGTGGCCTGTCTATTGTAATGGCTGTAACATATGTGATATCGGAGACACTCGATATCTTTACAATAATATTTAGGTTTTACTGTATATAAACAGTGTGTTTACATACATAATTTCAAAGAATCTTACCTAATATCGAAGAGAATACAAAGGGTTTATGCTGTATAACTGTGCGGGGAATATTTATAAAAACAGTGTGGGAGAGTTTATAAGGGCTTAAAATATATAAAAATAACCATACAAACATATGGTTTCTACTTCGCGGATTTTCACCAATCGCGGGGGGGTCTGGAACGCAACCCCCGCGATCGAGGAGGGATTACTGTATATACATACACATACACATATATATACATCTATACTAATAAAAGGCAAAGCCCTCACTGACTGACTCACTCACTCATCACTAATTCTCCAACTTCCCGTGTAGGCAGAAGGCTGAAATTTGGCAGGCTTATTCCTTACAGCTTACTTACAAAAGTTGGGCAGGTTTCATTTCGAAATTCTACGCGTAACGGTCATAACGGTCAACAACGTCCGCCATGTTGAACTTTCTTATTTATGGCCCCATCTTCACGAAATTTGGTAGGCGGCTTCCCTGTGCTAACCGAAACCGATGCACGTACTTATTTCGGTGGTATGACGCCACTGTCGGCCGCCATATTGAACTTTCCAACGTCACTAATTCTCCAACTTCCCATGTAGGTAGAAGGCTGAAATTTGGCAGGCTCATTCTTTACAGCTTACTTACAAAAGTTAAGCAGGTTTCATTTCGAAATTCTACACGTAACGGTCATAACGTTTGACAACGTCCGCCATATTGAACTTTCTTATTTATGGCCCCATCTTCACGAAATTTGGTAGGCGGCTTCCCTGCGCTAACCGAACCAATGTACGTACTTATTTCGGTGGTATGACGCCACTGTCGACCGCCATATTGAACTTTAAGTAACTTTGTTACTTATGGGCCCATCTTCAAGAAATTTGGTACGCGGGTTCCCAACGCTAACTGAATCCTACTTACGTACATATATACGTCCATAGCCTCCAGCTCGGTCACCGTGTGAGGTGGCGTTGGGTCCCCCATCCCAACGCCTCCCACGTTGTTGGCTGCTTGCCTATATAAGGCCGTCCATCGCTCCGTCTCTACATTCCCTTCCTTGCTTCGCCACGGGATTCACGTCTCCCTGCTGATAACTACGGCCTTTTTAATTAATCCACGGCTTCTCCACTGTTTTATTTTTCGTTTATTACGATTCTAGTTATCCATCCATCCATTTTCCAACCCGCTGAATCCAAACACAGGGTCACGGGGGTCGGCTGGAGCCAATCCCAGCCAACACAGGCTACAAGGCAGGAAACAATCCCAGGCAGGGTGCCAACCCACCACATGACACACACAAACACACCAAGCACACACTAGGGCCAATTTAGAATCGCCAACTGTGATGCAGCAGCGCTACCACTGCACCACCGTGCCGCCCGATTATAGTTATTGTGTAGGTATTTTAGACTTGCTTTACATTGTTCAGGTACCCATTTCCTTTATCGTTCCAACCGTACCCCCATTAACATGTCTATCGAGGTGATCACTATTGACCAAAGAACTGTCACTTACCGAGTGGTTTCCATGCCCGGAGATGGCACCTACCTTTTCCATTCTCTTTGTTACATATTGCACGGCCGTATCAGGCTCACTCTTGATATCCGGAGGAACATTGTGTCTTATGTATTGAATGACTGGGACAGGTTCAAGGTGTGGACTGATGACGGTACAGGAGATAATTATACTACACAGGAGCACTATAAGAGTGAAATGCTTAAACCCTTCACCTATGGTTCTGCATGTGAGTTGATGGCTGCCGCTGAATTGTTCGGTTGTTGCTTTCAAGTGTACCGAAATGGCCAAATATTTTACACCTTTGGACAACCGCCAATGCCTGTTAAACATCTTAGATTCACAGGAGACAATTTCAGTAGTGGACACTTTGATGTTTATGAATGTTTAAACTCTCAAAAGCTGGATGTGAAGTTGTTGATGAAACTGGTTGTATGTTTACAACGCTTGACAGATGCCGAATGTCACTTCAACACAAGTCCTGCAGATACTGTCGTAATTGAAACAAACCATGAAACTCAAACCGATTGTCAAAGCAGCAATCCAAGCTGTGAGATTTGAGACAAGATTACTGTTCACATGGCCAACTGTACATTGCATGCTCAAGAGTAAGCTCAGCACACATCTTGGTTATATTACAACCAGAGGGCTGAACTGACAACGTGGTATACAAAGAGATCCTTAACAAATAATTATTGGTATATTTTCCCTCAGTTTAAAAAGGTTTAATTTTCTTCTTAATAAAAATTTTAAGGCAGTGCTTTGCCGCTGCGAAGTGCAGATATTTTGCTAGTATAAAATAAAAGGCAAAGCCCTCACTGACTGACTGACTCACTCATCACTAATTCTCCAACTTCCCGTGTAGGTCGAAGGCTGAAATTTGGCAGGCTCATTCCTTACAGCTTACTTACAAAAGTTAAGCAAGTTTCATTTCGAAATTCTACGCGTAACGGTCATAACTGAATCCTACTTACGTACATATATACAGCCATAGCCTGCAGCTCGGTCGCCGTGTGAGGCGGAGTTGCGTCACCCATCACCACGCCTCCCACATAGTTGGCTGCCTGCCTATATTGCATCCCCCATACCCATGCCTCCCACGTAATTGAGTGCCTGCCCATATAAGGCCGTTCGTCAGCAGCAATCCAATAGACACGCTGCAGCTACGAGGCGTTTGTCATGTCTAAGACGAATACGATATTCGTGAGATACAAGTTTAGTGAGAAGACGCAAAGTATAAATGAGACTTTTGATCACTTTGTAACAGAGTTAAAATTGCTGGTGAAGGACTCTGCTTACGCAAGCGAAGATGAGATGGTCAGGGATAGACTGGTGTTTGGCACAAACTCAGCAAAAGTGCGAGAGAAACTTTTAAGTGCCGGGTCTGAGCTAACATTAAATAAAGCCGTGGACATCGCAAGATCGCACGAGTTAGCACAAGCACAGCTGAGAACCTTCGATGCATGTACTCCGAGCGGCTCACTTGAACTGACTGTGAACGCAGTACACAGACAACAAGCAAGAGTTTCAAAGAGTGCTGAACAAAAAACGCATTACACAATTGAGAAGGCAGCAAAAGAATATGAAGCAAGTGACGCATACAAACATATTCATAAGTGCAGCTACTGCGGAAACAAAGCACACGGTGGAAAAAGTTAATGTCCAGCTAAAGGAAGACAGTGTAAAAAATGTGGTAAATTGAAACACTTGGCTAAAGTTTGCAGGACTGGGAAAGGTAAACCCGTGCATGCAGTGTGTGATGTCTCAGATAAAGAGGAAATCCTTGATGACAGCAACACTCATAACAGTCACAAAACAATTACATTGACAATCATGTTACCTTATTTTTAAAATATTTCCTTTTCTTTTTCATAACTTCTTTAACACACTACTTCTCCATTACGAAGTGCTGGTATTTTGCTAGTATACACATATACATATACATACTGTGACAGATAGGGGGCGCTATTGCTCCCTTGAACCCTCCGATCAAACATCAGACACCAGATAAAAGTCCAAATGTTGACTTTATTCATAAGCCACAGTGCACAAAGCACCCTCTCCACCACAATACTCATACAATACAAAATACACAATCAATAAACAATCCTCTGACTCCCAGACGCGTTGCCCTCCTATGACCCAGCTCAGCTCAGCTTGCCGTCTGGGAGCTCTCGCAGTCCTTTTATTCTCCCTGACCCGGAAGTGTTTCACCCTCTCTGTCCATGTGACCTGGAACACTTCCGGGTCAGATAAAAATCCTTTTTCTTCACCCAGGAAACACATCGTTCCCTTTGTCCACGTGACTTTGACGTACTTCCTGGGCGTAAGGCAAATAGTCTCTGGGCCTCCCTGCAGCGACTCCTGGCGGCCCCCAGGGTATCCAGCAGGGCTGTGCATTAAAAGTCCATTGTCCATAATTCCCTGCTGGCATTCGGGGCACCTCTATGCTGCAAGGAGGGCTCCATTTGGCGGCCTGGGGGTATTGGCCGGGTTGAACAGCCGGCCATGTACCGCAATACATATCTACATATGTACATATACACATATATATATATATATATATATACACATACATATATACATATATATTTTTATATATATATATATATATATATATACACATACATCCACATATATATACATACATACATATATATATACATATCTGCATATATACACACATACATATACACACATAAATATGTGTGTGTGTATATATATATATATATGTGTATGTGTGCGTGTGTGTAAATATATATATACTAGCAAAATACCCGCGCTTCGCAGTGGAGAAGTAGTGTGTTAACGAAGTAATGAAAAAGAAAAGGAAACATTTTGAAAATAACGTAACATGATTGTCAATGTAATTGTTTTGTCACTGTTGTGAGTGATGAGTGTTGCTGTCATATATATATATACTCAGCAAAAAAAGAAACGTCCCCTGACTTTCAACTGTTTTTACTTTCAGTAGACTTAATGTGTAAATATTTGTATGAACACTAAAAGAGTCAACACCATAAGACATAAACTAAAAATGTTTCACAATGTGTCCCTGAATGAAGGGAGGCTCAAAATCAAAAGTACCAGTCAGTATCTGGTGTGGCCACCAGCTGCTTGAAGTACTGCAGTGCATCTCCTCCTCATGGACTGGACCAGATTTGTCAGTTCTTGCTGTGAGATGTTACCCCACTCTTCCACCAAGGCGCCTGCAAGTTCCTGGACATTTCTGGGGGGAATGGCCCTAGCCCTCACCCTGCGATCCAACAGGTCCCAGACGTGCTCAATGGGATTGAGATCTGGGCTCTTCGCTGGCCATGGCAGAACACTGACATTGCTGTCATGCAGAAACTCACGCACTTTTTGCCACTCCTGTCTGGTCCAGCGAAGGTGGGTTTGTGCCCATAGGCGGCGTTGTTGCTGGTGATGTCTGGTAAGGACCTGCCTTACAACAGGCCTGCAAGCCCTCAGTCCAGCCTCTCTCAGCCTATTGCGGACAGTCTGAGCACTGATGGAGGGATTGTGTGTTCCTGGTGTGACTCGGGCAGTTGTTGTGGCCATCCTGTACCTGTCACGCAGGTGTGATATTCGGATGTACCGATCCTGTGCAGGTGTTGTTAAACGTGGTCTTCCACTGTGAAGATGATCAGCTGTCCTTCCTGTCTCCCTGTAGCGCTGTCTTAGGCGTCTCACAGTGTGGACATGGCAATTTATTGCCCTAGCCACATCAGCAGTCCTCATGCCTCCCTGCAGCATGCCTAATGCACGTTCACGCAGATGAGCAGGGACCCTGGGCATCTTTCTTTGGGTGTTTTTCACAGTCGGTAGACAAGTCTCTTTAGTGTCCTGCGTTTTTAGAACTGTGAACTTAAATGCCTACTTTCTGTAAGCTGTTAAGGTCTTAACGACCATTCCACAGGTGCATGTTAATTAATTGATTATGGTTAATTGAACATGCATGGAAAACATTGTTTAAACAATTTACAATGAAGGTCTGTAAAGTTATTTGGATTTTTAAAACATTATTGTTGAAATACACACACACATAAACATATATATATATACATATCTATACATATATATACACACACACATATATACATACATATATATATCTACATATATACACATACATATACATACACACATACATACATACACACACATATATACACACTAATACATATATATATATATATACATACACACACACATATATAAACATATATATACATATACATACATATCTACATATATACACACACAGCTATTTCGTATCAGTGCAATACGCTGCTTGTTAAAACGGATAACTCCCGCTCTTACGTGCAAGTCTGCGTGGATAGTATGAACTATCGTATCTGTTCAAGTTCTATTTAAATTTTAAATAGAAGGAATTTTTATTTAGTCGACAGAAATATCTTTGGTAGGAATGGAAGTTAAATGTAGGCATCATTGCATAAAGTTTTCTTCACCATACAAATGTAAAGAGTAAATTCACCTTACATCCCAACCAAAGATATTTGTGTCGACTAAATCAGGGGTGTCAAACTCAATTGCACAGGGGGCCAAAATCCAAAACACACTTTAGGTCGCGGGCCGAACAGGATAAAGATTTATTGAACACACTAAAACTAAACTTTTAAAACTTTTAAAACTTAACTTTTTTGAACATAAATATGAATAAAAACAGACAGGAATATTATTCCTGAATAAATCAACTCAAACCTTAAATAACTTATAATATTTTGCTCTCCATAAAAATATATCCTGTCTAAATTATACAAGTTAGAAATAAAGTAAACGTTAAAAGAACAAACATTCAAATTTCTTTACTCTTATGTAATTTTATATAAAAAATAAACTTAGATTTTAAATATCCCAAAAGATTTTGCTCTCCATAAAAATAAATCCTGTCAAAATTATACAAATTCAAATATGAACATGCTGCATAACAAAACCTGTAAATATAAATAAAATGTGTTCTTTTCAGTAATAACAAATCAAATCATTCAGTTGTCTTTGCTCTTATGTCATTTTAGAGCTGGACGCCTGGCATCTTTTTTTGGCAACAAGTTCGTTTATGTTTGGTGTGAGGTTCTGTGTTGTGGAGATTCTCAGGATGGACTGCAGGTGCTCATCAGTGAGGCGACTCCTGTGTGCTGTTTTGTTAGTCTTCATCACTGAGAAGAGCTTCTCACACAGATATGTGCTACTAAACATGCACAAGGTTCGAGCCGCATGTAGACAGAGCTGGAGCATTTCTGCGGGAATGGAGTGAAAAAACTGTGCGGGCCCTGCAGTATCGTACTTTGCCTTCAGTGTGCCATTACACTGCAGCTCAATCACCTCCATCTGAATCTGCACAGGTGCAGTTTCCACATCGACGGCAAATGGGTTGCGAAACAACTCAAAATTCTTTTTTTGTTCTTCAAAGTCACCAAAGCGCCGTGCGAACTCAGTGCGCAGTGCGCTCAGTTTATCAGCAAAGTGCGTATTTGGGAACACCGTTGTGCCGAATTGGTTCAACATTACTTGGCAACAGGGAAAGTGGGGCAAGTTGCACTGGTGCATTTGTGTCTCCCATAAAAGCAGCATCACTTGAAATCACTTTGTGATTGTGCACGGGTAAAAACGTCTGCTGAAGTGTCAGATTCTTCTTTAATTCTTCTGCTTTCTGTATCTTCTGCATTGCATTCAGGTCTTTCAGGTTATCCTGATGTTTTGTCTCATAGTGCCGTCTTAGATTAAATTCTGTAATTACAGCCACATTAGCTCCACAAAGGAGACACACGGGTTTACCGGCAATGTCAGTAAACATATACTCAGCCTCCCATCGGTTTTTAAAGGCTCTAAGTTCAGAATCAACTTTTCTCTTCAGCATCGTGTGGGCTAGCTTCGCAATAACTTGCAGCATCATAAGCTAGACTTGATTAACGCGGTAAGTGTTCGGCAAGGCAGCTGAAGCGCTGCATTATGGAATCTGTAGTTTATTGTGTTACCAGCACTTCATATACCCGGGCCATTAATAACAATAATACAGTATATAAAATGTCGGCCCGCGGCCCTTGAGTTTGACACATATGGACTAAATAGAACTTGAAAAGATATATTTTTTCGAATGTGATCGCGCAATTCAGATCACGTTGACGCGCACTACAGTACATCGAGCCCGCGTGCTATTGTGGTTTTGCCTGCATGCCTCAATAAGTCACCCTCCCCTCGCTCTTACTTTTTTACCGTTCATCTAATGAATACACTGAGTATGGCTTTACCAAAACAATCATTGATGGCGAATAAAGTATCCATTATTCGAGTATGTAGATCGGGGTATATATATACATATATATATACCCGCGTATCGCAGCGGAGAAGTAGTGTGTTAAAGAAGCTATGAAAAAGAAAAGGGAACATTTTAAAAATAACGTAACATGACTGTCAATATACAGTATTTGTTTTGTGAGTGTTATTGAGTGTTGCTGTCATCAAGGATTTGATTATCATTATTTCTTTCAATCAGGTTCGTATTTGTAGGATGTGTTGTGTTCAAGTTACATTCCGTGTTTGTCAATCATTGTAAAGATGACAGGTTTCATTCATCGATTCGTTTGTTACTGCATCAATAAACAGCTCGTCTTCTTCTTTATCTGAGACCTGACACACTGCATGCACAGGTTTTTTTTTTACACTGTCTTCCTTTAGCGGGACATTGACTTTTTCCACCGTGTGCTTTGTTTCCGCAGTAGCTGCACTTATGAATATGCTTGTATGTATCAGACGCTTCATATTTTTTTGCTGCCTTTTCAATTGTGTAATGCGTTTTTTGTTCAGCGCTCTTTGGAACTGTTGCTTTTTGTCTACGTACTGCGTTCACATTCAGTTCACGTGAGCCGCTCGGAGTACGTGCATCGAAGGTTCTCAGCTGTGCTTGTGCTATCTCGTGCGATGTTGCGATGTTAGCTCAGACCCTGCAGTGAGTCTTCTCATTAAATTTAAAGTTAAGCTTTACACCTTGCTTTCCTATTTGTTTGCATAAGCACAGTCCTTCACCAGCAAGTTTAATTCCGTTACAGCAATTTTAACTCCGTTACAAAGTGATCCAAAGTCTCGTTTATACCCCGCATCTTCTCATTAAACTTGTATCTTGCGAATATCGTATTCGTTGTAGGCATGACAAACGCCAGCAGCAGCGTGTCTATAAACTTACGGTTTACACCGTGCTTTGTTTCTGCAGTAGCTGCACTTATGAATATGCTTGTATGCGTCACTCGCTTCATATTCTTTTTCTGCCTTCTGAATTGTGTAATGCGTTTTTTGTTCAGCGCTCTTTGGAGCTCTTCCTTGTTCTCTGCGTACTGCGTTCACAGTCAGTTCACGTGAGCCGCTCGGCACAACTCTTCACCCGCGAATATTTAGTGGCAAAGTGTTTCTATTGGATTGCCGCTGACGGACGGCCTTATATGGGCAGGCACTCAATTACGTGGGAGGCGTGACGATGAGGGAGCTGCAGGCTATGGCCGGTATATATGTACATAAGTAGGTTCCAGTTATGACCGTTACGTGTAGAATTTCGAAATGAAACCTGCCTAAGTTTTGGAAGTAAGCTGTAAGGAATGAGCCTGCCAAATTTCAGCCTTCTACCTACATGGGAAGTTGGAGAATTAGTGATGAGTCAGTCAGTGAGTGAGTGATTCAGTCAGTCGGTCAGTCAGTCAGTGAGGGTTTTGCCTTTTATTAGTATTAGTAACCTCATTATATCCATTATTGCCAATCACTAAAATTTCTGTTTTCTCTTTATTTAGCTTGAGAAAATTACTATTCATTTATTTAGAAACACAAGTAAGACATTGTGTTAATTAAACAACAGAGTCGGGGTCATCAGGTGCTATTGATTAATACAGCTGCGTGTCATCAGCATAGCTGTGGTAACTCACGTTATAACCCGAGATAATCTGACCTAACAGAAGTATGTAGATTGAAAAGAGCAGCACACCCAGGATAGAGCCTTACCACAACTAACAAAGAATTTTCTACCTGCCAGGTAGGATTCAAACCAATTTAAGACACTGCCAGAGAGGACCACCCATTGACTAAGGCGATTTCTAAGAATGTTGTGATCAATGGTGTCAAATGCGGCACTCAGATCTAAGAGGATGAGAAAAGATAAATGGCCTCTGTCTGCATTTACCCGCAAGTCATTTACTACTTTAACGAGTGCAGTTTCTGTGGTGTGATTTATTCTAAAACCGGACTGAAATTTATCAAGAATAGCATGTTTATTGAGGTGGTTATTTAGCTGCATAATGACTGCCTTCTCTAGAATTTTACTTAAGAAAGGCAGGTTAGAAATGGGTCTAAAATTTTCAAAAGCAGAGGGGTCAAGATTTTTTTTCTTGAGTAGGGGTGTAACTACAACAGTCTTAAGACAGTCTGGGAAGACCCCCATATCTAATGACGAGTTTACTATGTCAAGAATACTATCAAAGATCGCTATAATATAGTTTATAATTATTGTAAATTTGTAATATATTTTTGAACATGCTAATAGTTCTTTACAGGTGTATTATATAATATTTAAATACTATTTTTTTCACTTTTCAAAAACATGCACAAGTGGATCCATTTTTTACATTTTGTGACACTAGAGGGTGCTGTCGCTCCTCTAACCCAACAGACAGATATGCAGGACACAGGGTAAATCACCAAGAAGTATTTTAATTTTGTTCTTTTTCCAGTAAATAGTGCCAAAGCACCTACACCACAATAAACAATTAAATTAATCACACAAATAATCACTAATCTCTCCTCCACACCTCCCAGCAAACTCTGTCTTCTACCTCCCAACTCTGACTCACTTGCTGGGTTCATAGCAGTCCTTTATATAGTCCTTGACCCAGAAGTTCTTTCCGTTCTTCCTCCCACATGTCTTGCCCACACTTCCGGGTCAAAGGGAGAGCTTGAGTTTTCTTTAGCCAGGAAGTACTTCGGGGTTTCCTTCCCCGGGACTTGGGAGTACTTCCGGGGCTATACGAGAAGCAAAAATTCCCCTGTCTCCCTGCAGCGTTTCCTGGTGGCACCCACAGTACCCAGCAGGGCTGTGAAGCCAGACTCCTTATCCCATGGTGCATGGCAGGAATCCAGGGCACCACTAAGTTGCATGGAAATCGCCATCTAGCGTCCTGGGGGAGGCAATGTCCCAAAGTGGCTGCCTTCCCCCATCCTTCTATTCTCTTGGCATGCTGGCCGGGTTGAGCTGCCGGCCATCCATCACAATTTCTATATGCAAAATAACTGCTAGTTTTATGAATATTATGTTACTAGCCATGTGTGCCCAACTATGTTGCGTGTGTTAAAGTTGTCTGTGAACTGCTCCCTGTTTAAACGCAGCTGCCAGTCATGAACTGGGCCCTTCGTCACACAGCATTATGATTTTTTATAAGGGAAACAAAATTACAAAAGAAAACCCTTGGACATTGATTCGATAGGAACGGCCTACTCGGAATCACTGTCCGAATAGTAATTATGTGGTGGTGTAGGAGCATTTCTGCTTCTGTCTGTTCACAGTCCATCTCGTTTTCATGACGCTATTGTTTCCTCTCACGATGTCTTCTCAACCTTTCTCCAATCTCGCAGGTTGCTTTGTGGCAATCCAATGAGTAAGGCAATATACACGGAGCAATGGTTATAAAAGGGGGACACATAGGTATCCAGGCTCTTTAAAGCATAAATAGGGATCGCTTCACTGACATGTGAGCAAGCCATGGTACAACTGTGAGACGCGCAGCACTCGCCGGCTACAACGTAACAATAATAATTTCCGGAACGTGCTGTTACGTTGTCATTCATTTTACTCACTGTCTTTCTTTCATTCATATGTTACGTAGGCACGTACCTTTTATCTTCGGCAATCTCATTCTCTAACCAGGCCTCAGGAGCTAACCAGCGTAACACTGTCCACCACCCCTTTCGTTATTCCGGCACATTGTTGACATCCGTGAGTAACAACAACGTACTAAACTGGAAGGTGGTCTACGCATGCGTGGAATTCGCAGACAAACAAAGATCAAGATCCAAATGAAGATCTCTTTAGTTAATTTAAAGCACAACAATTTATTTGTTTGAATGTCTGTGTTTTGAGGTGTGACTGGAGTACTACAGTCTTCAGTAGCATAAGCCTGGAGGAGATTCTTAATGCAATGCCTATGTTTTAGCTGTCTCTCTACTGCCATCTAGTGCTTCTTCTTCTAATTAATTCGCGGACAAAGATCAAGATCCAAATGAAGATTATATTTAGAGATAGTACTCTATAATGTGGTATAATATATAATCAAATTTACTACTCCCTGCCATTTTCAGTTCTGACATTCAAAGTTTCTAAGTTTCTTAAAAGCATGTACAGGATTGTTCAGCATATATCGGGAGCTCACCTTAAATTTTGGCCACTAGATGACAGAATTGGTACAACATGCAAAATGTGAGAAATTAATTTATACTAATATGGGCTTTCTTTATACACTCACAGTAGGTTTTAGTACTTTGAAAGAACTCCACACTGATGCAAGAAGAAGAGGGTGTCACTGATAATGTATTCATCATTTTAATTAACAATGAATCCTATGCAAGCAGCCTCAGTAATCTTATTTTGTCCATCCTTCTATCCATTTTCTGAATCAACTTAATCTATTACAGATTTGAGGCAAACAAAAGCCTGTTTTGGCAGCCCTGTATGCACAGCAGGAACCAACTATGGTTGGAACGTCCAGGGAAAAGGTACAAACTTCACATAGACAGTGGCATAAAAACCAGACTTGAATCACTAAAGCTATGAGAAAACAGGGCTAGCCACGGTGTCATCCATTTGTCTATAAATATGTTTTTTCTTTACCATTATATGTAAAATCAGACCTGGAGCTCTATTACTCAGATAATAAAATCTGATCCAAAACACTGCCTACACATTCAGATGCAAATGAGATGCAAAAAGCCTAGGGGAATGAAAGTTCACTGCATATAATCACTCATACCATGATGTGTCATATTTATTGTTTACTACAGTGTAGATATACAAATTGTTATATGCAGAATTTTGCTCAGAATCTTACAACTAATTATATAGTATGGTAGTTTGTTTTCTATTTGCTTAACAAACTAGAAATTTAAATGTAAAATTAAAAATCGTTTGGCTGCATACTCATAGAAATAATCAGCAATGTGGTTATGGGGAAGTTGACTCTTTTTATGTATTGGCTCGTTGTAATATTTTCCAGAGCCAGTGTTTAAAATCCAAACTATGTGTATATCAACTAGTTTTCTGAAGAACATTCTTATGTTACCTTCTGCTCCCTGCTGACACCTATTCAGTATTAGATATAAAGATGCTTACCTTATATAAAACCACCTGACCTTGCCATGGCTACACAAGTCCTTGTCAATCAATTATGGGCAATATTTTTCTCATTAACTCAGAATGAAATGTTTATATTTTAAAGTATAGGAAACAACAATATATGCATGATTTGCAGCAGTGTTTCTGCTTCATATGTCCCTTTTTGAAGAATAATAGAAATAGTATCAGTAGCCACCATTTTATTCCGAGGTCTGTGTATACGACACAACTATAGAAGCTGTGATGGGTTTGTGCTGACATGAAGTGCAACTTTTTGTTGACATTTATTAAGGGAAGCCAAGGACAATGACTTCACCAGCTTGGCACAGGAAAGGGTAAGATTCCCTTGTTGCAGCAGAGCTACACTATTAGTGGGAGAGGCCTTGCACATGCCACTGTCAGAATGTTAGGGCAGCTAGGGGCACAGACACCCTGGCAGGGAAATAGGTGTGGGTTTAATCACGAGTAGGGGAGAGCTGTAACCTTGGCATAATTTTCCAATATTTTCTTTAGACCTTAAAATGTAGAGACACAGCAGATGACGGAGATTCTTTATCTTCATTAAGAGGATAAATAAGGTCATTGATGTTTTAAAGAAAGTCAGAGCCCCTCCTGTTTTTGTAATCCCTGTTCCAAAACAAAGGAGATAAAAAAGAGTAATGTTTTTAAAGTTGAAGGACCATGTAGAGATTTCTAGCCCTATGGAAAACAACACAAGCTCCTGAAGTGGCAGAATTGCAACTACCGTATGTTGACTTGTGTTCAAACTTTCCTCTCTCAATGCAGTTAACAAAATTGGCCTTCTTGATATTATTGTGAGTGCAGAGGCCTCAATGAGAGCCCCTATTTATCAACCATTTAATATATTATTAGTAGCGCTTTGATGATATTTTACGTAAAATCTAAAATAGGAAAAATAAAAGCAAGAAATATAACAATGATTTGGAGTTTTAATGCAGGACCTGGTGCCACAGTGAAACCATATTTAAAAAGTGTGAACATTCTCTTTGATATGAAATAGTGATTCTGAGATAAAGATGTGCAACAGCAGATTCATCAAATGATATTCTGCTGATTTAAATTTAACACCATTTTTATTGACAATAATAGCACCTAGATTTAAACTTTTTTTTTTTTTTTTTTTACAAGCAGGATCCACGGATGGACAAAAAGAAGAGCAAAAATAAGCAGGCAGGCTCAAGTTAATTTATATTTTTAGTCTGTCATAGTGTCTTTTGCTGAAATAATTTGCCTTACTTTTAGAAGTTGGCCTACAATAGTGAAAAATAAAAGAAATACATAAAAATACAATAAAAACAAGCCCGACTTAATCAATTAAAATCTTGCAGACAATATCCTGCTTGTCCAACTATTTCTGTGACCAGGCATGTTTGTGTTTGATCACATGTAATGAAAATGAACACTTTTACTTTAGTGGAACAGAATTGGCTGGCTTAGTGTAAGTTAATGAATGGCTTGCTGATATAATAATTATTCATGTCTTTACTTTGTTTAAAGCTAAGTCTTGTGTACTTACTATGCTAATGCTTCCCTTACAGTGTTAACTCTACCAGGCAACAAACTTTTATACAGGTTCAGTTCATTTGTTTTTTTGATTTGATGTTCAAACATTCTCAGAGTGATTCCATTGTGATTAATCTTTTTTTTTTTTTGTTATCTTGTACTCCAACTATTTACTCTGTGTTTATTGAATTGCATTATTTTTAAATATATACAGTGTGTCTGGGACCAACTACTAGGATTGGGTGGTTGGGGGAAACATTGTCCCATTATAATGGTTTTTCCTCATATAAAAATAGATTATTCAATGTTTATCATAGCCTAAGAGAATACATTTATAAATATTAATTAGTAATAGACCTGTTTTTTTCAGTAAAATACTTGAGCATGCTCAAAAACCAGCATTTCAACTGAAAAGCATGACAAAGCATTTGTAACTCTAGCATGGAGTCTTCAAAGTTCACAAAAAAGAGTTCTATTTTTGCTGTTCTGCATTGTCCTGTGACAATGTGCAGCAAATTACATTCATTTATGATAAGACACATTTTTTAACACAGTGGTTTATTGGGCGCACATACAGTGGTGTGAAAAACTATTTTCCCCCTTCCTGATTTCTTATTCTTTTGCATGTTTGTCACACAAAATGTTTCTGATCATCAAACACATGTAACCATTAGTCAAATATAACACAAGTAAACACAAAATGCAGTTTTT
>JANRMT010062792.1:23820200-23849785 GCA_026402145.1 Polypterus bichir lapradei | reverse complement strand
AAAAACTGCATTTTGTGTTTACTTGTGTTATATTTGACTAATGGTTAAATGTGTTTGATGATCAGAAACATTTTGTGTGACAAACATGCAAAAGAATAAAAAAATCAGGAAGGGGGCAAATAGTTTTTCACACCACTGTACATTCAGTACCAACTGAACAACAATCTTTAACAAACTCACATCTAGAATTTTCATGATTATTGGTACTATGTCATAGCTGGCTTTTGTAGCTCCTACCTGCATATGTGAACATCTGCTTTGTTAGCTTAATTGATTAATTTTTAATTAAAGTGATTGGGGGAAGAATGTAGGTTGATTAATAGTGGTTCATATTTTTGAATTCTCTGCTGTACTGATTGCACTTATGACAACTCCAGAGAACAAGAAGAAGGCCCTACGGAGCCAGTCAGTTCATATAACCTGTGTTATTATAGTATATGCAATGCATTACACATATCAGACCAACAATAACAAGAAAAAGATAAGCTTTATAGAAAGGAAACAATTAACCACAAACTCTCAATATTGAAGCCGACTGGATCTCCTTGAGGATTTCAGATTATATAACAGAAGATGACAAATTACATGACTCTGTGATGACTTTTGAGCACAGTGTCAAATTTCTAGAGTACTGCAAGCTCACCCTATGCTGACAGCCAATTAACATGCCATCTGGCAGTGCCAGTGCCTGTGTGAAAGGTTTTCAGGTAATGGTGAGTGTAGCCACAATTTTCTATTACCCTTTTTCATTTTTGCTGTGGTATGACAACCACAAGACATCAAACAGGTGAGCCTCTCTTCTATTTGTGTGGTCCAAAAGATGTGCGTTCAAGGTGTGTGCTGTTTGCCTGTGAACTCATACACACACAAACCCATCCCTACAACTTAAGACCATATCAGATGGGTTTGATTTTGTTGGTGTAAGTTGGCGACCAGAGTGACTGAGTCTCATGCGATGTCAAACTGCACAACTGAGAGGTGCTGTTCTCCTTGTCTAGAGGTTATATCATGCTAACTGGTCAGCGTGTTCATTTAGGTGTGATCACAGAAATACAGAACACTTAAACGGAATGTCTGCTCACCCAATTTTTAGTCCACTAACATTTTTTCTTTCACACCTTACTCGGTAGTTCTGAAATATAGTAAGCATGCTGTGAGTCAAAGAGCCTCAGAAGGTTGACACACTTTCTTTGCAAATAGAACATTTTCTTCTGAGATGGTCATTTGTTTAACTCCTTTAGATGGTGTACCACAAATGTTAGCACAGCTGCAGAAGTTCCTATAATAAATGTTTTGTCAAGGTAACACTGTGCATTTGGGTTCATTTTGGTTTTCATAGTGCTACAATGAAGAAGTTTAATATGAAAAACTCAGTTTGCAGGCTTTAACATATTAGAATCAAATGTTCCTGCAAACTACTAAGTGGGTGTATCTTTTCAACACTAGGTTATATGAGTGCCTAAAAGCTGATTTATATTAAAATTCACAAACTAATGTAATTTAAAGAGAACGTGGGAGGATAAGTAACCTCATCTGAAGTCCAGTTAATATGATAGCACATGATAGTGATGTTCTAATGAATAGTTAACTTGAAATGTTTACAAGTATCTGAACATTGAATAGTGTTTAACATGGTTTGCTTGTATATAAAACATTTAATAATTTAGTGAGGAAAATAAAAAGGTAATCTTCTATATGTAAACTGAAGAATTTTAAATGCACATTTATATAATATACATTCAAACAGTAGTTTTTAATATAAAATATTCTGATGTCATTTACTGGTTGACGGCCATCAAGAGCTCATCTCACAAGGACTCACTCAGCAAAAGGTCAGATTATGATCCATTATATGTAGTGTGGAAGATGGCCCGGACACAGACAGGCAGACACGTTTAAATCACCCCGCTCACATTTATTTAGGTGCTCCATATTTACAAGTGTGCTCCTCAGTCCCCGAAGTCCTGGCCACAACACAATGCCTTTTCCTTCAGGCCGCCTCCTTGTCTCTCCTCCAGACCTCGTCCTTCTTCCACCCGACTGTAGTCAATGTATGAAGGGAGGCGGCCCCTTTTATGCTTTCCCGGATGTGCTCCAGGTGTGTCCCGGCAATCTTCCACCGACACGCCCCAGTGTGGTGGAAGTGCCGGCTGCATCCCCGGAAGCACTCTGGGTGTCCCTGCTCCTCTTCCCCCTAGCACTTGCGGATGTGGCGGAAATGCTGAGGTCCAGGGCTACAAAGGCATAGACGCGCCCCCTGGTGGTGACCACGGGCCCCTACAGGGTTGAGTTTCAAAGCTCTGTACCCGTCGCCCCTACATGGTCTGGGGAAGGTGTAAGCCCTCCTCCAGTCCTCCTAGGCATCTCTGCCGGGTCACCCCCCCCAGCCATCTCCAACAGTAGATTATGCATTATAAATGAATATTCACACTCTTACTGTGGAGGATACTCAAGAACTTTATATCCATTTCCACTATTACAAAAATAAGTCGTATAAATCGAGTCAAAGGTTTCTGTCAATAGGTGTAACAGACTAAAATTTTTGCTTATAGGGATAAGATTTCAACTTTGAGTTCAGTTAAATAAAATGAATTATTTGCAATATATTACTGAATTGAATTATAATACAGTATTTATAATTTCATAACTTAAAAATAATCACACTATTATCATACTGTACCATGCTTCAAATATACATCTCTGGCAATTGCCATCCCATCTCTGGACCTGTTGTGAAGGAATTAGTTTTAGTACAAACAAATAAATGCTATATAGGTAAATGTTCTTTAGATTTTTAGCCAGCCACTGTGTTAGCTAGTCAAAAGCTGACTACAGACAAGCATAGATAATATTTAAACAGATGGACTCAAGCATTAGTCAATATCATTGTCTGTTTTACTCATATATTTATACAATTGTAGTTAACTGGCCATTACAATAGATGTTGTTGCTTGTATAAATCCATCCATCTATTTTCTACGACTTACCCAAAGTCGAGTCGTGAGGGCTACTGTCCTTTTTTTATCTTTAAGAAAGTACTTAATTTCACTTTTCACTTAACTTTTAAAAGGAATTCATGAAGAATAAAGAACTCTTCTGAGACTCCAATAATCACGTTTTGCATGATTAAATCAGAACAGTCACTTTACTCTGCAGCAACCCCTGTGATCCATCAGAATGCTTCTAACCAAGATCAGTAAAAAATGCAGACTTGTGCAAGGGAAAATTAAATTCAGCTACTACCTTCTTGGCTGCAGTGGCCAGGCACCCTGCCTGGGGATTTGTTCCTGCCTTGCCCCCCGTGTTGGCTGGGATTGGCTCCAGCAGACAAATGTGACACTGTGTTAGGAACTAGCGGGTTGGGAAATGACTGACTGACTAACCTTCTTGGGCATAATAGAGAAAGTGTACTGTAGTTTAAAGAGAACTGCATCTTTAGTCTGAGAATATCTTAATGGATTACCAGGGCTGAAGTGTATATTGTGTTGATTAGCTGCTTTAGGCTAATCAGGCAAAATGATTAGTGCCTTTCTCAAAACAATATTACATTTAAACTCCCAAAGGTGTAAATAATTTCTTTCATGTATTTCAGTAGTTGCAGATAAGGACCCAATATGTTTTGACCTATTACCAAAGTAATTAAATTACACTGGTCAAACATTCTTGTTGAAATGATCAAAAGCACTTACAATAATTAATCATTATTAATTAATCATTATTAATAATAATCAGGGCATCAGCTTTGTAAATAACTTTACAGTTGTAAGATTATTCTTGCAACTTTGAATGACATAATTAGATTAGAAAATAGTGTTAACTTCCCACGTATACACATTTTTTAAAATACAGGAACAGTCTACTTTATATTTGGTGTTAACAACTGGAACTCACTCATACAGACTTTTTCTAACTTTTACTTGAATCACAAACATAAAATATGTGCTATCCAGTTTGTTGACCTGGTTTGCCACTGAGGATACCAATATGATTCACTTCTTGTAACTTTTGATTGTGGCTCCAGATTTCAAGGGCAAGGGCAAGAACAATGTACAAATATCCCAGTACAAGACTCTTCCTCTAAGTTGCACTCCTATCTGAATTTGATTTGGAATTATTAGTCCATCTTAATATATTTGTGAAATTGTGTTCTTCTGTTTTCCCCACTTCTAGCTTTTTATTGTTTTTACCCATCTGCTGTTCAGAACCCAAATTTCAGACATAACAGCATAAAGACATTTGTCAAAAAGGTAATAGGCAAGCATACTTTGGCTAGAAAAGCTCAGCTCTGTCAGTTTTTAATACTCCAGATCCATCATTTGTCACCAGGGGGCAAACATAACCTCAAATACCATAGAAATACACAGGAAAATAATCTTGTAATTTCAGCAGGCAACTTTTCATTCTGCGAGTGTGGTTTACAAGTCAATGAGTAAAACAATACAGTAGATTAAAATGGTAAGTGGGCCAAACTATTTAACCTTACACAACACGCCTCAGTATGGAGTTCACATCGCAAAGGCCTCTGCAATCAACATCATTGTAAAGCTCTTTATGTGTGGAAATTCATTGTACACTTGTTGACATATATGAAACATATATTTTAGATGAAGCACAGACAGTTTTACGAAAGTTATGACCTTATGACTTCAAATCCAATTCATTAGCCACTAGGCCTCACGGAAACCTGTAAAGCAAAACTCATCCTGATGGCGTTGAAACTGTTCACCAGTCATTGAATAATAAAAAAATTACTGGAAGGATTTTTCACTGTTGTCTGAAATGTGAACCAAAAAAAAAAAGAATTTTGACTCATAATCATTGAAAAGAGGTACGTGCTGTAAGTGTACTGTTAGTTACACATTTAGTTTTCATAGATGGCCTGGCTGTGAGCTTGTCCTTTATTTTCTGTAGCTTTGCAACACTAACTGTACTTCATGGATGTATCCTGTAATGTATTCCTGTGTTTTTCTGATGTTGTAAAGATAAGCTCATGATACTCACAACTCAGTTTCTGAACAATATGCATTTGTTCTTTTATGCCACTTTCTTAAATATTTAATCAGTAATGTTTGTTTTCAAAGTATCATATGAAAATGAGAATATATACCAGAACCTTGTTCTGGAACATTGTAAGTTTTCATAGCTAATATTCATTAATTTCATCCAGGCCTGCTTTTAACTGGTGACTTTTTAGTGTTTTTTGTTATTTTGTTTTGTGTTTTTGCATAATGTGTGTTTTTTGGCTAAAATAATCTTCATTGTTCTAGGCAGAATTTTTATTAATCATTAATAGTAAAATGAGATTTACATGTGAACAAACAAATAGTGAATAACCCTAATATTACAAATAATACAATTTTATTTATTTATTTCTTTTTTTGGAAGTCTGGTAAAAAGAAAGGAAAGTTAAGTAAAGCTGAACGTGAGCGGTTGCAACGGGAAGAAGAAGAAAGGAAACTGAAAGAAGGTAGATTCAACTATGTGAAATTCTATTGAAATTCATCTTGAACTTATTGCTATGCTGCAAAACCTTTAATGCATGTACACCATATTGTGAAAAGTTTTTTAAGGCAGTAATTATATCTTAATTTACTGCGCCCTGTGGATAGGTTATGTTTAAGCATATGTATTCTACTATAGTAATAATACAATTAAAAGAATAATTCAGGAACTGGATGTAAGAAGGACAAAAGTAAGTACTGTCTTTTTAAATCTGTTATTTTATAACATAAACCTGTATGGTGACCAATGCATTCTGTTAGCAAGTAGCAACAGCTCAGTGTCATACTGTAAAAATCTTGCTGGTCAAATGCACTCAAGATAAAGAGTGCCAACAAATGAGCTCGAGGCCTGCTATGACACACACAGACAAAGTACATGAGTCATTTGTTAACTTCACATGCTGTTCTGATTTTCTTAAATTTGCCATTTTTTCTTTCAAATAATAAAAGTACATTTTGTCTCTGAACTATGAACTAACTATCACACTCTCCTGACATCCACTCCTACAAATTATTTGAAATGAGTAGCTTTTTAAATTGTTGAGATTTTTCAAAACATATGTGTTATATCAATGATTTCCAGTCTGTGGATCACTTTGTTAAATATGCAAAGATTTTAAATTATTCTGGAGACCTGCAGAAAGATCTACAAAGACATGGGGAGAACACACTGACCACAAACAGTAGTGACTAGGTTGGGATTTGAACCCAGCCATAAGCTGCAAGGTAGCCACATCTGACTGTGCTGCTTGGATTTACTTAATGCAATTTTCAGATGTTCATTCAAATGCCATGTTGGCACACATTTCAGATGACATGCTCATACATTATATTGCCAAAAGTATTGGGACCCCCCCAAATCATTGAATTCAGGTGTTCTAATCAATTCCATGGCCACAGATGTATACAATCAAGCACCTAGGCATGCAGACTGAGTCTACAAACATTTGTGAAAGAATGGGTCGCTCTCGGAAGTTCAGTGAATTCAAACATGGTACTGTGATAGGATACCAACTGTACGGTAAAAAGTGAAATTTCCTCACTACTAAATGTTCCATGGTTAACTGTTAGTGGTATTATAACATAGAGGAAGCAACTGGGAACAGCAGCAAATCAGCCACAAAGTGGTAGGCCACGTAAAATCATAGAGTGCATGTTGAGGTGCACAGTGTGCAGAAGTCACCAACTTTCTGCAGTGTCAATAGGTACAGACCTCCAAAAGCTCAAGAACAGTGTGTAGAGAGCTTCATAGAATGGGTTTCCATGGCCGAGCAGCTGCATCTAAGCCTAACATAATCAAGTGCAATGCAAAGCGTTGAATGCAGTGGTATATAGCATACCGCCACTGGATTCTAGAGCAGTGAAGATGTGTCCTCTGGTGTGACAAACTACACTTTTCTGTCTGGCAATCTGATGGACGAGTCTGGGTTTGGTGGTTGCCAGGAGAACGGTACTTGCCTGACTGCATTGTGCCAAGTGTAACGTTTGGTGGAGGGGGGAATTATGGTGTGGGGTTGTTTTTTTAAAGGTTGGGCTTGGCCCCTTAGTTCCAGTGAAAGGAACTCTTAATGGTTCAGCATGCAAAGCCAATCTGGACAATTTCATGTTGTATGGTAACAGTTTGGGGATGGCCCATTCCTGTTCCAACATGACTGTGCACCAGTGCACAAAGCAAGGTCTATAAAGAAATGGACGAGCGAGTTTTGTGTGGAAGAACTTGATTGGCCTGCACAGAGTCCTGACCTTAACCCAACAAAATACCTTTGGGATGAATTAGAGCGGAAACTGCGAGCCAGGCCTTCTCATCCAACATCAGTGCCTGACCTCACAAATGCTTTTCTGGATGAATGGTCAAAAATTCCCATAAACACACTCCTAAACCTTGTGGAAAGCCTTCCTAGAAGAGTTGAAGATGTTATAGCTGCAAAGGGTGGGTCAACTCCATATCAAAAGCCTATGTATTAAGAATGGGATGTCATTGAAATTTATGTGTGTGTAAAGGCAGGCGTCCCAATACTTTTGGCAATATAGTGTACATTTATCAACATAAATGTATTCTTGGTGCATCAGCCATCTTACTTCTAACTAATTAACACCTAAATGCAAACTCATGTAATCTGCATAATTTTTAGGAACTATACAGATGGTATAAATATGTAAACTTTGTTTAATCAGTAAATATTTTGCAAAAAAAATATTTTTGTAAAACTTCCTTGTGCAGAAGGCTGTTTAGTACCCAATGACCCTGTAATGGAAAATGTGGGTTCAGAAATTAAATGGTGGCTATTTTCAATCACAGATTAGGCTGTTCAGAGACTGTCAGTCTGTGTGGTCTGAGTGGGTATGGATGTATGTAGAAGTGTGCTCAGAGATGGATCATGTCTTATCCACTGTTGGTTCCTCTCTCTTCTGTTCCTGATATTGCAGCAATAGGCTCCTGTTTTCCTCAACCTTAATGTGGGTATGTTAAGATAATACATGAAACAAAAGGATATTTTCAATAAATGACATTCTTTTTTTGCCAGAGGAGGAACGCTTGCTAGCTGAAAAAGAAGAAGCCGAGAGATTGGAAAGGGAACAAAAACTACAAGAAGAGAGGGACAGACTTGAAGCCAAGGTCTGCTAAACACAAACACAGAAAAGCATTCATTTAATCATTTTGTTTCCTAAATCTATTTAATTAATAGACATGTCTAAATCATTGTTTAATTTTTTTGCGTTCCATCAATATACATCTATACTAATAAACGGCAAAGCCCTCACTCACTCACTGACTCACTGACTCACTGACTGACTGACTGACTCATCACTAATTCTCCAACTTCCCGTGTAGGTAGAAGGCTGAAATTTGGCAGGCTTATTCCTTACAGCTTCCTTGCAAAAGTTGGGCAGGTTTCATTTTGAAATTCTACGCGTAATGGTCATAACTGGAAGCTGTTTTTCTCCATTTACTGTAATGGAGATGAGCGTGAAACCCGTGGGGGCGGAGTTTCGTGTGACATCATCACGCCTCCCACGTAATCACGCAGTAGGTAGAAAACCAGGAAGAGGCCCAAAAAGCACTGAAGAAAACATGCATTATATAATTGAGAAGGCAGCGAAACAATAAGAAGCGAGTGAGTGACATATACAACCATATTCATGAGTTCTGCTACTTCGGAAACAAAGCACGATGTAAACCTAAACTTTAAATTAAGTTCATAGACAGGCTGCCGCTAGCGTTTGTAATTTAGTGCCTGCCCATATAAGGCCGTCCGTCAGCGGCAATCCAATAGAAACACTGCCACGGGTAAATATTCACGGGTGAAGGACTGTGCTTATGCAGAGGAAGATGAGATGGTCAGGGTGGTGTTTGGCACAAACTCAGCGAAACTGCGAGAGAAAGTTTTAAGTGCCGGGACTTAGGTAACATTAGATACAGCCATGGACATAGCATGACATGGCACCAGCACAGCTGGGAAACTTCGATGCATGTACACCGAGCGGCTCACGTGAACTGACGCAGTGCACAGACAACAAGCAACAGTTCCAAAGAGCACTGAACAAAAACCGAATTACACAATTGAAAAGGCAGCAAAAAAATATGAAGCGTCTGATACATACAAGCATATTATTCATAACTGCAGCTACTGCAGAAACAAAGCACACGGTGGAAAAAGTGAATGTCCCGCTAAAGGAAGACAGTGTTAAAAAAAAAACCCGTGCATGCAGTGTGTCAGGTCTCAGATAAAGAAGAAGACGAGCTGTTTATTGATGCAGTAAGAAACAAATCTTTTTCATAGCTTCTTTAACACACTACGTCTCCGCTGCGATACGCGGGTATATATATATATATGTATATATATACCCCGATCTACATACTCGAATAATGAATACTTTATTTGCAATCAATGATTGTTTTGGTAAAGCCATACTCAGTGTATTCATTAGATGAACGGTAAAAAAGTAAGAGCGAGGGGAGGGTGACTTATTGAGGCATGCAGGCAAAACCACAATAGCACGCGGACTCGATGTACGAAAAAAAATATCTTTTCAAGTTCTATTTAGTCCATATGTGTCAAACTCAAGGGCCACGGGCCACATCCGGCCCGGCGTGTAATTATATCCGGCCCGCGAGATCATTTTATATACAGTACTGTATTATTGTTATTAATGGCCCGGGTATATGAAGCGCTGGTAACACAATAAACTACAGATCCCATAATGCAGCGCTTCAGCTGCCTTGCCGAACATTTACCGCGTTAATCAAGTCTAGCTTGCAAGTTATTGCGAAGCTAGCCCACACGATGCTGAAGAGAAAAGTTGATTCTGAAAATAGAGCCTTTAAAAACCGATGGGAGGCTGAGTATATGTTTACTGACATTGCCGGTAAACCCGTGTGTCTCATTTGTGGAGCTAATGTGGCTGTAATTACAGAATTTAATCTAAGATGGCACTATGAGACAAAACATCAGGGTAACCTGAAAGACCTGAATGCAATGCAGAAGATACAGAAAGCAGAAGAATTAAATAAGAATCTGACACTTCAGCGGACGTTTTTACCCGTGCACAATCACAAAGTGATTTCAAGTGAAGCTGCTTTTATGGGAGACACAAAATGCACCAGTGCAACTTGCCCCACTTTCCCTGTTGCCAAGTAATGTTGAACCAAGTCGTCACTACGGTGTTCCCAAATACGCACTTTGCTGATAAACTGAGCGCACGGCGCGTTGGTGACTTTGAAGAACAAAAAAAGTCCGTCTACATGCGGCTCGAACCTTGTGCATGTTTGGTAGCACATATCTGTGTGAGAAGCTCTTCTCAGTGATGAAGACTAACAAAACAGCACACAGGAGTCGCCTCACTCATGAGCACCTGCAGTCCATCCTGAGAATCTCCACAACACAGAACCTCACACCAAACATAAACGAACTTGTTGCCAAAAAAAGATGCCAGGCGTCCAGCTCTAAAATGACATATGAGCAAAGACAACTGAATGATTTGATTTGTTATTGCTGAAAGGAACACATTTTATTTATATTTCCAGGTTTTGTTATGCAGCATGTTCATATTTGAATTTGTGTGTGTGTATGTGTATATATATATATGTATTTTTGTATATATATGTGTGTGTATGTATGTATGTGTGTATATATGTGTATATGTATAGATATGTATATATATATGTTTATGTGTGTGTGTGTAAATATATATATATATATATATATATATGACAGCAACACTCATCACTCACAACAGTGACAAAACAATTACATTGACAATCATGCTACGTTATTTTCAAAATGTTTCCTTTTCTTTTTCATTGCTTCTTTAACACACTACTTCTCCGCTGCGAAGCGCGGGTATTTTGCTAGTACCTTATAAATGTCAAAATTTGTACAACACATTTTTTACAATGGTCATTGGTCCTCTGACAGGTGATATATTATTACAACATTCATTTGACCCATAACTGATCAGCTACTACAGTTTATCACCTTGTTAGCCATCTTTAAGTACAGTGCTGTTTGTCATAGTAAGTGTAGGGGTGAGTGTGTGTGAGAGCCCTGTGCTGAGATTGTTCCTTCCTTGTGCATGATGTTTCTGATGTAGCTGCCAGCTTCCATTTTCTTGAAATACAGTAAGCAGGCTTAAAAGCAATGGATGGGTGGATATTTATTTAGTTGCTCTTTAGGTAGTGTAGGAGTGCCAGAATACTTAGTTTAGGTTGTAAAGTAATTCAAGGACTTTGGAGAGATCCACTTTGGTAGAGTTAGATTATCAAGCAGATTTTTAAATATATATATATATATATAATCTTCATTTGGATCTTGATCTTTGTTTGTCCGCGAATTAATTAGAAGAAGAAGCACTAGATGGCAATAGAGAGACAGCTAAAACATAGGCATTGCATTAAGAATCTCCTCCAGGCTTATAACGACAACAACAACATTTATTTATATAGCACATTTTCATACAAACAGTAGCTCAAAGTGCTTTACATAATAAAGAATAGAAAAATAAAAGACACAATAAGAAAACAAAATAAATCAGCATTAATTAACATCGAATAAGAGTAAGGTCCAATGGCCAGGGGGGACAGAAAAAACAAAAAAAAACTCCAGACGGCTGGAGAAAAAAAATAAAATCTGTAGGGATTCCAGACCATGAGACCGCCCAGTCCCCTCTGGGCATTCTACCTAACATAAATGAAACAGTCCTCTTTGGACTCAGGGTTCTCACGGAAGGGCTTGATGATGATGGTCACGTAAAATTCTGCCTTTTAATCCATCCATCATTGTTGGAGCATCATGAAGCTTTGAGTAGGTGGAGGTGGCGCAGGCCACCACCACAAAGAAACCGGAAAAAGAAACAGAAAAGAGAGTAGGGGTCAGTACGGATTTTAGAGCCACCATGAATAGTTATTATGAGGAAATTGAACATATAGAGTATCAGGATTAAGTTAAATTAAGTTAAATTGAAGTTATAGAAAGGCCATGTTAAAGTAATGTGTTTTCAGCAGTGTTTTAAAGTGCTCTACTGTATTAGCCTGGCAAATTCCTATTGGCAGTCTATTCCAGATTTTAGGTGCATAGCAGCAGAAGGCCGCCTCACCACTTTTTTTAAGTTTTGTTCTTGGAATTCTAAGGAGACCTCATTTGAGGATCTGAGGTTACGATTTGGAATACAGGGTGTCAGACATTCCGATATATAAGATGGGGCGAGATTATTTAAGGCTTTATAAACCATAAACAGAATTTTAAAGTCAATCCTGAATGACACAGGTAACCAGTGTAGTGACATCAAAACTGGAGAAATGTGTTCGGATTTTCTTTTCCTAGTTAGGATTCCAGCAGCTGCATTCTGCACTAGTTGCAAACGATTGATGTCTTTCTTGGGTAGTCCTGAGAGGAGTGCATTACAGTAATCTAGTCTACTGAAAACAAACGCGTGAACTAATTTCTCAGCATCTTTCAGTGATATAAGAGGTCTAACTTTACTTATGTTTCTTAAGTGAAAAAATGCTGTCCTAGTGATCTGATTAATATGCGATTTAAAATTCAGATTACAGTCAACAATTACCCCTAAGCTTTTTACCTCCGTCTTGACTTTTAATCCTAATGTATCCAGTTTATTTCTAATAGCCTCATTGTATCCATTATTGCTAATTACTAAGATTTCAGTTTTCTCTTTATTTAACTTGAGAAAGTTACTATTCATCCATTCTGAGATACAAGTCAGACATTGTGTTAGTGAATCAATAGAATCGGGGTCATCAGGTGCTATTGATAAATACAGTTGTGTGTCATCAGCATAGCTGTGGTAGCTCACGTTGTGCCCTGAGATAATCTGACCTAACGGAAGCATGTAGATTGAGAATAACAGCGGACCCAGGATAGAGCCTTGTGGAACACCATATCGGATATCATGTGTCTTCGAGTTGTAATTGCCACAACTAACAAAAAATTTTCTCCCTGTCAGGTAGGATTCAAACCAATTTAAGACACTGCCAGAGAGGCCCACCCATTGACTAAGGCGATTTCTAAGAATATTATGATCAATAGTGTCAAATGCAGCACTCAGATCTAAGAGGATGAGAACAGATATATGGCCTCTGTCTGCGTTCACTCGCAAGTCATTTACTACTTTAACGAGTGCAGTTTCTGTGCTGTGATTTGTTCTAAAACCCAACTGAAATTTATCAAGAATAGCATGTTTATTTAGGTGGTCATTTAACTGCATAATGACTGCTTTCTCCAGAACTTTGCTTAAGAAAGGCAGGTTAGAGATGGGTCTAAAATTTTCAAGAGCCGAGGGGTCAAGATTATGTTTCTTAAGAAGGGGTTTAACTACAGCAGTCTTAAGACAGTCTGGGAAGACCCCCATATCTAATGACGAATTTACTATGTCAAGAATATTGTCAGTTAGCACGCCCGATACTTCTTTGAAAAGCCTTGTTGGTATTGGGTCAAGGACGCAGGTGGAGGATTTTAATTGAGATATTATTTTTTGTAAATCAGGTAAATCTATCCTAGTGAAAGAGTTTAATTTGTTTATAACAGAATGCTGGGGTTTAGGAGGATCCTTAGTGTTGGAGGGATATACTATGTTATTACTAATATCATTAATTTTTTGATTGAAAAATACAGCGATAGCCTCACAGGTTTTACTGGAAGTACTTAGGAGGCATTCCTTTGAGTTACCTGGGTTTAGTAGGCGATCAATTGTAGAAAATAAGACTCTGGGATTACTAGCATTGTTATTTATAATCTTGGAGAAATAACAGCGTCTCTCAAGACGCACAGTGTTATTGTATTCTGTTATTTTGACTTTTAATATTTCATAGTGGATAGTTAGTTTAGTCTTCCTCCATTTACGCTCAGCTCTGCGGCATGTTCTCTTTAAGTCCGACACTCTTTGGGTCTTCCATGGTATAACAATACTGGAGGATTTTTTCACTGTCTTTTCAGGTGCAACTATGTCAACAGCAGCTCTCACTTTAGTATTAAATCTTTCCACCTTACTATTTACATTATCCTCGCTATTATAGTTGGCACTATAAACGGACTGATTACTTAGAATGTTTGTAAGTTTTAAAGCTGCTGCTGAGTCAAAGAAGCGTTTTTTAACAATATGCTTCTCATGAGTGTTTTTTATCATTATTTCTATATTAAAAAGTAGAAGAAAATGGTCTGATAGACCAATATCAATGATCTGCTTTATATCAACTTTCAGTCCTTTAGTAATCACTAAGTCTAACGTATGACCTGCTTTATGTGTAGACTGATTTACGAGCTGCCTCAAATCAAAAGAATCCAGGAGGTTCATAAATTCTTTTACTTTTAGATCACACTGATTATTTATATGAAAATTAAAGTCGCCAACTATTAGGAGTGTGTCATAGTTAGTAATTAAAATTGACATTAAGTCAGAGAATTCCTCAAAAAAAGACGCGTTGAATTTTGGAGGTCTATACACGGATAATACTAGAACTTGAGAATCTCCTTGGATAACAACGGCGAGATACTCAAAGGACTTGAACTTACCAAAACTGACATCTTTACATTTTAATCGGCTCGAGTAAATGTTAGCCAATCCGCCTCCCTTTTTCCCCTGACGGTCTGCACGAGTAAAACTGTAATCCGGAGGCGCAGATTCGATTAAAACAGCCGCGCCGTCTGAGTTAAGCCACGTTTCACTTAGTGCAATAAAATCTATTTTTTTATCACTAATAAGATCGTTGATAAAAAACGTTTTGTTAGTTAAAGCTCTAACATTTAATAGTGCCATATTTAATGTTTCGCAGGTGCAGAGATGAATACTATATGCGTTATTGATATTTGGAATAGGAACTAAATTATTTTTATTAGCGCTGCTCTGTGTGTATTTTTTGTTTAATCTGTGATCTGTTTTAATAGTTTTGATACATTGTTCCTCTAAAATAGTAATTTTAATTAGATTATTGGAGTTTATGCCATATTTCCTAGATTTTCTACGTGCATTGAGATTGCTTATTACAGTATTAATGTTGTGCACTTTAACAGAAAATTCTATTAAACACTTATCATGTCCTAGCACAACAGTATCATTTCGGAAGGGGTTAAGAGCAGAGATAAATAGTCAAGATAAACAAATTACCTTCGATATGTTTTCGGAGAGGACCCAGGCGCCGAAACTGTTCGGATGCAAGCCATCACGCTTGAAGAAACGCGGCCTTTCCAAAAAGAGATTCCAATTGTTGATGAAACCGACATCCTTCTTCTTGCAGAAACCCTGTAGCCAGTTGTTCAATCCTAGCAGACGACTGTAGTACTCGTTGGATCGTCTGATGAGAGGTAGTGGACCCGAAACGAAGATCTTTGCCGATGGGGTCCTCTCCTTCGTGTCTTTAATCAAAGCTGCGAAGTCAGCCTTCAGGATTTCTGATTGTCGGTGCCTTATGTTGTTTACGCCGGCATGCAAAACGATTGCTCCAACTGCCCTCTCCTTGTGTTTCTCGTAGACTGCTGGCGCACGTCTCATCACATTTCGGACACGAGCACCGGGAAAACAAGAAACAAAACGATTTTGCATTAGGGCATGCGACATTAAGGTTTCTAACAATAGAATCACCTACCACTATTACATCACCAGGGGCTGAAGGCGAACTGGGGACGCGGAGAGGGTCAAACCGGTTCTGAGATAGGATGCTCGCCTGTGCCGATGGAGGTGCTCTGGCCTTGAACCCCCGCCTGCATAGCTGAAATCCACCGAGGTCATCAGCGGCGTCGCTCCTACGAGACGCGGGGGTGAGGTCGGCACAACGCGGGGTTGATGTTTCGCCGGTTACAGATGGCGAGGACGGTTTATCCAACAGCCGGGCCTTCAGATCCCTAAGGTATCTCCGTCGGGACAAGAGTTTCTGAATCTGTTCGTCGAGTTCCTGGAGTTCTTCAACTACGATTTCAACGCGAGTTACCCCACTGTCGGCCATTTTCTGCTTCGTGCCCTAGGAGGAATGAGAGAGAGAGAGGTTAGAGAGGTTATACTACTGAAGACTGTAGTACTCCAGTCACACCTCAAAACACAGACATTCAAACTAAACAAATTGTTGTGCTTTAAATTAACTAAAGAGATCTTCATTTAGATCTTGATCTTTGTTTGTCTGCGAATTCCACGTATGCATAGACCACCTTCCAGTTTAGTATGTTGTTGTTACTCACGGATGTCAACAATGTGCCGGAATAACGAAATGGGTGGTGGACAGTGTTACGCTGGTTAGCTCCTGAGGCCTGTTTAGAGAATGAGATTGCCAAAGATAAAAGGTACGTGCCTACGTAACATATGAATGAAAGAAAGACAGTGGACATCGTAAAAACGAGACGAACTGTGAACGGACAGAAGCAGAAATGCTCCTACACCACCACATAATTACGATTCGGACAGTGATTCCGAGTAGGCCGTTCCTATCGAATCAATATCCAAGGGTTTTCTTTTGTAATTTTGTTTCCCTCATAAAAAATCATAATGCTGTGCGACGAAGGGCCCAGTTCACAACTTTAACACGTGCTACGTAGTTGGGCGCACATGGCTATTATATATATATATATATATACAGATATACATAGATATATATATATATATAGTGGAAGCCGGCCCGGACACAGACAGGCAGACAAGTCAATGTCACCCAACACACATTTATTATACATTTGTGCCACAGAACCCCAAGTCCAGGCCACCAGTCCAAAGCCTTACACTCTTCAGGCTGCTTCTTGTCCTCCTCCAAGACGTTGTCCTACTTCCACCCAACTCAAATCCTCCTATGAAGGGAGGCGGCCCCTTTTATACGCCCCGGATGTGCTCCAGGTGCTTCCCGCCAATCTTCCACCAGCACTCCCCAGTGTGGTGGAAGTGCCGGCTGCGCACCCGGAAGCGCTCCGGGTGTCCCTTCTCCTCTTCCCCCTAGTACTTCCGGGTGTGGCGGAAATGCTGAGGTTCAGGGCTCCCAAGGCATTGGGGCTCCCCCTGGCTGTGACCATGGGCCCCTACAGGGTTGAGCTTCAAAGCTCTGTACCCGTCACCCCCACATGGTCTTGGGGAGGTGTAAGCCCCCCCCCCCCGCCCATCCATCTGCAACAATATATATACTGAATGTTTTGAAATGACAGCTTAACACTATAGATGAAGTTTAAGACATGATTTAATTCCATTAAATGACAAAAATGTAATAACAGTGTGGTGTAAAAAATGCATGTTTTTACAGGATCAAGAACGAAGGGAATCTGAGCTTATTGAACTTCATCTTTTGCTGGATGGGAACCGTATCTCTGCAAATAATTGGTATGAAAAACTCAGAAAGCAAGCAAAGGTTGGTATAGATTATATAATACACTGTATATTTTAATAAATTTGTATTCATTTTTATATTACACGCTGTGACTTATCTGCCTAGTATTGATTTCTGGCTTGCCTTAGTTGCTGATGAGATAGACTTTGACTACCCAGTACTTGAAAAATTTTATTAAAGGGCTTAGAGAACAAGTGAATAAGATTTAATTTGTTTTATTAACACTGTTACAAAAATTTCAAATTTCAAGACCTGCTTTTTATTAAGGTCTTCATTTATAGCATGACTGGAATTTATAGAATAAAACTGTCCTCTATGTGAACTTGTGATACACATTAAATAGAAAAATAAAATGTGCCCAAGTTCTTCCATCTGTCAGTTTTCTGAACCCAAACATTTTCTCTGCAGTCCAGTAATTAGTTACTTATTGATACTGTGAACAATCATGGGTGCTCTTAGGCTCACAAAACCAGAATAAGAGCAAGGAGGCCAAAGTTATAAAAACGGTTGTCTTTATTGTAAGTAAAACAAAAAAGACGGAGTAAAAAACTGGAATAACCCAAGTACAACAAACAACAAATATGCTGCTTCTGATAGCCTTTTAGCTGTCTGTTAGTTAGGATGACTGGTCCATTTATCAAATACACATTTGTCTTTTTCTCGCTCTCAACTCCTGGTCCTTTTCCTATAATCCTCTGGCCCTAATTTTTCCTACTAGTAGAAATCTTATCCACATCGGTCCTTCCAACTCCAAACTTGCAGGAGTGATAACCAGAAGTTAGCCTTAAGATTCCTGTAAGAGACTGCTTCAAGGGTAAAAGTCAGAAATGCCCTCTTAAACTCCTGATAACACTCCCATAGTACACTTAAAAGTTTAGTCAACCACTAGGGTAGTCTTGCAGAGCTAGACATGTTCTCAAATAAGAATATGTCTGGGGACAATCCATTAAAAAGTGTATAGTGAACTGTGGTAAAATCCTGTGCTGCAAATGCTACACTTACAGGGCTTTTTCCTAAAGCACCCACCCTTAATTTCTCCAGTCCATGCATTTTAAACTGCCTCTGGGGTTTCAGGGAGGGAGAAAAAGATACTGAACTTAATGCTAAGAGAAAATAAAAAAATAAAGTTGCTGTTACCCATTCAGGAGCTCAGTACCACAAGGTACTTTAGCTGTCTTAACAGCAGTCCTTTTGAAGGAGTGTGACATACCATTTATTTTAAATGCTTATTTTGCAGTTCATATTTTTATGAATATAGCTGTCATTTCTTTTAAGCTTTCAATTACTCCTACAGTATCATAAAAATACTGAACAAACAACAGCACAAACAACACCTGCGACAACATATTGTACACATTTACTATTCGTCCATTGATACCATTGAATGCCAATGTATAATCTGATGCTACAGAAAGGTTTTTCCCTTGCATCAGGTTTATTTTTATAGCAGGTTATGTTTGTTTCCAAAACGTGAAATGTGCTATCTGCACACACAACACACGTTTCTATATCTAATAGTGTTTTTGGAAGACTTTTTGACTGTAGATGGTTTATCATAAACAGAAGCTAGCCCTCTGTCGGATCAGGCTATCAACAACAACAACATTTATTTATAGAGCACATTTTTATACAAATAATGTAGCTCAAAGTGTTTTACATGATGAAGAAAGAAAAAAGACAAAATAAATAAGAATTAAAATAAGGGAAAACAAATTAACATATAATAAAAGTAAGGTCTGATGTCCAGGGAGGACAGAAAAAAACAAAGAAAAACTTCAGACAGCTGGAGAAAAAAATAAAATCTGCAGGGGTTCCAGGCCACGAGACCGCCCAGCCTCCTCTAGGCATTCTACCTAACATAAATGACCTCAATCAGTCCTCACTGTATTCAGGGTTCTCATGGGAGAATTTGATGATGACGGTCATGTGGACTTCAAGAGCACGTGTGATCTTTACAGTTCAAAATCACCACCCCTACTTTGAGTGCTGCCTTCATGATTTTTTGCATCGGTTTAGAAATGTGACACTCAGTGAGCCATCTATTTGTTTCCACCCAGTTTTATGTGAAATTCACTGATGCTTATCTCTAGACTTATATATTATACACATGGCTTCAGCAATCTATCCCTAGGGCAAGGGTGTCAAACTCCAGGCCTGGAGGGTCACAGCAGCTACAGGTTTTTATTCTAACCCTTTTCTTAATCAGTGACCAGTTTTCACTGCTAATTATCTTTTTTCTCCATCATTTTAATATCCCCTGTTAGAACGATTTAGCCCTCTGAATTGATTCTTTTCTTCACTAAATGACAGCCAAACAAAAATGAGATGTGAAATGATCCAATAGATGACCAGCTAAACTGGGGCTTCAAACTCCAACCAATTTCTTAATGAGAAGCTGATTCTTGCTGTTAATTAAACCCGTTATTTAATTCCATGGCTTGTTGCTGCTCTCATACTGCCACAGCACAAATCAAAACTGTTTTCAAAATTGTTTTCTATTTTTTCTAAGAACATTGTCAAAATGTTTTGGTGACCTGCGAGATCAACCTTACCGAGACCTTCGCATTTCTTTATTTTCAGATATTGTGTGATGGGCACAGGTGAGCTGCTCGTGTGGTAGCTTGTTTTGTGTCTCATTATTGTTTGGCTGCTAATAAAGGAAAAAGAAACAACTAAGGGGCCTGAGTCAAGTTAATTATAAGAAGTAATTAGCAGCCACTGCGGCCCTCCAGGACTGGAGTTCGACATCCTGCCCTAGGGTAACATGACCATCATATTAAATAGAACTTTGCCTTGAACACTGTCATGTGTTTGTCTCCTGTGACCTGTCAAATTAGCAAACTTTTTTTTTTTTTTTTTTTTGAAGTTTTATTAATTTTATTGCAATCCATACAAATCAATCAATTTTTTACAAAAAGAAAAATTGAGTTAAGGACAAATCGATCCCCACCCCTGAGAGAGAGAGCAAGGCAAACGGCGTGAAATTTAAGTCTTGTAAACATACTTAAATTAATAAATTTGATAAGCCAATAGAGATGAATGCAGAAGACAAAGGAATACGGAAATAATTGCTTCCTCTGTGCTTTAAGAGCTTATTTTAAAAATATTACTGATTAGATCCTGCCATGTTTTGAAAAAAGTCTGTACGGATCCTATTACTGAGTATTTCATTTTTTCCAATTTCAAATACTATAAAACATCGGTTTTCCACTGACTTAAAAGAGGAGAGTTTGGATTCTTCGAGTTTAGCAGAATAAGTCTGCGTGCCAAAGTGTAGTGGATGCAATCACAGTTTGTTTGTCCTTCTCCACTTTAAACCCATCTGGAAGAACCCCAAACACAGCTGTTAATGGGTTAGGAGAGATTGTGAGACCAAGGCTGTTTGAAAGGTAATTAAAAATTTTGGTCCAGAATGATGTTAATTTGGTGCAGGCCCAGAACATGTGACCCAGTGAGGCTGGGACTTGATTGCAGCGTTCACATATTGGATCATGCCCTGGAAACATTTTGGAGAGTTTTAGACGAGACAGATGTGCTCGATATATAAATTAGCGAACTTCTAATAATTTACCAAATGTCTTCCATACCCAATAAATCTTTCACAACAGATAACAAAAAGGCAAACTGAAATAAAACACCTGAGTATAATATAAAATTTGTCCGGAAACAGAATGTGTAGTTGATATGTTTTTATTTGTTATTTCCCTTTATTTAAATATTATTTTATGGGGATGTGTGTGTACTTTACTGGGAGGGAGTCTTTTTCAGGGTTTGTTTTTTGCTTTTATTTGATGCTATCATGCATAGGCGTTGGCTCCTCAAGACACTTCATTGAAATAGCCAGTTCAGAAAGTAGATGGACAAAACGTTTAGAAACCAACTCTATATAAACTCTGTCTTTGAAAAACGCTAACAATGTTTAAGTTAAAGTTGATAAATGTTCGGTTTTTCATCTACAGAATGTCTTTATTTTCCCCTGTTCCGGATAGAAGGGACTTGTATATTGTAAAAGACCTTTGATTTATTGTACTAAAATATATTGAAATGTTTGGATATTCATTTATGTTTATATTATGGCAATTTTTGTGACTTTTAATTTGCTTTAATTTAAGTGGAATCGTTATATGCGTTGTGATGGAAGTCCTGATCCGTCTATAACACAAGAAATAAATACATTCATAAACCTATCAAAGGAGGACAGTAATAAGAACACCAATTCAATGATTTCTAACGCAACTTTGGCAATAAATGTAAGTGATTAAAGTACATTTGTATACCTTTCACTTTCATCTCCATTAGTGACTGTTGTCTTCAGAAGCAGCATTCCAAGAAAAAAATACAAAATTATCCGGCTTTGCATTTTGTAAGATACAAAGAGATATGTTCTGCTTAAAGCATTGGTCATTTTGATGTATTTCACATCAAATAACATTTTTAAGTAATACATCTTTTTTATTAGTACTTTATATGTTAGATTGTTTAATAATTGGCTATCTCTTTAAATGTGTATGTAAAAATATGCATTTCAGTTCATTTGTAATTCAAGAAATTGATTACATATTTGGCTTATTTTTCCTTTTAATTTGTTGCTAATAATGAATTCCTTTTAAGATCATAACTGTCCTGCTACAGTATGTAGGGAGGGTATTTATTATGGATAGACATGGTCGTATAGTAATTAGTGTCACTGCCTCACAGCATAGACTGGGTTTAAATTCCAGCTTAGTTGCTGTCTGTGTAGAGTTTACAGATTTTTCTTATGTGTGTATGTATGTTTGTTTTTTCCTGGTACTCCCATTTTCTTCCTGCATCCCAAAGAGGTGTAGCTGATGTTGATTGAAGGTGCTAAATTGGCATTGTGAATGTGTGTATGTTAACGTGCCTTGTGACAGACTGGCATTCTGTCTAGAAAAGCTGGATTAGTGAAGTATTAAATATATGTTTTTAACCCATATTCCCTTATTTTATTTACATGGTCATATATATGTATAACGTATATGGTTGGCTAAATAAGTATACTGTATACTATACATAAAGTTTATGTGAATAGGCGCGTTTAAAGAGAAATGCACTGGAAACAAATGTGAATTAACTGTAAATATCATGAATAGCTTACAGATGAATTGGAGAACCTATTGGCTGAAACACCTGCTCATGAGATGAATGAAAAAGATATTGTACAGCATAAGGAGACAATTATTAATCTACAAAATTTAGTTCATTTTAAATATGATGAAGTCACAGAAGAAATACTGAAGGTATATTTGATTTTATCATGTTATATGTTTGTGTTATGCACATATATTTTATAGCTTATATGCTAACAATATTAAAACTGTGGAAGTCAGTTTTTAATTAAATAACTATTGCTTAACCTAACCAGCGGCTTTTAAAATAAATAGAATTATTTCAGTGATGATTATTGTATAAGGAAGCAAATACTATTTTTGTATATGGTTAAAAATTTTAAAAATACAAAAGATTATTTTTAAATAAGTTGTGCTTAATGTACATATTTTAAATATATTAACATGAATATACATTTTTTTCCCAATCTCATCTATACACATGCTGTACAGCATTCTGCTGAATCTGCTGATCCTGATACTGGAAACATGCAAATGGTGATAAAGAAGGATGATATAATAATTTGCTTATGGGCAAATTTAACCAAAGATCCAAGGTAGGTAATTTTATATAGTATTCATTTAATATTTCAGTCTTTGGGCCAATAACCTAAAATTCACAACAAGTGTATTCCACTCAGTTCCACATTAAATGTAAATACACTGAAGAACAATGATGTGGTAAATATTACTATAATAATAATAATACATTTTATTTATATAGTGTCTTTCCCAAGTGCCTACTACTACTACTATGTTTCATAATTTACCATCATATTTTTAACATTATAACTGAAGTTACTAGATGAGTGAGACAATTTTCACCATTACTGTTATAGTATGCTCAGGATAGTATTGTGGCACTTTCATGCACATAGCCTAAAAAGTATCATAGCATAACTTAACATTCACACACTGAATTTGATCCATAGTCATAAGAGGTTGAAGGCAACGCTGCCAACATTTGAGTGCAAGGATGGAACCAACCGAGGATTAGCTGCCAGTCCATTGCAGAACCCATTCACATACACAGCCAAACTCACTCACAGAGAGCCTATTTGGAATAGTCAGCTAGCCTAACCAGAATGTAACACCCTGAGGACAACTCCAGCAGACATGATATTTGCAGAATCCACATACACAGTGGCCAAAGTCTAGTGTAAAATTACTTACTTAAAATTACTTGGTAACTTACTTGAATTGTGAAGCATAACACAGAGAGTAAATCCTGGTGATAAAACTAGCACACTTATGGTTCAGCGTGCAAACCTTAATGTCTAGGCCTCAAAATATATAATTAGCCTGTTTGCCATGAGGATGTGCTGGCTTTTAAAAGAATAACATGAATCAAATAGTTGAAAATTAGGGACGAAATAAAGTAGTCAAAAATTAATTAATCAATGCAGTTTACTTTCCTTTTTTTAGTTACAGGTCTGAAATGTTTAATGCTACTGAGTGGTATCATGCTGAATGCCAAGGGTTCCTCTCTACAGTATTTTATAGCATGCTGACACATTTCAAAGGTCCAACAGACATGTTTCAAATTTCTTGAACCAGTTTAAAGTAGTGTTATGAGAAGGTGGCACATTGAAATTACTGTAATCCTAAATTTTCTTTACATTTCCTTTACAGTGTTGTAACAGTGAACATGAGATGACACTGATTGGTTCATAGCCTTTGAAGGTGCATTTATTATCCAACACTAACACATCACTATGCACCGTACACCCCGCCCCCCCATTAACTCACTCCCCGCAACACCCCAACAATCATCACATCCTCATAGCTCACCACCCATCATTAACGAAGTAATAAATCAGTCACTTGATCAGTTGTCAATTTATAATAGCTGTAAATCGGTAATTATCATTTGACAACTTACTTAATTCATCTGCAGTGTTAAAGGGACTTGCGCCTATCACAGCAACATCTGGTACAATGCCTGAATGAACCCTGAACATGGCATTAGACCACTGAAGAACAAACTAACACAGATAGACATGGACACATGCACACACACATAATCACAGCAGCCTAGTCAAAAATATAACAAAAGTTTAAACTGCACTGAATGTTTGGGCACTTTCCACATCCAAAAGAAACAGTATGTATATTAAGTTAATGTATAACTCTGTTGGCATTTTAATCTGGGCTGGCCATTTCCATGTAATTGATGCTGCCAGTTGAGTATCAGGCTGCCCTTTAATGGAGAATTTGGCTCAGAAAATTGATTAGTTAATGGTGGGATATTACATCGAAACCTATTTACTAAACACTGCCATTGCAGTAGGTACTGCTTGTGATAATGTAAGGAATCAATAGGAATTCAATATTGTTTTATTGTCCTTTTCAAGTAGATATATTTTGAAGAATTGTTCATTTTATTGAACAGGTTCAAAGGTTATGAATTCCCTGAGACTGGGCTTGCATTTGAACTACCAAAGCCCTTAGCATCAATGGATATTGCTGTGCGCTTCCTCTATAGTCGACATGATCACCTTTCCTCCCGCTCTCAATCATTCCACCTGCAAGTTAAAAATCCAGCAAACAACGTCATGACAGAACCTGGACCAAACGACACAAAAGACATTGAAGTAGATCAAGTTGATGGAGAGCAGAAAGAAGGAACAGAAAATTTCAGACTTAGTGAAAATGAGCCAGAGTCTGTCAGCGCTGAAGGTAGAAAGGTATGTTTGTTCAGTACTGGAATTCATGAGGACAAAAGAACTAAACTTGGGTTTTATAGACAATACATCCCAAATACAGATTTGTGTGAAATATTACATTTTGTGCAGTTGATAGCAATAGTAGCTTAAGGGGAGTCATCATTACATTAGAAGTAAAATATGGAGTGCATTGGCCTGTATATTTGGGACACGGATTGTTATTCCCAAGCATTTCTAAATAGCTTCTGAATTAAAAGGCACATGCAGATCATTTATATGTAATGCTTTGAGTTAGAGAATCCTATTCAATACAGCAGTTGTGAGGAGATGGAAGAAACAAATAAATTAATTTTAGAAGCTAACGCCTAAAATCTCTTAAAGTGAGGATCCACTTATGACTGAGGTCACTGCATATGCCGTTAACTTTCATACTGGTTTGCAAAGTAGAAACTGATGTGGTTCACCCACGATGTGGAAATGACTCAACAAACTTCGCTGCTCAGTTTCATTTTTATAGTGGAGACCGTGTGCCTCAGTGAGGATGCCGACCACAGATTTTTTTTCCTAGTTATTTGGGGTTTGGTGAATCAAATATGCAAGTCTCTCTGAAAAAGCTTACCAGGTGCAAGAACATTCATACATCTCGCTGTGTGCTGTTTGGTTCTTGTGTACAGAGGCTATAATCGTTAGGATTTTTCTTAAGGTGTTCATTAAATTCTAAATGTGTGTGTTAGTTGAGCTGATGACCCTAAATTGTCTCTCAGAGAGCGCGAGTGTGGGCCCAGCAGAGGATTTGAGAATAGGGCTGCCAGCACAGACTCCAGATTCCCTTAAATTGTGTTACATGGATTTGAAAAGTCATGTTGATATGATAATTTAAAAGGCATTTACATTCCAGTCACTACTGAAACAATCCTCTTTGTGAAAATGTCTGAAACACAAATTAAATTTGGACTTGCCACTGGAACAACCAAAAAACAACAAATTGACATCAGTGTTACACATAAAACAGGGAAACATTTTCCACATAACTGAGGCTTATATTACAGTGTAAGTTTGCCTATAGGACTGGGGTCCCAACACCCTTTTAGTGCCTATAAACATACCATAAAATGTATTCACATAAACTTTCTAAAATGAAAGTACAGTCAATCCATTTCCAATCAACTTAGTCAAATTTGAGGTCATGGGTAGCAGATGGTAATAATTCACCATTTGAAGACAGTCAGTCCAGCTACAAATGAATATGCGCCTGCTCATGCTTCACCTTTGTACATGCCTTACAGGAGTGTATCTGCTCCGAAGATAAGAAACTCATACTCAAGGCTCAAAGTACTGACAGCATTTCAATTAAACAGTACATGTCACAGTCACCCATATACAAGTCAAGGAAATATAAAATTCTTCAGAAAAGTATTGAAGTGCCTGTTTTAAATAATGCCTCCTGGCAGTATTGTGCAAGATGTCAAATAATAAATCTCAGTTAATATCAGATTGCCCAGAGCTGTCACGGTACCTACAGTTATGCTTGCTCTGTCTATACAAGCCAGCAGCAGAACGCTATGACATAGCTGTATGTGCCTGCACTTGGTGACATGTTTGCTGGATAGTGACATAGTCTATGTCATCACAATGTTTAACATCCAGTCTTGGGAATCTTCTCAACATATCAAAACTTCCCATATTTGTGTAAAGTTGCAGTCCGTAAATACTTTGTTCTCAACACACCACCTATAGCAGTAGTTCACCATGCTTGCTAATGCATTATTGTACTTAAAGAGTGTGTTTCATGAAGTTCTATTACTATAATTCTCTGTTCTGACTTATCATCGTCATTGCCAAAATGGGACATTGTAGAATTGGCTTGCACTTGATGACTGGCTATAATAAACTCTTGAGATGTTACTTCAAATACTGGGACTTCAACAAAAAAATAAAAAAATCAGTACTTGTCAGAGTAAATGGAACCATAAGTAAATTCAGGTGAAATCTGATGCATTCTTCACACAGTCTATTTGCAAATAGTTTTTTTTTTAAGATCTTTATGTGTTTAGCACTAGACTACTTATTTTAATGGCAATAGGAAAATTGAGTTAAAAGCTGGGCAAGCTGTATTTTTACTGAGGAACCTGCTTGATTACCAGACCTATCAGTAACTGTCCACTGATGGAAACTAAAGGGCAGATCTTGACATGGTGGAGTGATTATATACCTCAGCAAATCCAGAAACACTAGAGGATACCCCCTCAAAAGTCTGAAGTGTATGAGATAAAAGAACTTTAAGCAATAAAAAATGATAGTGAATAGAATCTTCTAAGTCACTGTTCTGTTTATGTCTTTTTTAACAGAGCTCTATGAGCTTGGTGTCAAATAAGGATGAAACTAAGAGTCTGTCTGAAAGAAAAACTGAAGAAGAGGAACAGAAACCACCAGAAAGCATGGCAGACGAAACCACGGAATGTGTTAGTAAGTTATCCGTTATCTTTCTTGTACAGGCCTTGCCTCTTGTGCCACATTCTGCGTATAACTGGGAAGGTGGGTGAGTATCCCTCATCTGATAAATGTCTGTCTCCACCTTCTTCATTTCTAATCCTAGTCCATATTAGTAGCAATTTTTAAGAAGACAGAGAGAATTCAGAAGTAAATAATGAATGAATAATAAATAGGAGGTGTTTTGACCCTGGCATGTGACTTGATTGCAGTACTAGACTATCCAATATCTGTGGAAAGAGTGATGGTGGAGAAAAAGACGGTTGATTTTAATATACTGTATGTTGTGGAATTAGCCTGACTGTAGGCAGATACAGGACACACAGAAGTCCCAAAATGCACACATTTCTTTTATAGGGCACACACACAGTGCCCAAATCACCAGTAATGCCCACAGTCCTTTCTTTCTTTTACTCTTTTCTTTCTCTTCTCCTGCCATCTTTACTCCTTTCCTTCAAGCTCTGTCCTCTACCTCCCGACTCCAGCTCCTCAAATGGAGTGAGGCGGCCCCTTTTATATTGTACCCAGATGTGCTCCTGGTGTTCGTTAATAAACTTCCTGCAGCACTTCCTGATGTGGCGGAAGTGCTGCGGTCTAAGGCTCCATAATCCTCAGATCCCCACAAGGTTGATCCTTCCAGCTCCGTGGCTTCCACACCATCCAGGATGGCTGCCCTCTTGCAACCTGGGAAAGGAATTGCCCCTCTCCCGGTCCCCTGCTTCTCCAGGCCTCCCAGTGGGGCAAGGTCCCCGGCCATTCCATCACAGTATCGTGTATTGTGAAATTTCACTGGTTTCACTCCGGGTGTGCCTGTTTCCTGTTCCAGCAGCACTTACTGGTGTAGCAGAAGTGCTGCCATCCAGGGCTTAGCAAATGCCCAGGCGCCCCCTAGTGGTGACCTTGGGCCCCCACAGGGTTGAGCTTCCAAGCTCTGTCCCTGTGGCCCCAACACCCACCGGGGCAGCTGCCCTCTGCTCCTCTCCTGCCACAATGTCTAAATTTCCAGAGGTAGACAGTATATTTAGCTTTTATTATTCAAACGTTTTAAAATGAATTAAAAAGCAAGTAAACAAATTTTAGCTTTTAAAAAAAGTGGAGTTTTAGTTTAGGAGATTATCTGCTGATTAGTGGCTAGTTTCAGGTTTCACAGCTGCTCAAGCATAATTTTTGTGCTTACTGTTTTTTTTTTTTTACTGTTTTATTCTATTCTATTTTATTCATCGCGAATACAAGCGGCTGAAATGAGTTTCCTCCGCAGGGTGTCTGGGCTTTCCCTTAAAGATAGGGTGAGGAGCTCAGTCATCCGGGAGGGGCTCAGAGTAGAGCCGCTGCTCCTCCGCATCGAAAGGAGTCAGATGAGGTGGCTCGGGCATCTGATCAGGATGCCTCCTGGACGCCTCCCTGGTGAGGTGTTCCGGGCACGTCCAACCGGGAGGAGGCCCCGGGGAAGACCCAGGACACGCTGGAGGGACTATGTCTCCCGGCTGGCCTGGGAACGCCTTGGGATTCTCCCGGAAGAGCTGGAAGAAGTGGCCGGGGAGAGGGAAGTCTGGGCTTCTCTCCTTAAGCTGCTACCCCCGCGACCCGACCTCGGATAAGCGGAAGAGGATGGATGGATGGATGGATGGATGTTTTATTCTATTTTCTAAGACATGTGAGAAGCCCATATGTCTCCATCTATTCTTATCACTTTCTAAGGGTGCACAGTGGAGTCCCTGCTCAATCGCCGTATAATATTCTGATGTAGTATCTGTTCAGTTCAATCCCAGAGGGAGACACATAACTCCATTCTGTTCAGAACATGTAGTATAGACATTGAGTTAGAAAGGTAAGGAGTATTATTGTCTGTTTTTACATGCATTTTATTACTCTTTAGTTTAATATTGTTTTTTTGTATCAGTATACTGCTGCTGGATTATGTGAATTTCCCCTTGGGATTAATAAAGTATCTATCTATCTATCTATCTATCTATCTATCTATCTATCTATCTAT
>JANRMT010062792.1:23745541-23820190 GCA_026402145.1 Polypterus bichir lapradei | reverse complement strand
TATCTATCTATCTATCTATCTATCTATCTATCTATCTATCTATCTATCTATCTATCTATCTATCTATCTATCTGTCCATTAGTGAAGACCCCAGACATCCAGCACAATTACTTTTCTCCCCCCTCCACTGTAGAATACCATTGGCGCTCACACCATGAGATTCAGGGACAGTTTTTATCCAAAGGTGTTTCCGTTATACAGTGTCTGATGTTACATCAAATTCCTGCTTTTGTATTTATTGTCCATATTTTTTTTTCTTGTTTGGCATTTGTTACTAATGTCACTAGTCTTTAGGAGATATCCAAGTAATCATTTCATTGTACTACATACACATGACAATACTTTTGTACTTAATCATATAGTGACGTTACCTTCAAGACAATGGTGCTTTTGCCAGTTGTGGGACTTGGGTGTGTTTGTGCTTAGCAGTGTGTCAGAGTCTGCATGCAGTGTCTGTGTATGAGATGTTACATACAGTTATTCTTTTAAAATGAGTTCAGAGGGTGTAGAGAATTATTTGGGATGTCTTGTCTTTGGCCCTTTGCAGTGAGCTCCATGCTTGTTAGTTTTTGCACATCTTTTTAAGCAGGTTTGTTCTTATTTTTGTGTTTTCCTTTGAGGCTAGTTTGTCTGCATCTTGATGTTTTATGCATTGTTTTGCTCAAAAGGCACAGACAGGTATGAGAAACAAGCAGTTGAAAATTCTTTAATAAGGCCACCAAACAATACAATACAATACAATACAGTTTATTTTTGTATAGCCCAAAATCACACAGGAAGTGCCACAATGGGCTTTAACAGGCCCTGCCTCTTGACAGCCCCCCAGCCTTGACTCTCTAAGAAGACAAGGAAAAACTCCCAAAAAAAACCTTGTAGGGACCACCTTCTGTTTTCTGGCTAGTATCATGGTCTGATATATTTACACCTTCTGCTGACTTACTTTTAATTTTAAGTCTTCTTCTCATTAGTTCCTTTTATTTAGAACAGGGGTCCCCAACTCTGGTCCTGGAGGGCTGCAGTGGCTGCAGGTTTTCATTCTAACCCTTTTTCTTACTTAGTGACCTGTTTTTGCTGCTAATTAACTTCTTTTGAGTTAATTTTATTTGACTTGCTCTTCAAGACTCAGACCACTGATCACTGGAGTTTCAGGCCCTGACTTAGTTGGTCTTTTGTTGGCTTCCTCACTTCACATTTCATTTCTGTTTGGGTTCCATTTAAGGAAAGAAATGAAGCAATTGAGAGGAACGATGAAGAATTTCAGGGGAACAAATCTTGAAAAAAAATCAATTAAAATTAATTCAAAAGAAATACACTTAATTAAGAAAGGGTTAGAATGAAAACCTGCAGCCACTGGGACACTCCAGGATCAGAGGTGGGATTTATGCCAGTCATGTTTTACCTTTTTGGATTCTTACTTTTAGATTATTCATCCTCAGTAAATGTAATACAAAGTAATATATATAAATAAATGTTTAATGCTGTTCAAATCAGTTCAGAGCAGATAGTCTTGTATTTTCACTACATGGAAAAGAAAAGAAAATATGTATATATAAAACATGACCTACACTGTATTAAGGTAATGCAACTTTCTTCTTTACAGCCATAATTAGATTGTTTCTAATGTGTAAACTGTTTCTCATCTCCAGCTGAGGAAGCACCAATACCTGCACCAGCAGAGACGACTTTTGTTCTTGATGAGAATGTTATTGACCTTCGTCAGTACAGATCACTTGGAGGAATCTACTATTTTGATGTGTTCAGACTCCCACCACAACCCACACTCCGAAATGGATGGACAATGGTGGAGGTAAACTCATTTATAATATAAGAACAATAAGAGCAACATGCATGTGGAACAGGACTCTTTTAGAGTAAAAAAATGTTCCTCTATATACTAAATGATTAAAATGTATAATGTAATAAATAATAATCCACATTTCCTGCATTTCTAGTCATCACGAAAACTCCAGCACTGCCACTTGATTCACTCAGACATGATTACCTAAGAAAAGATGAAACCAGCATCAAATCTCTCTATTATAATAAAAAAAAACCTGGGACGAGACGTGACTTTTTCAGAGAGACACTTTCACGTCCTGGGAGACGAGATTTTGTGCCAAGGCCGGAAATAAAAGACAAAGAGTAGATGACAAAGTAGAACATCGTAAAGAATTTAAAAACGTTGGCACGATACACATGCAGAGCAGGTTAGAGGTAATGAAAGTACTAAAATTTGAAAGTCTCAAAAAAATGATAGTAAAGATCGCGTTAGCGCAAACAAACAGAAATTATTACTTGGTGAAATAATGGAACAGCGAAAAGAGATGGAATATATTGTTTGGATTTAAACTTTAAGTTGGAGACTTGAAGATCGTCTAATTTTGTTGCCATCAGGGAAAAATAGTGTTTCTTCCCAATGAAGAGGCGTATCCGTGAGAATGAAAAGAATTGTGGTTTGGTGAAAATGAAATCCACATACGCGAGCGGCACAGATGCAGTGTGGCTGGTGCATAGCGCAGGCCGGGGGGGTTGGCGAGCGAAGTGAGCAGGGGGCAAAGCTCCCTAGTTTATTATATTTTAGTTATTATTCTGTATTGCTTAATTGTGATTTATTATTTATTTCCATGATTTTGGGCTTAAGGGTCATATAGGCTTGCTTAAATCATTGTGTCTAATGTCCCCTGCAGCTCTGAATTTGATTAAGCAGTTTCAGGCAATAAAAAGATGGATAGATTGTCATAATTTTCAAAACTCTGTTAGCCCCAGATCACAGAATTCGAATCTGGCTCAGAGTTTTAACACCCCAGCTGTCCACTGTGTGACTCTGTGGTGATACTCTCACATCGAAATTGATGCTTGCCGACTAGTCCAAAGTGCCAGAATATGAATGGTGTGGGTGTATTCGAGACTGTGCCCTCTATTAGAGTGGCCAGGGCACACTCTATGCTTATTGCTGCCTAGATAAACCACAGACCAGTATGGCCATATGATTGAATGAACAGAATTGATGCAGTGATGATGTGCTCCTTAAGCCACACTTACTCTTTTTGTCATTATGAATAGGTTTTTGAAAATGTACAGGTGGTGCTAACTACTTTTAAATATAATAATAAAACTTGTGTTTTAAGTCAGGTTTTATTCTTAGGCATCTCTTTGTAATCTGACATAAACATTTGAGCTTATGTGTTAAAGGGGGACAGATTAGCTTAATGTAACACAATTGTCTTCAGGCTGAATATAGTGTTACGATCTGCTCTTATTTGTAAAATGTGAATTTAGAAGCTGTGAGTTTTTGTCCAGTTTTGAAATGTATTTGTGCGCTATAATTTTGAGTTCAGGGGCATGAATGTCTCAAGTGGCCTTTTTATAATTAAGTGGTAAAAATATTTTTATTCCATTCATTTTAGCTTGTACAGTCTGGAATGCACAATTTTCCTTACCCATTTGAAACACAAAAGACAAATGAGTCAGAGAAAACTGATGAGAAAGAAATTGAGACTTTAAGCCTCCCGCCAGTGGGTGTTTCAGTCCGTCTTCCTGACAATGTCTTATTTTTGGAGCAGCCCAAAATTGGCAGATGGGATTTTACAAGTATGATATCAGTTTTTTTTTTTTCTGACTTAAAACACAAGTTTTATTAATATTCAGTACAGTATATGCAAAACCAATATATTGATGGGGTTATAATTCTAATTGAATTGTATGGGGTTTTGTTTACACAGCAGTTGTGTTTAAGTTAAATATATAATTAAGTTCACTCCATTTTACATGACAGGCAAAGAGTGGAAGATGGATCGAATTAATAATGTGAAGTACGATCAGGAAAATAAAAGCATCACCTTCACGATGGATACGTTCTACACATTTGCCTTCATGCAGGACTGTTACATTAATATGCCTTTCCAGTCTTGGGAGCTTAGACCACTTGGAGTAAATAATGCTGTCCTGACCATTACCGCTGCTATAACAGAAGTCCAAATTGAGGTTAAGGCAAGTATTTCTGAAAATATACTTTTAGTCAACATTTAGAATATATTTTTCATTGTGAACTAAATGCTTTAACCTTCATTTACATTATTCTGCATTAGTAAACATCAAAGTTGATAATAATCCTACAAAAATCCACCATACAGCCTTTTGCTGCTTCCATTGTACCTGCTTCAAAGGGGTAAAAGTACGGAAATCTGTCTGGGTTTCTTGGCAAATAGCAAGACAAACAGGATCCCAATTCTTCATACTTGAATAGCTTACTGTAAGAACTTTAATCCTTGTGAATTCTTTTCCTATTAGTACAAGTTAAATATATCCATTGGCAGTTGTTTTTTTTTTTTATATCCCATGTAAAATATATTGGTTCATCCTAATCTTATATTTCAGATGATGGATTGCTGAGCCTCTTACAGAGCTTATCCTTCCTGAACTCCAAAAATCCCCAGTGATATTCTGAGGCTTAGTACCCATCGTGTGACTACATAAATCTGTCTTATACTTTATAAATGCCTATACAGAACCCAACGCCAAAGGGCAATTAGTAAGCAGAATATACCAAAAGAGATTGGAATGGAATGTGAACCAACTACTGACATTGCCCCAACTTACATTTAATGTATGTGATTGACAAAACTATACTGGACAGCAAGGGACACTCATGAGAGATCAAAAAATAAAAACAGGGCAACTCCAGAGAGACCAAAATGGCCGTAAAAAGATCTTTAATTAGCAACGTAGTAAACACAAGGGAGAGAAGATTTTAGGGAAAAGTCAAAATAACAAACAGGAATACTATAAACCCGCTGGCCCTCTAGGCCCTTACCGACAGGTGCAGTACCCCTGCCAATGGGGCTTGAAGGGAATAAGAGCCTGACCCAACAGGAAGCAAAGTTGGACAACATACCAGCCAATCGCAGGGCTCACCCGCTTGAAGAACCCACACCAAGCCAGTTTAGAATTGCCTGTTAAACCGACCTTTGGGATTTGAAAGGAAATCTCAGGAAGACACCACAGACACCAGAATAACATTCGGAATTCACAGTGACTGGGTCTGGCATTAAATTTGAGTCCCAGGAGTTATAAAGCAGCGGTTCTAACCACTGTGCCATCAATAAGTTATATTTGTTTTTATGGAGTTTTAATGTTAAAATCTCTTTCTGCCTTTATTTTTCTTTTAATTTTAAACGTGTTATTGGTTTCCTTAATTGTAAATTTTGTATTTTATAAACAGGGTGACAAATGCAGGTTAAACTGTGCACCTGCAGAAAATAGTGTTCTTTCCCGTATTGGAGGACAGTGGATGAACCTTAAAGCCCTCATAAATGCCATGCGAAGTGTAGGGGTAAACATCTTTGTTGAGGAAGACTCCTATAAGTATGCAAGCATTAATGCAAAGGTAATATTTAATAAGAAATGTAATGAAATGTGTTTTCTTTAACTGCAGTTAGGTGATACAGCAATTGTGACTGTTATGCTGATTTTCCATTAGCACCAGGAACAAGTTTGAGGCCAACTGTAGTTCCAGATGTTTTCCATCAAAAGCTGGCACTGCATGTCCATACTGATATTTACATAATTCTTATAATAAACATGAAGAAAATTATTGTGGAGCTAATTGCTCGTGTTTTTTTTTTTAATGTTGCTATTTTTCCTACCAGGCGTCCATTCCTGGCATCTTTTTTTGATACTGGACATTAGGCTGTGCTTCTGTCCACTACACCTGTTGTTCTACTTGACATTAAAAGCAAGCATATCAAGAAATAAAGAATACAAAAATCAAATAATAAAAGAGATTGTACTAAAACGATGTTCAGAGAAACAGTTCTGGGTTCACATCCAAGCACCTCCATAAAGTCATAATATACAGTCAGTGACTGTGATATCACTGCATCCTCATCCCAGGCTGGCACAAGTTCTACATGCAGAAATTTTGCAGTTGGTTCCAGGAATCTTTAGAAACAACACAGTGACACAAGCGGTACGGCTTGGCTGAAAGAGCAGCAAATAATTCCTAGCTGCACTTAGACTTCTGGCTTAGACAGCAACAGTATATTCCATCACAGGAAATGGATGTACGATGAAGAGGTTTCGTTTGTGTTCTTGTGGTACTAAATCTAATATATCCTTTTGGAGCTTAGCCTGGACAACTGCAAGCTGTGCTAAATAATAATCATTTCATGCAAAGGAATAACAGAAAATAAAAGCAGTTTATTGCTTCATTGTCAGCCTGCAAAAAGAGAGAATTTTATATGGGAAGAGAGATATATATACTCCATTATCATTATTGCTGACATTAGCGGCGATGGACTGGCGCCCTGTCCAGTGTTTAGTCCTGTTCCTGCCTTGCATCCTTTGCTAGCTGGGAAAGGCTTCAGCACCCGTGACCCTGTCTGGATTAAGCGGGTTAAAAAATGACATGACAAACGTTTATATTAGGATTTGTTTTATGTTTTTACTTTAACTATCATTTACTGTATAACGAATGCATTTTGTTTTTATTGTGTAAGATGTGGGCGGCGTGGTGGTGTAGTGATAGCACTGCTGCCTCGCAGTAAGGAAACCAGGGTGTGTGTTCCAGATCCTCCCTGGGATGTGGTGTTTGCCTGTTCTCTCTGTGTTCTCTGGGCTTTCCAGTTCCCTCCCACTGTCCAGTGACATGTAGGGCTGGTGAAATGGCTACTCTAAACTGGCCCCGGTGTGTGTTTGGTGTGTGTGTGTGTGTGTGTGTATTCTTTTTTAGCGATTGATGCATATCAAGTTCTTACACATCAGATATGTGTGCTTGTGCACATGCATTCACTGTCACTATGCAGCAGCTTCTATGATCAGGAGTCTGAGTGGTTACAGGCCTGTGTGCGCCCGGCCTCTTTATTACAGAAACATTTGTGTATCTTATTCAGCTTGCTGATTAAGAAGATTTCGTCTTTCTGATTGTGTTGAGTTTAGTTGAAGATGTTTGAATAAGCTCAGATCCTGGCCTTTATTTTATATGTCATTTTACTACACTTTATATAGGTCTGTTCAATAAATAACAGATACCAGACCTTGTTTATGTGCTTGTTATGCCCAATGTTGATAGAGTTTTAAGAGAGTTCAGTTCTTCCAAACTGGTGGAGCAGCATGTAAGGAGTGCTGCAGAGGAGCACTATAACCATAGTCACTTGGCCCTTACTGTAAATGCAAATGTGCCATTTGGCAAATGAAAACCAACTTAATACTAAGAAAGGAGAACCCTAATGCTTAGTAACTTCACCAGGAAGGCAGGGTGTACCCATTTTTTATTTTAAATTTAAGAATTTAAAACATCAAGTCAAAGTTTAAAGGCCTCCAGTGTACTTCTGTAATTCCTCAGTTAACGAATGGAGCTCCTTTATAATGAAGTCAGTGTATAATGTGCTGTGGCGCATGTGCAAGTCCAAGTCTCTGTGCACTAGAGCACTATGGTAGTCATTCTACACTGAATGGTCGTTGTTTGTTGTTAATATCATACATACTATAGAATGCAAAGTTAGTGTACATGACTGCTTAGGTATTTCACGTGCACTGTACTTATTTTAGGAGTGTTACAGCCTACCAAAAGGGCTTAGGGTTATATAAATAGGCCGCACACAAGTGAGAGAGAGGCCGACAAAACACAGAAAACCAGCTAAATAAAAACAGATTCCATTTATTGTCAAAAAGAAAAAAACTCACAAAATATGGAGAAAGGTACACAAAACAGAAACAAGACAGGAGGACAACACTAACTTAGCTGTCTAGCTCCACAAAGTTTATATAGCTAGATACATACTATCCACATTTATCACATAGATGGCTAGCTTACAACAATTACATTTTTCTCTATTATAAAAAAAAAAAAATCTTGGAAGGGAGACTAGGGAGATGAGACGTGATCTTCTTGGAAGACAATTTGACGTCCCGCAACAGACACTTTAACGTCACGCAAGACAAGGCACTGAGACAACATTTAAAACAAGTTCACGGACATCTAACCAAGCAGTTATTGGAATGCTTTTGGCAGACACGCTTCATGTGCTCCCAGCTCTTAAAACAATGACAAGCGACAAGCACAACACGCAGCTCGCCAACAGCAGCAAGCCGGCAGATGATCCGACTGCTTCTCCTTATCATGCGTTCAGCCAAACACTTTCACAATGTGAGTGGCCGAGACGCGAAGTGGCAAAAGGACAGCTGCTGTACAGGCTTTCAGATGATCGACGCGCAGAATATGCAGCTAACCAGCAGCAGCAGCAACAGAAAGACAGCAGATGATCCAACCGCTTCTCCTTAGTGTGCATTCAGCCGACCCCCTTCACAACGCAAGCAGCGTTATACATCCTGCGAAAAAGAGATTTAACCACGCCCGGGGCTGGAAATAAAGGACAAGTACAGTATTGTTTTTACAAAAGTTTTAAAGTAAAAGTGAAAATAATGCATATGTAACAATTCCCATGAAAATAACAATCTCTTTAAATTGTATATCCGGTAAAACAAACCCAGGGGTGGGCGAGCAAAGCAAACAGGGGGTGGAGCCCCCTAGTCATTAATAAGAAACAAAAACCCAAAACCACACACATACACACACACACACACACTCACTCTAACCTGAAAACCCAAACAAACTCCACTCACAACCCAGGTGATTTATTAACAATGAGGGTAATTAGGGCAACACTCAATTAAGTCATCAGCACCGAATTAGCATAGAGTTTAACAAAAAGATCTAGAGTAGGTCGTAACAGGGAACTTTAGAGTAATAAATATTATTTGCTTAGTATGACACGAAAGCCATATTTTTAGAAACTAAAATTCAGATTTTAAAGAGGATACTGTAGAAGCTGGAGAAAAGACTCCATCAATAGAATTACTGGGGTCAGCATCTGGCCATGGAAGCACCCAGTGCAAAGTATGGAAGTGCGGGCACAAATAGAAAGCACTTGCCTGCAAGCGGGAGACATGTCTCCTGCACTAAAATCATTTGGTCACTGGCACTTCCTGCCTTGGATAGCCTAATGGAGTTGGAGAAGGTTAATGCAGATGGTGTCACTTCTGACCCCAAGTGCAGTGTGAGATACAGCTGGCAGCATGTATGTGGCAAGTGAGCGGTCAAGGAGGCACGTGTAAAAAGCCATGCAAGATCAGGGATGCAGCAGTGGTGTCTGAGAAAGAAGAGCGCAATAAACAATACTTCAGCTGAGGCCTCACTAGTGTGTTATAGCTTAAGCATTACCTCCCTTGACTTGTACTCAACACCTCACACAATCCCATTGGCCTTCTTAATCACTTCTGTACAATGTCTGGGTGTAGTGTGTGAGGAGTCTACCATGACTCCTTGGTCCTTCTCATAAGGTGTACTTCAAGTTCCAGACCTCTCATTGGGTATTTACATTTTTTTTTCTACTTCCTATGTCTGTAGTAATAGGGTGTTGTACCGTGTTAGCCATTATGAATGTAGTGAGAGGTCAAGTAAAATGACACCTTCTGTTGGCTAACTAAAAAGATTACAATATGCAAGCTTTTGAGGCAACTCAGGCCCCTCCTTCAGGCAAGATGTCAACTACTTCCTATGTGTAATACTTTACATTTCCTTACATTAAATATCATCTACCACAAATTTGTCCAAGTCTATACTCTGTTTAGAACTCTCTTTAGTAATTTGGGTGATTCTGCCATGTAGACTCTGCAGCCTTCTGCAAACTGAGCAGATTTTCATTAATAAACACGGAACCAAACTGAAATTATACATTTTAAATTCTAAATGTGGGGATTTACTGTAAAGCAAATTTTTATTGCAGAAAGAAAATATATTAATGACAATCATAACCAAACTCTGTTTTTCAATTCTAGAATTCTGTAGCAGAAAATGCAGCTTATGAACAGATGGCCTTGCTTTCTTCTGCCTATGCTTTTGCCTGGAGCAGGTGGAATGCAGAAAGTGGTACTGAACACATTGTTATGAAGGTAAGTTAGGCAAGTAAAATAAAACTGGAGAATCTGCTTTGATCCACTTTTCCAAATTGACTAGAAGATCAAAACAAAGCTTATATAATTCCTTTCATATTGAATGCTATTGAACAGCTTACTGACATTCCATCTGCATAGGTGTCTTCCAATATCTCAGAAGGTTATTTGGCAACTCATAAGTTTAGCTTGCTGTAGCAGCAGCTCCCTTAACCTGGAAATGGTTGTCTGGATTAAAAAAAACATTTTGTGCTTTCATGACGTACCCTGGCTCACATTGTGAATCAGCACTGTGGACTGTACCTGTAGCTATGTACTTGAGCTTTCCGCAACTTAGTCACTTGGACACACTGCCTGTCACATGCCTTGACTAAACATCCAGACATTACAGGCCGTTCAGTCAAGGTCAAATTTTAAAAATCATGAACAAATTTGATCAGATTTAGCAAATAGCAGCATCATTTCATCCATCTTTTTATTTTTTTAAAGTGATTAAACCAACATCATTAAGTTTCAAGTTATGGAATACCATTTGTGCCAAAATGGAATGAAACAAAATGACACCATCTCAAGTGACTTGTTAAACATTTTCTGATTAACTGGTTAATAATCCGTTAACACTGCTCATCCTGACGATATCTATTTCTATATATTATATACTGTATATCAACCCTAACTACAGGGTCACGGGGGTGTGCTGGAGCCAATCCCAGCCAACACAGGACGCAAGGCAGGAAACAAACCCCGGACAGGGCGCCAGCCCACCGCAGGGTGCACACACACACACACACCCACACACTAGGGCCAATTTAGGATCACCAATCCACCTAACTTGCATGTCTTTTATATATCAGGGCTGGGCAAGTTACCATGTTACTATCGCGTTAACGCATTAATTAATTAATGCCAACAATTATTCTGTGTTAACGCAGTTTTTGTTATTATTATTTTGAAAGCCTCAATCTCGCTAGTGATCGATAGAGATCAGTGATCTTCTTTTTACAGCCCTTTTCGATACGCTTTTGCTAGAAGGAAAGATAACTTTGTTGATTTGATTTCTATTCCCTGTGCGTGCATGAGTAGTGAAGAGCAAATAGCTTCTAAAATGGCATGTGGAGAGATACCAAAGTGAAAGTTCAAAGCAAAACCCATGAATGACTTTTCTCATATTATCGCTGAATCGGACTCTTGATTTGCTGGATTCCGATTTTGATTCAAGTGATCTGGGGCCTCATGTATAAACAGTGCGTACGCACAGAAATGTTGCGTAAGAACGTTTCCACGTTCAAATCGCAATGTATAAAATCTAAACTTGGCGTAAAGCCACGCACTTTTCCACGGTACCTCATACCCTGGTGTACGCAAGTTCTCCGCTCGGTTTTGCAGACTGGCAGCACCCAGCGTCAAAGCACTGCTACTGTTCCTGTGTGGTTACCCTTTATTTCTTAGAACCACATTCCTTCCGCGGCTTTATAAATACACTGAAACTAACCGCATATTGTTTATTAGCGTAATGCATCTGATTGTAATTAACTTGTAACAATATAATGGTCCAGGAAATAGCCATAGTATTCCAAATACCATAACTGCTTCAGCGTTGTTACTCTCACTGCACCTTCTTCTTCTTTTTCTTCTTTCAGCTGCTCCCGTTAGGAGTTGCCACAGTGGGTCACCTTTTTAATATTACTCTCACTGCACCACTCGGAGTATTTATATCACTGTATCTGAGTGTGAATCACAGCAGCAGCTGATCGGAAAGAGAATTATCGGTATACAGCATCAAGCCCACGCTGCCTCAGCCACGGCAAAACATTTCAAAGCCTTTCCTGTGCGGACCTCGCAGTTCAGAAACAGTTTCATCCCAAGAACTTTAAATGCATTCAATCAATTGCACCTTATAGAACTGTTTGTACTTATAAGTACAATCACCCCACTGTAAACTTGCACTACAGTTATAATATTACACAACCTGCGCCACTTTATAAAGCGCAGTATTTACATATGATGACAATATCATTTTTAAGATGAAATGCAGCAAAATATGTTGATTATATTATACAGATAAAACTTTAACTTCATTTAAATAATCTGTATTGTTAATAATTAAACATGTGAGGACACGGTGCCGCAGCGCTGGCTAGTTCATGTATTGTTCCTGCCTCGTGCTGTATATTTACTGAGGTGTTCGCGACACTGGAAGGATAGAAGGATAGAATAATTAAACACTTACTATGAAGATTTTTCAATGTTCCTTAAACGTTTTGAAGAATCGTCGTTGTAAGCTTACAGATGGCTTAATGTCTATTACAGAGCAGATTGTGTGGCGATTGGGTATTTGGGGAAAGAAAAGTAATGACAGGAATTGGAGGTTAGTATGTTTGAAAGAGACAGTACTGCTGCAATAAATTATTTCATCGAAGGTCATGCATGGCGCAGCAGCATCTTGTGTGAGACATGAACAATCACTGCGCCACCATGTTCCCATGTTTAATAACATGCTTTCATTCCAATCATCATGAAAATTATATCACGTATACATCTCAGTATTTTAATTATTCAGAGAGCTGTAATATCACAAATGTAATGGATTCTGTGTCCTGTCTGAGAAAGGGAAAGAATGGAAGCACGTAATGATTCACATACATAGAGCACATAGAAGATCAAATACAAAACAAAGCATTTAACTTGCTACTTTAGTTAAAATGGGATTTGAGAAAATAGTAAATTAAATGATTTTAAGATGAAGTTTATGATGTTCTACTTTAATGACAAAATAAACTACATGATTAAAGTGGAAATTTCGAGATTAAAGTTGACATTTTGTGCTTTTTTTCTCCCACTGTGTGCCTATTTTTTTTTTCTGTACCCTAATAAGCTCAGACGGTGGGCTACGACTCCCTTTTCATGGCGACTTTGATATGTGACAACTTCTTTTTTATTTCAGGCACTGTGCGACTTTGTGAACTTGAGCTTTCGAGTTTCTCTGACACGCTATGTCACTCGATCAGCTTCCTCTTGTTGATTATATCACGGTTTAAATAAACAAATAGTATGTTTTTCCTTTGCTTCCACTTGGTATTCACTGAAATTCTTATGTTTTCCCCCGTGCTTTTGCCATTGTCTTTTTACAGAACGCTGAACTTAAGGCCTATTTATTTTTGATTTGCATATTCAAAGAGGCGTAATTCTAGGAGGAGCTGGGGCGAGACAGCACACGCGTTACTTTTCACGCTGACCGGAATTTATGCAGCTGAAAAACGTGGAAGTTGGCGAAGGCGCAGATTCCTGCATCTGGATTTTTCTGTGCGTAAGCACATTTCGGCTTTTGTGCTTACGTCATGTTATAGTGCGAATTCTACGCACAGCGTTATGCATGAGGCTCCTGGAGATGTAGATTGAAAACGAAAGTGAGGTACCGGCATCAGTTGATCAGTTTGTGTAGCTGATGCACCTACGGTAACGTTCACCTGGGAGGACAGACACATTGACAGGAAGTACAAGCCATATTGCATCTCACTGCAACTGCCACTCCCACGCACCTGTCTCTCAAAGACAGCCAGGCAGCCAGCCCACCGCGCATTCCCGCTGGCCTTTGAGCCACCCCCTGCACAGCCTCTTCCTTCTCTATCCTCTCTCCCTACACCGCACTGCTTCTCCTCCAGTCAAGCATTTTCCATCTCCACCTCACCTGGACAAGGCTGTGTGGTCCATTTTGTTGAGGATCTGGGAGTATCTCCAGCGACGTGCCCTGGCCACTTGAAAGCACATCCGGATAATTGGAAAGCCAGGGAAAGTCTCCCCCTGGCAGTATTCTCTATCAACCACCAGGGATTGCTACAGGGTTGCTCCTCCAGATTCCCAAGTCCCATGCAGCCCTGCGGGTGTCCAAACGGTGACTTTATACAAGAGATACTGCCACCTATTAATGTGCGGGATGAACTCCTACCAGCTGTACTGTAACAATCACCCTATAAGGGGTGTGATTGCTACACTTGTTTGAAAGATATATTAGCATTAAAAAATACTGTCTTCTGCCCCTCTTCCCCATCTCCACGGCCGCCAATACTTGAACAGATTGATTAAATAAGCAAGTGTATTGTAATCCTTCCCATGGGCTTACCACCTATGGGGGGGGGGGCGAAGGAGTTTGGGTGCAGTGTGAGTTGGGTGGTGACTGAAGGTGGGGACCTTGGCAGTCCGGTCCTTGGCTACAGAAGCTGGCTTTTGGGATGTGGAATGTCACCTCTCTGAAGGGGAAGGAGCCTGAGCTAGTGCGCGAGGTCGAGAGGTTCCGGCTAAGTATAGAAGGGCTCACCTCGACGCACAGCTTGGACTCTGGAACCAATCTCTCTGAGAGGAGCTGGACTCTCTACCATTCTGGAGTTGCCCCCGGTGAGAGGTGCCGAGTGGGTGTGGGCATACTTTTTGCCCCCCGACTTGAACCCTGTTCATTGGGGTTTACCCCAGTGGACGAGGGGGTAGCCTCCCTCTGCCTTCTGGTGGGGGGACGGGTCCTAACTGTTGTTTGTGCGTATGCACCGAACAGCAGTCTAGAGTACCCACCCTTTTTGGAGTCCCTGGAGGGGGTGCTAGAGGGCATACCTTCTGGGGACTCTCTCTTTCTGCTGGGAGACTTCAATGCTCACGTGAGCAATGACTGTGAGACCTGGAAGGGCGTGATTGGGAGAAATGCTCCTCCCCCCCCGAGAGTTGGACTCCGCCAGGGCTGCCCTTTGTCACCGATTCTGTTCATAACTTTTATGGAAAGAATTTCTAGGCACAGCCAGGGCTTTGAGGGGGTCCGGTTTGGTGGACTCAGGATTGGGTCACTGCTTTTTGCAGATGATGTTGTCCTGTTTGCTTAATCTCTCTCTGGATCGGTTCGTTGCTGAGTGTAAAGCGGCTGGGATGGGAACCAGCACCTCCAAATCTGAGACCATCTGAGACCATGGTCCTCAGCCGAAAAAGGGTGGAGTGCCCTCTCAGGGTTGGTGGTGAGATCTTGCCCCAAGTGGAGGAGTTCAAGTATCTTGGGGTCTTGTTCATAAGTGAGGGAAGAATGGAGCGTGAGATCGACAGGCGGATCGGTGCGGCGTCCGCAGTGATGCGGGCTCTGCATCAGTCTGTCGTGGTGAAAAAGGAGCTGAGCCGTAAGGCAAAGCTCTCAATTTACCAGTCAATCTATGTTCCTACCCTCACCTATGGTCATGAGCTATGGGTATTGACAAAAAGAATGAGATCGCGAGTACTAGCGGCTGAAATGAGTTTCCTCCACAGGGTGTCTGGGCTTTCCCTTAAAGATAGGGTGAGAAGCTCAGTTATCCAGAAGGGGCTCAGAGTAGAGCCGCTACTCCTCCGCATCGAGAGGAGTCATGATGAGGTGGCTTGGGCATCTGATCAGGATGCCTCCTGGACGCCTCCCTGGTGAGGTGTTCCGGGCACGTCCAACCAGGAGGAGGCCCCGGGGAAGACCCAGGACATGTTGGAGGGACTATGTCTCCTGGCTGGCCTGGGAACGTCTGGGGATTCCCCCGGAAGAGCTAGAAGTAATGGCCGAGGAGAGGGAAGTCTGGGCATCTCTGCTCAAGTTGCTGCCCCCGCAACCTGATCTCGGATAAGCGGAAGAGGATGGATGGATGGTGTATTGTAATCCAGTATCCAATGTTTATGCATTTACATGAAAGGTGACTGGTGCTCGTTAGTGATCCCTTTTTTCCCCGGACACCCTTCCCAGCCTCCCTGTTCTCCAGCAGCCAAATCTTAATCCCTGGTACGAAACACACACAAAAGAAAAGGAAATGAAAAAGAGAAGGGTTAAACATAGTCTGTGTGAAACAGCGATAAATCCAGTTGTACAGTTCTCATTGCAGGATGTAGGGAGAAAAAAAAAAAAAAAACGGACCTCAGGTCCATATACCAAAACACTTGCCTCGCTGTTTGTCATCTTCGGAGTAGCCACCCACAAATAGCTGATGCCCCTGGGTGAAGTCTCCTTGCCTTCTGCTTCTTTCCCTTTTCTTTTTTCTCAGTTAGCTGTTCCCTTTAAAAAGAAAAAAGTTTCCCGTGGAAACGTCCATTTCCTGCTTAGGTCGTCATAGCAACATAACGCCCGCTCTAGGCAGCTAGAATCCGTACCGGGCGAGGTCCTCCCAGACTTAGTTGTCAACAATAACACCTGAAGGGATATTTCTTTATCATCATCCAGACCCTATAAATAGAGTGACGTTAGTCCAGAAAGCAAAGCCGTTGTATAGCTACATAGGCTTGCTACAGTACTCTCGGGGAATCCCACCCATCCATTATGGCATCTTGGCCGGGTAAGGACTCCACTTCTGCCCTGGGCGTGATGCCCACCCGTCCTCTGGGGCCTCTACACTGTATATAATGTTGTGGTGGAGTCGTGTATGTACAGTATATTGTACTTTTAATTGTATTTACTTTTGTTATGTATTCCTAGCAACTGATTTACTGCACAATAAAGTTCAGTTCTAATTCTACAATTGTAATTAGGCAGCCAGTATCCTCCATTATTAGCCCGAGTTTCAGCGCAGCTTGTGCTAAGTATGCCTTTCTTGTAGGCACAGTTAGTAGAATCTCACCAGTCTGTTGATATCAACACAGTTAAATTCTTTGCAATAATTAATATTGTTCTTTTAAACACTGGTACTTGCAATTACTATTTGTGCCTTTGTGTTTATTTTATTGTATTTTTAATCTTTCTTTCCAGGTAAGCGAGCATTTAAAAACACAGCCAGTGGACGATGAAGACTGGAAAATCTATATGGTGAGCTCTCGAAGGGCAATGCGCTTGAAAATCACCGAATACAGTGACGCTTTCTCCGACGACCTGGCCGAGAACAGTGAATTTCACTCCACCTTCCTCCACATGATAAAGGACGGGATTAGTGAGGAAGCTTTGGAACAAATGAACCAATCCCATTTTCTTTTTATTGACTGTATGCAAAAGCTGTTGAATGCTACTAAAGTGTTGACTTTCTCATGATGTAAATGTTTACCTTTTATACAATTATCAAGTAATAAAAAAAATTAATAATATAATTAAATATTAAATAATATTATCAAATCATTTTATATAATAATGAAATGTTATGCTTTGGAGATTTGGAGACTTTTAGGTGGTGTTAAGAGGTTACAGGTTTTGCTTCATCAGATTTTTTTCTTTACATTTCTTGCCATGAACAATCTCTGTCAAAAAAAAAAAAAAAAGAACGGCTCTTTGAATGGCAGGATGTAACGGTGTGAGATGCCCCATGCCCGTCAAATCACACCATGACCCTGAGCCCGGGGAATCTTGTGGTTTATGACCGAGAAGAACAAGACAGAGATCAACATTTAAAAGTTACTGTCGTGTCATTAAAAACAAAGAAATAAAAAGACAAAAAGTCCCGATGACACACTTTAAATGATCGAAAAGCAAAAGCAACAAGAAAAATATTTACACCCGCAAATCCTTTTCTTCCCATCAAAATCAATTCACAGCACTGAGTAACCCGACTTCTCTCACTCACATGCCTTTGCTGTCCTCGGGCGTTTCTAGCCAGCTGCCTCAGTCTGGCACCTACTAACCCAGAGTTGAAGAGCTGTGTGACGATCACGGCCAATCACATCTATTGCCACCAATGAGGGCTTTTGACCTGATGCTGGCCACTCATCACGTCTGTTCCTCCCAGAACTCTATTCTTTAAAGGAGTTCACTCTCACATACACACATCCACAGTCAGACATGGCTCTCGCTCTCTCTCACTGGTAAGCATCCTCTTTTATTTTTTCCAAGGGCCTTAAACACTTAAGGGTTTAAAAACAAAACAACTTTAGTTTAATCGCAGGCTTGAACTCTGGCCGGGCTGCCAGCCTCGCCCGCTCAGAGGTGCACCCCCCCTGTGGCTGCGAGTCACAGACTTGCCAGAGTCTCTTATCATCACACCTTCTCCTCCACTTCTGCTCAAAAAAGGTCTCCTGCCTTCTCTATAATTATTTATTCAGAACAAAGTGGGCTATAAATAGTTATCCTTTAACCTCCTTACTGTTCTGTTTAGCACAGAAAATCAAGCCAAAACCATTTTGTTCTGTTATTACAGATAACAGAAACATGTAAATACTGAAACATCAACCTAAATACAGTAGGAAAGGTATGTTGAGTGTCCACTGCTGTCCTGATGCACATTTAGTACACGTCCTTCGTATGATACGTTTTAAAATGGTCACCAATGCACAGTCGGGACAGCAGAAGTGTGTTTGTCTGCCCATTTTTCTTGTGATCTTGTGCATGATTGGGTAGATTGTCAGTGTGCCTGATCTGCATGAGCCCATTATGCTACTGCATCACAAGGCTTTGTGACTTCCGCATTTGCCCTGACATGGACATTGGTAGTTGCTGCATTGTGAACAGTGCTTAGGGGGCTAACAGCTTTATTGCACTCATTTTTCTGAGCAGCTGCTTGCTCCATGGTGAATGTTCAGCTGCCCAAATTCACCAGGAACATCCGAGTGTTGCCATACAGTGCCGTATGCATGTTTCACTATCCATATTGACGTCTGAGGACCCTTTCACAATGACATTGCTATCATCTGATTCAACTAAAGCTGGCTTTACAGCTTTTTATTTACATGCTGTTGTGTTTGAATGAAAACTCCTCCCCTCTCATTAATATTGATGAGTTAAAACAGAGGAGCCAAACACACAGAATATCCATCCATCCATCCATCTTCCAACCCGCTGAATCCAAACACAGGGTCACGGGGGTCTGCTAGAGCCAATCCCAGCCAACACAGGGCCCAAGGCAGTAACCAATCCTGGGCAGGGTGCCAACCCACCGCAGACACACAGCATATGTGCAAGTTATTTTTATTCACTAGTTGGCAGCAGAATACGCTCTCAAGAGTTAGTTTGGCTTAACGCTGTCCATCACATTATAACAGCTTATCCCAAAAGACGCTCAGAGTTAACTGTTTTTACATAGAATTCTGAGCCTGAGAGACACTTGGGGTTAACACCCATGACGTGACTTGTCACAGCAACTTCCAGTTGATATGGGATTCTGTATGAATGGCTAGCAAAGCCCCTAGCGGACCAGGCTGTAAAGAGCCATGTGCCGTTCAAACCGTACCTGAACACAACAAGACAGACATGACCAGAACCATGAGGAGCTGCCATCATGCGGCCTTTACAGGTTGGTACACTCTGTATAAATGGAATAACATTAGCTAGTTTAGTTTAGCTGCCGTACAAATTAACCGCCTAGCTGTTGATGATAAAATTGATCTAAATAATTTCCCGTCTGGGTTTGATAGTTTTATTTTTGATAATATATTTCATACTCAAGTAATTGTCAGGTGTCACATCCGATTCACAATATGGCAGTTGCTTTGCATTGTTGGGATTTTTTTTAAAGCTTGGTACCCCTCCAGCATGTTATTAAATGGTAGCTTTGAGGTAAGTGTGAAGAAAATGAAAGAGATATTTTTAGATAGGAACAGTCGATAATATAATTTAAGAATCAGAAGAGAAAGCCAAGTTCTACAAATATTTGGGGGTACACAATAATGAAGCATTTGGACTTCCCCATCTGGCCCAGCTAATTCAAGAACCAAAGTTGTTTTTCTTACCCAAACTCGTCCCGTTCTACAAAAGCTCTGCTGTTTGGTGTTCTGACTTTTACTCTGTTATGCATTCACGTGAAGTTAAACTGCAATGCACAATGACAGCAGCACATACATTCATCGAAGCTGATCAATCATCTGTGGAACATCACCGTGCTCTCCCAATCCTTAAGAATTTGATGACGGCAGAGAGAGTGGCCATTTGTAACTCAGCTCTTCCACACATTGATACCAAAATGTTCAATGGAGTAGGCCACAGCCTCTTAGTGTTCTTCCAACATAGAAGTTCTTCCTTTCCCACCCAGACATACCAAGGTTTTCCTTCTTTTCCAATTGTGGGAGGTCTATTGTGGGACCTCAGTCTGCCCTTTCCCACCTTTACTGGATGGTGGTCCTTTGGCAGTCAATAGACCCCTGCATAACCACCCACAAAAAGAAAGAGTTTGCCCTAAGAGTATTTTGAACTGTGTTATACTTCAACACTCTAAAAGAAGGGAACCACCATGCTGAAAACTGACATTCATGAATAGCTAAAGAGAGTGAAGTAGGACCTTATGAGCTCAACATAATAGTACTAATAAGTCTGACTGGGGGAGAAAGTTTCGGAGTTCTCAAAGATTGATCTCATTTATTCCAGCTGTCTGATGCAAAAAGGTTAGAGAGTGTGCACCAGTGCTTAAGACGCTCGATTGTAACCCACACAAGTGCTAGTTTAAACCATCTCCAACATGATGTGCTGACTGCCAACAATCACATGAAGTGCCTAATTATCCATTCATACATTTGCATTCTGCTTTTCCTGGTAAGGATATAATGCTTTGACCTTTCCCGGCCAATATCGCGATACGTCACCACCTACGATTGCGTGGGAGAGCTGGATAGCAGGTCAACCTCAAAAACGCCCTCGGACCTCTTTCTGCGGTGTGGATACAATACCTAATATAAATTTCACAATCGTACGACAATAACTGTGAGAAACAAGCAAGGTTAAAATAACTATTAGATTAGTCTTATATAAAAAATATACAAACATAAATGACAACAACCAAATTCATGAAAGCACCTCCCTCAACCCACAAATATGGTATGCAAATAACTTAAGGAAAAAACCCTTCGCCCCAGACAAACCCCAAAATCCAGGCAGTTTCTAGACACTTGTAATACCAGTCCATTTTCCTTGTTCAACCCCGCTACCCCAAATAAGCACAGATTGTTCATATCTCACCCACTTTACTTCTTCCTGACTGTCCCATCCATTTATACTTTAGGCAAGACAATCCTTTCTCTGACTGTGGATAGTCAACGTTTGCTGCTTCTATCCCCCCGCCCCGTGACCAGTGTGTGTTGAAAACTTTTTCTCCTTTGGCTGTCTTTTTTTTTTTAAACTGTATCCTGGAATCCTTTCTCCATGACAATCCTTGGAAACCACAGCAACAGACCACAAAAACCGTCTTCCCAATTTCTCTCCCTCGCCCCCATCTAAAGGGTGAATAGGCAGCTACATTGTTGACATGGAGGACGGCTAAGAGACAAAAGCAAATAGTATCTATGTGTCGGTGTCACAAGGATTGCAGGAACAACATGTTGGGCTAGTGAATATCTACTTACTACCAGGACAACTGAAAAATATAATCCCTGTAGTCATGTCCTAGGTTTGATTCCAGAGTTAATTCCTAGGTCAGCTGGATCACAAACATTTTGTTAATAAACTGGGTATTCTCCATATTTCTACTGCACCTTGGGAGCCTGTCCATAAAAATCATACACAGGAGAGGAAACAAGGCGGCAGCTTCAGGGAGTCCAAAATCTACATACGTAAACACAACAATCGCTCTGAATGGCTTGGCTCTGCAGCCTTGGAACCCCATCCTCTTGCGACTCCTTCCAGAAGATATTAAAAGAGTAGCCACTCATGTGCTTTGTCCACAAGTTTGGCAAACTTCCATCCACTGTTCAATTGCCAGGATGGAACCCATAATGCACCTCCCAAATCGGAGATTAGCCTACTGGACAGGGGCCTCCATTTCAGCAATGGTTTTCTCAGGGAGGCTGATTAGTGCTATTAGTCATTAACTGGTAGACCCTCTTATAGGATTAGTACTGGTCACGGGTGCAGAGGACGCTGAAAACCTGTGCTAATCAACATGCAACAGTTTGCCACTCTCTGGCTAAAACATCGGCCTTTCGTAGCTGAAATAACAACTTTAACCTCAAAGTTCAATTTCTAATAGGATGCAATGGAAAGTTAATGTAAAAGTATTCACCACTTTAAGACTTTCCACATTTTAATTGTTACAGCATCGAAACGTGTTGTATTTAACAGACCCTATAGGGGTTTGAATAAAAAAAAAATTACAAATTTGAAAGATTTTTCCATTTAAACGAATGGCAACAAAGGATTTAACAGAAAGGCAGGTTTAGAAAGGGTACAAAATGGGAGACCTAAACTAAACCCAATATCTCAACCCAAATCCAACGATCATGTGCCCAACCACTCTATCATGTTTTCTTTCTGAAGATGGGAAGAAAAGCCAAGCAAGAGAACACCTTTTATTGGCTAATTAACTCAGGCCCCTCGAAAAGCTTGCATATTGTAATCTTTTTAGTTAGCCAATAAAAGGTGTCATTTTGCTTGGCTTTTCTCTACATTCATAATGGCTAACACGGTACAACACCCTAGTACTGAAGATGGGAACCGATACTCCAAGTCCACAAGTCCAAATGCATTGTACCACTCTTCCGCACAACACTGAGGAGGCATTAGCCAAAATACCCCAGCACGATATGCAGTACTTTCAGCATGTCTGGTCAGATGTCATCCACCCTCATCACTACTGCAATCGTACTCACAAGGATAGATCCAATCTCAACAAAGGCTTCTGGCACGGACTGTCCCAATGTGGAAGTCACCATCAGGTTTAGGAGTTCCTCCCATCTCTCAACAAGAGTCCACAGTTGAGGTCAATGTCTCCCCACCTCTGGCTGGCAACAGCCTGTGCAACATCCCTCCACACTTTCCTACATCATTGAATTGTTCACTGGAACCTCTTTGAGGCCATCTGAAAATCATTCTTGAAGTACTCGGCAAATCCCCCAATACATGTGCCACTTTTTTGGCTTATTTGTGGCTCTCAGACAAATCTGGTGACCCTCTTGCTGATGTTACACTGAAGGCCATTGTCTTTAATTTGACAGCTTGCCTTACTTCTACTACCTCAGTTAAGCCCATTTGGACTGAACATCTTTGACCTCTCCCAAAATGAAACAGCAGCAATTCTGGAGGTGTCAGTTCTCTAAGTTAATAGGTGGTTCTCCAGTTATGGACAAAATGAAAAACTGGTCTAGGGTTGGCCCGACCCCACAAAGGAGAGCTGGAGGTCAGAGATGCACAGAAGAGTTTCGGACAAGTGACCACAGGGAGGCTTGAGATACTTTTGACTCTGGAAGTACGTTAGACATTATGAGCACACTCGCACCACCTGTTGTGTGTCTGGCCAATGCTTCATCCAACTGAGCCAGATGACTACCAAGTTCAAGTTCAATTTGATTATGATGTGTACATAACATTATATTTTCTATAGTTGACAGTTTCCAACCCTTCTTTGCCAGACTGCCCAGAACAAACGGCCTCAAGTCAGATAGCACAACTGCTAAAGTCAATTATGACCTTTGGTACTCTGACTACAGGTAACATGAGGATTGTTGTATGTAAAAATTGTTAGGAGCACAAAAATCCAGCAGCAATTCATCTTGTTTTGTCCAATGTAACAACCACCATTTGTACAGCACCAAGCTAACGACTTGTAAATATTACTACACCCACCCACCCATCACCTCCCCTATGGAGCAACTTCAGAATAGAAGAGAGAAGGACAAACCACGATCAAGACGTTAGGTTCCATGTATAGATATGAGTAATTACATCCAGTTGGTGTTTTTCCCAAACTCTCACCCCAAGCTCTGGCTCATCTGCCAGAAAAGTTATATTCCACACGCCAAGAACCAGTCTTATAACAGGCACGGCACCTGACAGTCAACCTTTACCTTACAGGTGATGAGCCCACATGGTGGCTCTGTGAAGCCTGATTAGACTGCAGAAGTCACCTGGCCATCAGGAGCTCATTGGTGAAAACCTGCTCCAGGCAAGGTTGTCTTCTTGTTCAAAATATTAAGATGGTTAATTTAGGAGTTGCTCTTTGCCTGCATAAATAAATCGTATTGTATCTTTCCCTGCGTTAAGTCTATAACTATTCTATGCTTTGCATTCAGAACATACAACTTAAAAACACATGCATTTTAATACCAAAAAGGTAAATATTTAAAATGTAAATCTAACACAGCATGTAAAGATAACAATATTTTGCAAACTATGTTCTTAAAATGCAATTTGAACTCACTTATTGTTCGACGCTCTGAGGTTCCTACCACATTGAGGGTTGTCAGAAGTGTGCATCATGTCCCTGTTTCACAGGCCTTCAGCCACAAACTGTCATGTATACTCAAGTGAGAAAGCGCAAGGCCCAGGCTAAAATAACTTCATTAAACCCTTCTTGAAAAGGTGTCTGTCATTATTTCACATTGTATATTGTATTCAAGGTTTGCAAACAAAATGAAAATAAAGAGGACATGATGAAACAGTCAGGTACCCACATGACAGAATCTGTGTGTGTATGTGTTAGCGATAGAGATAGAGAGAAAGACCTGAGGGCTATAAGGAACAGGAGAACCGTGGGCTGCTATAGGTAGCCCTGAAGTGATGGTAGCCTTTAACACTTTGGATTGATCTTTTTATTACAGCTTTGTAATTAGACTATTTGGTTAAATATGGTTAAACAAACAAATTTCTGCATTTACGCCTATAATGATTTCCTGTAGAAGTAGGGAGGAGGAAGAGAGAAAACAAATGTTTGTGTGGGCTCAGTAATATTTACATCACCCATATACAGGTACTGTATGTGATTGCATTTGTGAGCCTAACTCTCTCTTTTAATATTAAGCCTCTGTTTATTACAGGCAGTGTGGGACAGTCATTAAGGCTTTGGACTTCAAACCCCATTACTGACACTATGTGACCATGAGCAAGTCACCTCACCTACCTGTGCTCCAATTAGAAAAGCAAAAGAAATGTAACTGGATGATGCATCTCTGATGTTGCAAGTTACCTTCGATAGAGGCATCAGCCAAATTATTTAATAACTGAATACGTTCTCTCTTTGGGTGTTCTAAGTTGTATTATTTTTGAAATACTTTTAGGCAAGTTATGGATAATGTTGATCTGAAAAATGAGGCAACTGGTCATATTTAAAATGTACACATGTGGTAAACAGACTGGGAGCTTCCTGAATTACAGCATTCAGTCAATAAATCTAATTCCTGAATCCACTTTGATAATGTACCTTGATTTTGCTTAACAGATTACATATTGTCCAATAACTGTGTATCCAATATCTCCTTTTAAAAATCATGATTAGTGCGTTAGCGTAAGCACATATTTTGAATGAATTTTTCTAGAAGCTTTACTAAAAATGTAAAACACCTTTTTTTAAAAGCAATGTCTTTATTTTAAGGACTGCTACAAACACATTATTTTTGACAATATAAATAGCTCAAATCATAATAAAATGATACAATTATTATAATAAGTTAGCAAATTATTTTTAGAATTGACAATTTAAGGATTTCTTTATTCCTCCAAAAATTAAGAGCACTGAATATATACATCTTCTGTGCAATGTATCTAACATTATTTTAGACTTACAGTGTCGTGTCTATATAGAATTTAGTAAAGTCACCAACTAGGAATAAGGTGTCTCCAGTTCTTCAATAAAACAAAAATGGTTTAAATAAGTGGACCAAAAAAAGTGAACATTTCCCAAGAAGGGATTATATTTAAACAGGAGGCTGACCGTGATGTCGAAGCCCAGTGTAAGGCCATAAAAGCTGTTGTATCGCTACCCAGGAGTCACCTGTCCCGACGGGGGCAGCATCTGCAGCTGGCTGCAAGGCAAATCCTGCAATAAGGCCAATAAAGGCAGCAAACAGCACAATCATAAACAGAGAGATCCAGAGTCCTTTGGTGGGTTTAGTGAAATTCTGTCTGTAATCAGCGATATGTGAAAACAGGCTGTTATAGCTGTGAAAAGAAACATTACATTAGGTTACTGTTTTCCTTGTAAAGTTTACTATTTTTAAAGATAAAGCTAGAAAGCAGGAGACCTCAACCAGGAAAAAAAACAGACAGCCTTTGGGTTTGTTAAGTCATGTGAGCACACCGCTTCCTTAAGTCAGAAATGGCAAATCCTGCAGTATGCTCATATTTTAAAGGAGAAATTGAAAAGTCATAAGTCAATAGCTTCCAGTCACAAGAAAAACAAAAAAGAAAAAAGCAGCTTAATCAAGCACCAGCAAACTTCCATTCTGAAAGCTTTTTATTCAAAGCAGAGTGGCGGAAGAAAGTATTTAAAACTAACATTGTGGAGGCAATTGATATTTTATTCCCCTTTTCTGAGAGGCTTGCTTTTCGTTCCTGTACTTCCTCTCGCTTTTCCACTGTTGGAGTGATTTCTGTTTCTTGTTCAGGCCTGTAAACATATTGGTATTTGACAAACAGAATCTGTTATACTATGATAGCCTGCTTTACTTGATTTTCATAGCAAAAAGAGTTTAAAAGTTATCTGCCAATCTAAGTAAGTGGGTACAGACTATTCCACTTGCACATCGAATGCACCATTAATGAAAAACCTAGCTTAAAGATAGAACAAAAATATGTTAGGAACTGATAAGATATACACTACAGCAAACATGCTGAAGGGATGCTCATTCAGCCCATACAGGTCAGCACTGAATTCTCAGCCTTACATTTTTATACGATTTAGCTTTTAAAAAAACTGCCATAGAAAGTGCATGACAAGAACTACAGTATATATGTTTACAGATGATCACAGCCTTCATTTTTCACTTTTATTGTGATCATATTGTACGTTTTGCTTGCTTACACAGTTAGCACTTAAGAAAAGCAAATACTCTGCCTTACTCGTTAACAAAAATCCTTACCCTTTGTTTAAAGAGAGCTCATCGGCCTCTGCCCATGTGGAAGTGCTAATGAATCGCTGTAATGTGGGGCGAGTGTATTGCTTTCCACCCAGCCCTCTCCTGTAATTTAATACCAAATATATTAATAAATGTGATATGCAAACTGCAAGGTGTGCATTACAAATAATCATACAAGTAAGCATATTGAAGTGAAACTCTCCTTGCTGTTAGCTATTATTTACAAAACGAATTTGGGGTTCAGCTACTCCTCTCACTCCAAGAAGTGACCAAAATAAGGCGGCACAGCCCTTTTGGCGGTTTCATTTCAAAGGGACTGGCAGCCTTGAACATATAGACTGGCGATGCCCCCTTCATAGGATTCATTAAATCTTTCTTTGCTCAGGGATAGACCACTAACTCCAACTGGGTAAAGCAAATCGGCAAGATTCCTTCACTTAATTTGAATTGTGGCAGACTTCCAGTTTCAAAACTCTATGTCGGTCTACACTTGTGTCTGGGATCATTATTCTTATCTTTTGCTTACGTAAGAATGATGTAACGCAAATACAGAACAAAGAATTTTAATACTTAATTTCAGAAGCAAATATTGAAAATGTAAAACAAATGAAAACAATTTGTAACCTACACAAATGTTTTTGTAAATTTACATAAAAAAAAAAAAAAAAAAGGTTGGCATTCACTGGTATTTATGTAAGCAGTCAAATTCTGTTTTATGCAACTCTGGGACACCTACCATGTATTAGGCCGTCTGGGCTGCACATCTCCTCCTACAGTTTCATGGAGCTTAGGCTTCAAGACACAAATTTTGACATACATGAAAGTCAGAAAGCATACAATCAAGCAATGAACTTCAATCCGCAACTTAAGTCAACATGATTCTATAGTGCCTACTACATGACATACAGAGGTTGCCAAACAAAAGGAAAATGATGAACTATTTAAAATACTTTTCTATGTATAAATATATACACACACATTTTTATATACTGTACATTTTATATATACACACACATTTATACATATAATATATATTTATGAGTCATTAAAATTACTTCAACAACTTCACTATCTTTTACTTTGACAAGCAGTATTATCAAATGTAGGTTAATTTTAATCCCACCAGAGGTGTGTAGTAACTATTAAATAATGGCCAATACTGATGTTGACTCATAGATCTGACATCCTGGGTTCCTGGATATTGGATCCCATCTGGTCATCATTCCATTTCATGCCTTTCACCTACTGTAGTGCCACCAGACTCTGCTAGATTCTGCCCCCCTTGCCCCAACACAACCAGACCCAGAACAGGATTAAGCAGATGTGAGAAAGGTATGTTTATTAAAGACACAAACCAACTTCTGATTAAGAAATTGGATTACAGCACTGCAGGATCAAAACTGAACACTGCTGAGCATAAAGTGATCAGCAATTTAGTGAAGCTCTAACAAAGAAGTTTAAAATGCAAAGCTCATTAGCCTGTTCTCTGTGAACCTGGCTGTGGTTAACATGCATCACAGAAAGCTTTGACATTTTTCTGAAGGCTTGTGACTCCCTCCAAAATCCAATGTAGTGAAGTTGCAGACGTGGCAGCATGAGGATTTCTCCAATAGCATTTTAAGGAACCAAATTGGATTTTACAGAATGGAAAAATGATTCTATTAATATTTCTTACAACTAAAGATTTCAAAGGCCTGAATGTGTTTTTAAAATACAGTGCAGAGTGACCCTACAGGTATGCATTTGGACAGAAATTGATAAATTTGTAAATGTTGGTGGTACATCTTGTACAAATGTGGAGAAAAGTCTCTTCAAAACAGAGAACCACAGTTGCACAAGAAAACTCAGCAAGTATTCTGCTTTACAGGAGGACATTGCAGGCCTAAAAATAATCGCTTGACAGTATTATGCAAATAGGGACTGACAAGAAATCAAGGGCTGAAAGGCTTGCTTTTGTCAAAACGTCCTTATGCAAACCACAAAGCTGCCAGTTCAGTCTCAGCATTTTTTGTGCAATTTAAACTGCCACTGCTGCAAACACACACACAAAAACACTTTTCTGTGAACAACGCTATCATGTATATTTACTTTTATGCACAGTAACTCACACTGGTTAAAAATGTATGGGTCATTTCAAGTTTGTTTATACTTATATTTTACCATATGTAATAATTTCCTGTCTTGAATATGTGTTGCTTTGTTTAAACCAACACAGAACTCAGATTAAAATAAGTTGGTTTAAGCAAAAAAAAAGTTGTTTGCAAGTACACTTTACCTGTTACTAAGTAAACATTCAGAGATATCTGAGAGCTGGGCAGGAAATCATTTTAAGGCATCTGAAAATATGGTTCAGACATTTTAAAATAGCTGTGTGCATTTTCTCTCAGAACACACTGTATGTTAGATCATAAAATGCATTTAAGATATGAGACTTTAAGATAACTTAAAAGTTCTAAATGTAATTTGGCTTGCCATGCTATCTGTCCTTTATACATTAGAGGCAACATTAACACTATATATGATCTGCAGTTTTAGTGAAAAACTGCTCACTTGCTTACCTAAATTTGCATCAAATAATCAAGATATATTTTATTATAACATGTATTGTATTGTGAAAGAAGAATATTACTGTTATGTAACCCGGCACCACCTGAAAAAAATTAGCTGGTATTATTGATCCAAATCCCTGAAAGTGAAGAAAAACCTCATCAGATCAGATTAGTTGTATTCACATTACTCCTAATTATAACTGTTACTTTATAATTTTACACAGTCACTATTGTCACACTTACCCATAGTGACAGTTTTATACATCAAGGCACATGCATGTTTCTGCTCAGCTAACCTACTCTCCAGCTGTCCCACTACTTGTAGACCCCCATCCCCTGGTGCCTCCCTCAGGCTCTCTTCCTCATTTATTTTGGTAATCACAGATTTCAACACCACTTCACTCTGCACAATCATATCTTCCCCAGCACTAAAATGAGCTCTCCTATAACACCACTGCTCAAAAAGCCCCCGACCCAACAGGCCAGTCTTCTTCCTTTATATTTAAAGCTATTGAATGTGCTTTCTAAACCCAATTTTCTTCTTTCCTTTAGCAGAAGGATCTGTTAAATTCTAACCAACATTAGTTTAACAGGAGCCATTCCATTGAGAAGATCCTCCTGACCATTACTGACACACTACAGCTAGCTAGGGCTGCCAGTATGCCATCTGTTCTCATTATTCTCAACTTATCTTCTGTAATTTTATTGTAAATCATCAAATCTTTCTTGCCACTCTTTTCTAGGCATAACTGAGACTGCTCTGATATTTTCAGTCCTATCGCTTGGACAGATCCTATCGGGCAAGGTTATGAGGTATCAAAGTTACATTAGACAAGCACGTGTGTAACACCAAGGATCAGTGCTGGACCTTCTCCTTGTATAGCTCCTCAATAGAACCTATTACCAAGTAATGTGGTTGCGTATATCACTGCCAAAAGACAACATATTCTTGGCTAGAATTACTTGAATATCTTAGGAGACCAGTTTTGAACAGATTGATGACTTTTATCTAGGCTGAGATATCCCTATCAATTCCACCCTACCCCTTGATTCAACACAGTATCTTTGCAAAGCACAGATCAATATCATTAGCTCCTACCAAGGCATCCTGCAACTCTGGGGAGGTGACTGATGACCAGCTAACTCCTATTAATACAGATTCACTCTGAATAATATCAATAAAATCTGACACATCTGACTAAAATATGCAACTAACTTCCTTGCCCAAGCACTGGTTATGGTGTGATTTGACTACTGCAACTCCTTACTGGCAGGGTACCTTCACATACTATCAAGCCATTACAGACGTTCCAAAATGCAACTAAGATGAGTGTGTGCCACTCTCAGAGCACATGACTAGCTCCCCGTAGCAGCATCCATCAAGTTCAAGTCATTGATGCCTGCTTGCAGTTTATGTTTCTACTTATTATTATTTGGAAACCCTTATGACATCCTATACTCCTTCCTGCCCACTGAGGTCTGAGAATGTGTGTCATCTGGTGATATCAAGTCCACAAGGCATCAAACCTCAACCCAGGCACTTTTCATTTACAAGCCACCACTCATGGAATGATCTGCCCATACTCAGCTGTACACCTGGCTCCAGCAGTGTGATTAAAAAAGAGCTTGAAAACTATCCTGTTTTGGGAATACCTTACTAATTTCTAATGTTTTTATGTGAGATTTCCTAAGTTTATGTAAGGTTCAATGATCTTTTGCTTTAATTAAAGTAAAAGTTGCCTACCTAAATAGTTTACAGCTTTTGTCACTTTTTTGTGTCAACATTCCTAAAGTAATCTTGTTACACTTCTTTCAAAACAGCCCCCAAGCTGATAATCAATTTCAGTTTTGATATTATAGTTTTAGTTTTTATTTTATTTTATAAAATTTTTATTTTCTTCTAATTTTCAGTGAAGTCAACAATTTTTATTTTTATTTAGTTCTGTGTTTAAAATTTTAATTTTTATTTCATTTAGTTTTTTTTTTTTTTTTTTTTTTTTTTTTTTTACATATTAGTACAATTCAGTAATATTTTAATAATGAAAACAAGAACCAGAACTAAAAAATATTGTTTTTTGTTTTACAAGAACTAGAACTGAAATTAAAGGCAAACAGAGAAACTAAATATAAATAAAAATTTGTGCTATGTGAACAAACTAAAATGAGAATGAAAATCTCAAAACTCCACCATCCCAGCCTTGAACTAAAGTATTCTTGTGTATTTCAAACCGGTTTGCCTCTTTACTAAAGTCAGAAATTACTCAGACAAATTTTTACAATCTAAATTAAACCCACGATGTCCCTGGCCAGTTAACTGCAGTTAGGAGGAAACTGCAATGGCATTAATAGAGTACTATTTTGAGATCCCAATGTTTAGTTATTCCTATCCAAATACTACATATTATTTCTACCTGGGTCTGGGGCTGCCATTTTGTTTGGCATTATGTTATAAATAAGCTTGTGGTCATCTGCAATGGGAAAAGGTGGACAAAAAGGACAAACAGAAAAAGCCATTTCTGTCACACTTGCCATGATGTTTGATTCACCTGACAGAGTCTGCTATGTTCAGGATACAGGCAGCATTTGGCCAATTCCCTCTTCCACAGATTCTTTAGGCACAGTTGTTATCGTTGGTAGTTTCACAAAGTCCTGTTGTACCAGATGCTTGATATGGCCACTTCATCTCTACTTGCTAACCTATGGACAATACAAATTTCCATACCGGATTGGTCGAGCCCCGGGTTAACAACCACGGAAATTGGGCTACTGTTGACCAAAGAAGGAGGAGAAGTAGTAGAGGCGGGAGATGTGTCCGGAGGCAGGAGGAGAGGAGGAAAGTAAAGAGTGGAACGGAGGGTAGGAACTTTGTATGTTGGCAGTATGACTGATAAGGGGAGAGAATTAGCAGATAAGATGGAGAGAAGGAAGGTCGATATATTGTGTGTGCAACAGACTAAATGGAAGGGGAGTAAGGCCAGGTGGATTGGAGGTGGATTCAAATTGTTCTATCAGGTGTGGATGGGAGGAGAAATGGGGTAGGAGTTATTCTGAAGGAACGGTGTGTCAAGAGTGTTTTGGAGGTGAAAAGAGTGTCAGGCAGAGTAATGATTATGAATCTGGAAATTGGAGGTGTGATGATGAATGTTGTTAGTGCATATGCACCGCAAGTTGGGTGTGCAATGGGTGAGAAAAGATTTTTGGAATGAGTTGGATGAAGTGATGAACAGTGTACAAAAAGTGGTCATTGGAGCGGATTTCAATGGGCATGTTGGTGAAGGGAACAGTGGAGACAAGGAGGTGATGGGTAGGTATGGTGTCAAAGAGAGGAATGAAGATGGTCAGAGAATAGTGGATTTTGCCAAAAGGATGGACATGGCTGTGGTGAACACGTATTTTAAGAAGAGGGAGGAACACAGGGTTATATACAAGAGTGGAGGAAGATGCACACAGGTAGATTACATCCTATGTAGAATAGTTGATCTGAAGGAGATTGAAGACTGTAAAGTGGCGGCAGGGGAATGTGTAATTAAGCAGCATAGGATAGTGGTCTGTAGGATGACGTTGGAGATCAAGAAGAGGAAGAGAGTGAGGGCAAAGCCAAGGATCAAATGGTGGAAGTTGGAAAAAGGAAGACTGCAAGGTTGAGTTTAGGGAGGAGGTAACACAGGCACTGGGTGGCAGTGAAGAGTTACCAGACAACTGGGAAACTACAGCAGATGTAGTAAGGGTGACAGCAAGAAGGGTGCTTGGCATGACATCTAGAAAGAGGAAGGAGGAAAAGGAAACCTAGTGGTAGAATGAGGAAATACAGGAGAGTATACAGAGGAATAGGATGACAAAGAAGAAGTGTGACAGTCAGACAGAGATGCAGAAAGTAGACAAGAGTACAAGGAGATAAGGGGCAAGATGGAGAGGTGGCGAAGGCTAAAGAAAAGGCATATGATGAGTTGTACGAAAGTTTGGACACCAAGGAGGGAAAAAAGGACCTGTACTGATTGGCTAGACAGAGGGACCGAGCAGGAAAAGATGTGCAGCAGGGGGTGATACAGGATTAAGATGGAAACATACTCACAAGCGAGGAGATTGTGTTGAGCAGATGGAAAGAGTACTTTGAGAGGCTGATGAATGAAGAGAACGAGAGAGAGAAGAGGTTGGAGGATGTGGAGATAGTGAATCAGGAAGTGCAACGGATTAGCAAAGAGGAAGTAAGGACAGCTTTGAAGAGGATGAAAAATGGAAAGGCCGTTGGTCCAGATGACATACCTATGGAAGCACGGAGGTGTTTATGAGAGATGGCAGTGGAGTTTTTAAACCAGATTTTTTATGGAATCTTGGAAAGTGAGAGGATGCCTCAGGAGTGGTGAAGTGTACTGGTGCCGATATTTAAGAATAAAGTTGGGGGGTTGGGAGATGTGCAGGACTGCAGTAACTACAGGGGAATAGAATTGATGAGCCACAGCATGAAGTTAAGGGAAAGAGTAGTGGAAGCTAGGTTAAGAAGTGAGGTGATGATTAATGAGCAGTAGTATGGTTTCATGTCAAGAAAGAGCACCACAGATACAATGTTTGGTCTGAGGATGTTGATGGAGATGTTTAGAGAAGGCTAGAAGGAGTTGCATTGCGTCTTTGTGGACGTGGAGAAAGCCTATGACAGGGTGCCATCGAGAGGAGCTGTGGTACTGTATGAGGAAGTCAGGAGTGGCAGAGAAGTACGTAACAGTTGTACAGGATATGTACGAGGGAAGTGCGACAGTGGTGAGGTCTGCGGTAGGAGTGACGGGTGCGTTCAAGTTGGAGGTGGGATTACATCAGGGATCGGCTGTGAGCCCTTTCTTATTTGCAATGGTGATGGACAGGTTGACAGACGAGATTAGACAGGATTCCCCTTGGACTATGATGTTTGCTGATGACATTGTGATCTGTAGCGATAGTAGGGAGCAGGTTGAGGAGACCCTGGAGAGTTGGAGATATGCTCTGGAGAGGAGAGGAATGCAGGTCAGTAGGAACAAAACAGAATACATGTGTGTAAATGAGAGGGAGGTCAGTGGAATGGTGAGAATGCAGGGAGTAGAGTTGGCGAAGGTGGATAAGTTTAAATACTTGGGAACAACAGTACAGAGTAATGGGGATTGTGAAAGAGAGGTGAAAAAGAGTGCAGGCAGGGTGGAATGGGTGGAGAAGAGTGTCAGGAGTAATTTGTGACAGACGGGTATCAGCAAGAGTGAAAGGGAAAGTCTACAGGATGGTAGGGAGACCAGCTATGTTATATGGGTTGGAGACAGTGGCACTAACCAGAAAGCAGGAGACAGAACTGGAGGAGCCAGAGTTAAATATAATAAGATTTGCATTGGGCGTGACGAGGATGAGCAGGATTAGAAATGAGTACATTAGAGGGTCAGCTCAAAGTCAGAGAGGCGAGATTGTGTTGGTTTGGACATGTGCAGGGTATATTGGGAGAAGGGCATTAAGGATAGAGCTGCCAGGGAAAAGGAAAACAGGAAGGCCTAAGCGAAGGTTTATGGATGTGGCGAGAGAAGACATGCAGGTGATGGGTGTAGCAGAGCAGGATGCAGACGACAGAAGGATATGGAAGATGATGATCCGTTGTGGCAACCCCTAATGGGAGCAGCCGAAAGAAGAAGATTTAGCCTAAAAACACCCTTTTTTTCATGGGGGTGGTGGTCAGCAGTACTGTACAATGATAATAAATAGAACATCATGAGTTTTCCAAAAAAAAAAAAAAAAAATCTTTAGTGAGTCTTTAGCCTTACTGTTGAACTAGTGTGTTTCCTTTGCTTTTATTGGTATTTAATAAGTACAAGGTGGAAAGTGGGCAAAGAGGTTTGCAATAATAAGTAAAAACCAAAAATTTACATTGTGTTAATCTTAATCACATCATTAAAAATGTGACCATCAAAAGTCACTCTGGAAATTTAATTGCTTACCAGTTCAAAAAGAACAGCATTTCCAACATTTCTGGGAATTGCAGCAATGCTCACTCGTCTTTGAGAGTTAGACTGTTTAATAACAAATAACAATGTTAAATCCCATCTTAAATCCTAAAAAAGAACAACTTCCTAAAACCATTAAGAATGTAGTCAAAAAGTAGAAAAAGATTATAAAATCTCAACTTACTTGGGAACTGTATTTTTCACTTACATTTTATAGTATTTAGAAATAGGAATCACAAACTTAGCATAATGATGTAATCTTTCCAACACTGGACTAATTTTATTCAAATACCACAGCTGAAATATAAATGATTTTTTTCAATTCCGATAATCACTTCAGCAGGAATATCCTTAAGCCTGTTGTCTGAACCACTTACCACCATAAGGGTGGTCATAATGACAAAAAGATGAGCAGATTACCTAGTATTCTCAGGATTCCCTAGTAAATTCCGGCTTTTCTGGAATACCTGGTCATCAGCAAGTTATTTCCCTCCAGACTGTCTGCATCTAAAGACATACTCAATACGATTCTCAATGGAGCTTCCTAATAAATATGAATCACTTCAAATGCAGCCTCACAATTTGTGTGAGCAATAGCTCTACTACATTTGGTGATACTCCTGGACAGTGGAGCTGCTTAATCTTAATTTTGGAGTGCTTGAAAATAAAATGTCATTTTTTGGTCGCTACCTACAGCTACTGACCATATTAAAGGATAAAGATGCAGACTGACTAGTAAAATGAGAATTTATTTTGAAAATTGTGATCTTGCTTTACAGTAACTATTGTAGCCAATGTTCCAATCCATTTGTTCATCTTTAAAATCCCCCAAAATTCTCAATGATGATCATACTTTCAAAATCTTTTTTTCCACATTACCTCTTATCTAAAATTATGACTCATTTCACAAACGCCATACACAGAGGTGATTTCCTCAAGGGTTCCACATCAACCAACATTATGCAATTAGGATATCATTAAAAAAAGTATAGTAGAGTGGTTATCTGTAAGTAAGTCCCCTAGCTAGACAAAAAAAGTTTTGCTTCACTGATGAAAATCAAACAGTGGAGTCAAGGCACATCTCTTTCCCAACAGCCATTTTAGATGACCATGACTTAACTATGACTTTGGACACTGCAGTTAATTTGCAATGCTGGGTGCAATTGGCAACACCTTTGCCATACATTAATGTCCTTTTACCACTGTCTAGATTCTTTATTACTGTTTGATATTTTTGACTAACATTATGTGATGTGACACATCAGTTTTTCCATTTGCCTTAAAACACACACTTTTTTCTTTTTGCAAAAATGATAAAAAATTATAACCCTGGTGATGGTTCCTTTGGGTCAGGAGAGTGTGGGGGAGGAAAAAAAAATACACTGGAAAAGCAAAACTGTGTAACGATACTTCAGAGAGCAATATCTAATTTTCCAGACCAAAAAAATAAAGCTTTCTAGAAAGGTAAACTTGACATGTTCACTCATCACTACTTTGGGTGTCCACTTCGCAAGTAATTACCCAAATAGTTTCATGGATACATACCATGCAACTGCATGGAAACCCATCAAAGGACAGCCTCAGGGAGGCACTACAGGTGCATCACAACAAAGACAAACAGACTCAAGAACAGTTTTTTCCCAAAAGCCATAACCATTCTAAACTCACACATGCACTTACTACACACTGTATTGTGCAATATTTAAATTATGTGCAATAACCCAATAGTGCAATGGTTATTTATTCTTTCCAGTATTTAAATAATGTGCAATAACTCGGTTTAGTTATTATTCTTTCCATTTGTATATAACGCTGCAGAACTTTTTTTTTTGCAACTTTTTGCACCATTTGTTTATTTACTTGTTGTGTGCTACATATATGTCTGCACTGAAGAAGCTGTTTTTAATCTCATTGTACATGTGTATAGTGACAATAAAAAGGCATTCATTCAGGCATTCATTCATTCAACAAAATGATGCTGTCTTCAACATTTTTCATTCTTGCTCAGCCTTGCCCATTTTTTTTAGCAATATCTTCAATTAGTACGCTCAATTTCTTCATAGAAAATTACCCTCCCCCCCAAAAAAAAAATACTTCATCCATTAAAATATGCAGTACACAACAGACTACGCATATGCAAAAGTTAAGATAAAGCTGTGACCTGCACCAAATGTAAAATCTATTCAGATAAAAGTAAAGTTTTAAAACGGTAATAAAAACTCAAAAAGTATTTTTTTACAGTACTAAGAAAAAGGAAATGTGAATTTACTTGCCTTGTTATACTGAGAATTTGGTAATTTCTTACCCACTAGATTATCTGCAAAATAAATTGAAGATGACATAGAAAAAGAAATAATGCAATATTAACTCACTCTCTCTCATTCAAGCACGTGCACATTTTGTGGACAATTTCCTGAACAGAGGAAAGTAATGATAGATTTTTGGTGCACACAACTTCAGTTACCTCTCTCTAAGTAGGAGCCAAATGACCTCTCATTCTCCAGAAGATTCTGTTTCAGCTCCTCAAGTTCAGCATGCTCCTTTGCATACATTCGTTTCAGATTCTCCACATGCTGAATCATGATTTCCACAGCTTTGCTAACTCTGCTTTCCTGAAACCAGAATAACCAAAAAAGCATAAGTAATAGATAATCAGAATACCCTCCTCTTATGCATATTGGCAAAATGAAACCGGATCAGATTTTAACAATGAGGAATATAACTATTAAAATCTACATGTTGCTGTTCTAAAGATGATTTAAAAACACCCATTATAGGAGCATCAAAATGGAATATTTATGTAAACGAATGTCACCTTTCCAAGACCAGTAGCTACAAACAAAGATCAAGCCCAAGTGACAAAATACTCACAAACTTCCCTTGCTACACTGAAATGGGTCTTAGTTCTAAAAATATGTCATTATAACTGACACAAAGACAATGTTGGTGGTAAACCAAGAGGCAGGTCATACAGTACATTTGTTGATTAGCAATAGAAATGACTAGCACTGATCTCCAGTTTGTTTGGGGACAGCCCACCATATATCTGTGTTATATGAAAACTTTCCTGGACTTTATATAGTTCAACTTTAGTAATAACGTTCATGCCTTAACTGGGATGAAACTTGCTCTGCAAATAGGATTATAATAATTATATGAGATTCAACAGTTAAGAGAAGTGTATTTTGTCTACAATAGGCTTTGCTACCTGGTGAATTGCTCCAAGCATTTCAGAGTTTGTTGCAACTCGATTCATAGACTTGATAAGAACATCAATGTTTTTTTGGAGTCTGTCAAGGATTTCTCCAGTCTGATTGTTATCCTTACAAAAAGGGGCCAGAGCCTATAGAATGAGAATGAAAAAGCAGGTTAGGTTAAGAGGAAAATGTGTGTATTATACAGTCACTCTTTCCCCTGAACAAATGTTACTGCAGTTTTTCTTTTTTTTTATGGAAATGCTGCTAAACACAATTCATTCAGTTTCATAGGGTCACTGTGAAGCTGGAACCTGATCCAGAAAGCATCTGGTGCAAGGAAAGAACAATCCCTGGACAGGACACTAGCCAATTGAAGGGTGAACATTCCCATACACACTCACTCTAAATGGCTTGTCTTTGAACCGTGAAAGGAAACCCACACAGACACGAGAACATACAAACTCTACACAGGGAACATCTAGGGCATGAACCTCTGTCTCAGTCTCTTTATTTCTAGGCATCAACACTACAACATTGCTGCCTTACAGTACTATCATTTAGATTACTTACAGATTACATGAATAGAAATGTTGCAGCAGTAAACAAATATTTAACTATTAAACATTAGGGGTTTCATTTTTATGTCTAGGAAAACGACACAATCCAGTTTAATCCAACTTTTATTGAGACTCATTGAAGAGAAACAAGGCAAACGGCAGCATTAAAATACCAAAGAAGAAGAGGAACAAGGCAAGTGCTTGAGACACACTTATTTTGCTTACAGAAGATTATGACCTAACCTCAATTAATTCTTTACAACTGTTAACTTCTTTCTTCAAATTCTCTTCAGCCAGATACCTAGATCTTTCTTCCAATCTTAACCTCTTCTCCAAAGTAAACATATCACACTTAAAACCCAGTGATAATCGATGAAATTCAGCCTGAGAGGAGAGAAAAAAAAAAAAAAAAAAAAAAAAAAAAAAAACACAACTAGCAAGTGAAACTGGAGAAACATTTGTTTGTTTAAACTCACAGTAATCTTTCCCAATTTTTCCACAAGAAAATCAAAATTCTAAGAATCTCTAGAATCTTGATTTGGACAGTCACCTACTTCACCAAGTTAATGTCGTTATTTAAAAATACAAATGGATTAGATTTAATGGGGGTTAAAAAAAAGCTTATTGGCAACTGATGCTAGAGCAAACATAAAAGGTTATGTCAATTCTCTTTTTCAGAGAATTAATCTCTTATAAGAAAAGGTTTCTGACGTTTATTGTGTACCCATCACCATTTTTGCCATTTCACTACAATTATCCATCTCAGGAGCTGTACTTTATTTATTAAAAGACTAGACATTAAGCCCGTTACAATAACAGGCGCTAGAACAGTAGTGCATAAACATTAGTAGGAACAGTCTATATTAAATGGCAAGGGACCTTGTATGTGGCTGTAATATGCGTCACTGCATTGTGTGCCTTTAATTTTCTCTCTCAGTAATACTGGTTTGTATTTCCGTAAAATGCCTGTAATTTTGTCTGACAGTAATACAGTGGAACCTCGGTTCACGACTATAATTGTTGTAACCCGATTTGGTCGTGAACCGAAGTAATTTCCCCCATAGGATTGTATGTAAATACAATTAATCCGTTCCAGACTGTATGAACTGTATGTAAATATATGTATATATTTTTTTTTTTTAAAGTTTTTAAGCACAAATATAGTTAATTATACCATTGAATGCACAGCGTAATAGTAAACTAAATTTAAAAACATTGAACAACACTGAGAAAACCTTGAACAACAAAGAAAACTAACACTGCAAGAGTTTGCACTATAGCCTTACGACCCGCTCGCTAAAAACACTTTTTTAAATGAGTTTTAAGCACAGGGAAAAAAATGAACATTTGAAAATTCCGTAATTTAATAAACAAAGACAAGTAGCATTACAACAATGCACGTGTGTGTGTGTGTCTCTCTCGTGGGGCTTGTGTGTGTGTCTCGCTTAAGCGCGCGCCTCTGTGTGTGTGTCTCGTGTCTGTCTGACTGTCTGTGTCTGTCTGTCTCTCTCGCGCACACACCTGTGTGCCTCTCTCTCTGGACACACACAGGAAATGCACAGGAAGAGACTGAACACGTGCCGTGTGGCCCCGCGCATGCGCACTTCACCAGAAGACACACACACACGGACACCTGGACGCACACAGGGGTTTTATTAAAGAGGATACCATTGAGAGAGGAAGAGTATATATAATACACATATATTCATACATATGTATACAAATATAAGAAAAAGCATAACAGAAAGCAGTCAATACTGCCCTTCACTGGCTTCCTTCAACAATCTTTGTCTAAATGATAAGTTAGGAAATTGTAACAGGTAGAAGGCTGAAAATAAGCAAACAATCTGATGCCAACTCATGCTAAGAGCATTAGAAGCAAACTTTTAAATTTTCAGTCATCCACCAAAAAATAAACTGCACAATTTTTACACACACAGGTTGTTTTACAAAAATTGGCAAATGGATACGTTTCCAAAAATAGAACAAGCAGCTCTCTCAAAACCACTTGAGATGTTAAACCTTGCAACATTTTTGTTTTGTATTCCTCAAGTTTGAAAAAGACTAGATTCAATTTAAAAGTAAAAATCACTCACCTCAATTTCCTTGTCATTGAGGTCACTTGGAGATGCACTAGAGTACAGAGAAAAAACTGTTTGATCAAATATTTTTCACAAAAAAGGTTAATAGGTTTTTAAATTAATATCAGGCATGATTAAATCGAAATATAGCTAGGCATCACCTACACTTATGTATTCAAATGTATGCACATGAACTATACACATAACCAAAACAGGATGCCGACTTTACATGCAACATTTTACACAAACCCTTCAAGTACATTCACCAGACAAAAGGTCAGCTCCAATGGATCTTGCAAAAACTAGTACCCAGTTTCTTAAAATCAGGGTATAATATATAGGTCCCAGCCCACCACTCCAAAAAAAAATACTGACCCTGTTCAAACAGTTATCTATCAAAATGTACATGCTATAGCGGCTTTAGATTGGCTTTAATGCCTAGGACTATATAAAAGGAAATACAGTTAAAGAAAAAAAAAAAAACAGTGCATCACCACTAGCATTACAATGAACTCTTTCTGCATGGCTGCAATCATAAACACAACAATGAAAGTGGCACAATTGATTTTTGGTAATTTCTTTCAGCTCCAGACTCCTGGATTGGAATCCTGACAAAACAGCTTGTGTGGTCACTCATTTTTCTGTGGAGGTGTTTCTCTACTTTTTCTCCCCCACAGGATAGAATATTGGGCAACTTTAAACTACCCACATGTGAGCAGTAAGTGATAGTGTGCCTTGTGAAATAACTACTTCCCTCTTCAAGGAAAGTTCCTGCCTTTTAGTCTGTGCAATTAAAGTGATGTCTCATTTGATAGGGTTATCACAGCCTCATGTGTGCTGCTGTCTTGCTATTTATTGAATGACAAGTCATGCAATTGCCTGGTCCGCCAGTAGCTTCAACAAAATGACTGATCTGTGGTACTTTTATGATTAGTATAGCACATAAAGTAGTTTTCATAATATAAACATGAAAAGGAATGAAGTTCTTTTTAGCTCTAATAGAAAAATAACCGTCTTCTTTTTATAACAAATATATTCTGAAAAAAATATATAAACATAAAAATTAACAATCATGGAAGCAAAAATTGAAGAAACCTCCTACCATTTCATAAAAGGAAAACCTTTGCTGCTCTATGCTTAAAGAAAGTTTGATCTGAAGATTACAACATGCTGAATACACTGTAAATTTAAATTTTATTTTTACTTATGGAATCAGACTTTATTTTTGTTCCCCACTCCTACATTGTCTACCATTTACGAGTGAATTCCAATATTATTGGACTTAATATTGTAATGATTTATGTTAATCAAAATGCAATTGCTTGGATTTATTGTGTATTTAACTTATTTTTTTAAGTTTTTAAATAATGTATGGTTGAACTCTTACTGCATTAAAGCTGGTCTTTAAAAAGCAGCAAATTTGGTGTACAGGCCAGTCAGTGCTTTTTTAATTCCATAGTGCTATATTCCAAAACATTTGATTTTTGCTATTTTATATCCTTTACCATGTGAACTGTTTGGAGTGTAAAGCAGGATGATTTTCAGATGGCCAGTTTTATTTTCTTATTTACTTTCTACAACTTTGTTTTAAACCTTGGGCATCACATAGGCACTTTTAAAGAAAGAGAATATACTGTAGGTGTGATTTAAACGGCTGCTTTAATACAATTTCTATGAGGGTTGTAGGTGTGAAGCTTTGGGATTGTATACACAAATAACTATGCAACTATTTTTTCAAACCATGGCATTCAGAGGCTTAATGGGCTGCTTGCCATAGAACATTATCAAGGTTTCTTCATTATTTCTTTTGAGATATTAAGAACAACAACAAAAGACAGACAAGTCTAGAGGTGGCAATGGTGACCCAAAATCTAATTTGTTTAGACAATCAAGGATGTATAATAATTAAGGTGGTACGCAAATAAAGCAATTTATTGCTGTATGTTTAAAAGGCAGCAAAAAATAATTGACAAGAGTTGAGAATTAAGAAACTAAGCCAGAATAGTGAAGAGTCTATTTATTGACCTAAGATTAAAATCAGACGCATACCATGTAATACAGTAAGCATAAACTATAACAGCAGCTACACTATTTTCTGGAACTGGATTGACAATTCAATTCATTGGACAGTATGATGAAATCAAAGAATCACAAACAAATAGTTTTTTATATGATCTGACGGCTGGAATCCGTGCCTCAATTTTCTTTATCTGACAGCAAAATGGCCCAAGGGTGTTAGAAAGATTATGCTCTGAGATTGACTCTCTTACATGCACGCACATATGGAGTAGAATTGAGAGAGGTCTATCAACCTGACTTGCACATCTTTAACGGGAAGAAAACCACAATACCTCAAGACTGACCAATGCAAACGCTAGGAGTGTGTGCACACCAAATGTGACAATTAGCAAGTCAAGATTTAGACCCAAGATTCTGGATTAGTGGGACAGCAACAGAAATTTCTATACCTATGCCTGCCTGTGCAACTTTGACATAAATCCATTGAAATAATGTTTCAATTATTGTATCAAATATAGCATTTTACTTGCCTCCCATTGTCATTTTTGGATGCAGAAGCTTCATTCTGAGTTTCATTTTCAGTGACAGATGAATCTGAATGAAAGTGTATATATATATATATATATATTTTATATATATATATAAAAAAAACAAAACAAACAAAAAAAACACATGGCTGTTACTGTAGGACCAACAGGCTTAAACAAATAACAAGCTGGAACATTCATACAAACCACTTCATAAAATTACCTGCACACCAGATAAATTCTCAAGGTGCTAGCAGAGCAGTGTCATTTACTGTAATTGGTGTGAAAGGCTGAAAATAATAATGAGTAATCCCACTAGATTGCTTTTCCAAGAAAAATTGTAAGAATGAAGTGGCTGTTGCTTTTGTCTTTGGTACAAATCTCTATTGACAGATGCTTCCAAAACAACTAAATGTCACTGATGTGATGACTAAAATGTGCAAACTAACTAGTGGTGTACTAGAAAACTTATGGACAAGTAGTTAAGCTCCTTTACACAGATTTTATGAACCAAAAGTTGTATAGGATGAGACTTTAAGGAGCTCAATCAATCCTGAAAATACCAGTCCCTGGAAATTAGGACTGTGACAGAGACCCCTTTGGGAAGCAGGAAGGACAGGGCAGCTGAAGCACAAAAATCTCCAAACTAATACCATTATTACAATCATTTTTGGTAGGGAACATTAGCTTTAAATGGGCTGTTAAGGATTTTTTTTGTTGTTGCACAGAAGGAATCAAAGATTTACAGGAACTTAAAAATTGCATTTACACTGCTATTACTCATTGAGTGTCGTGAATTTTATATTTTTAAAAAGGCCAAGTGCTCATTGACATGCTTCGCTTTGGCCAGCCAACAACAAAATGATGAATTCATCTGAGAGGACTGACAGACTTTGGCACTGAAGCTTGCAAATTAGCTCTCAGTCTCCAAGGTTGTATGAGCAGCACTACTAATGTCATTTCATATTTAAATGTACATACTTGCTAGGTTCCACAAAGCCTCATCAATCACAAAACTACCAGGAACATGTTCAGATTTGCTCTCTCATTACAAAGCTAAGGGTGAAAATTTTTTTTTTTGTGGATCGTCACTGGGTATGAAACTGTTTCATCTATTAATCAAAGGGATGAATCTAACTATATGGAATGACATCTTCCAAACTCATTGGAAAAGAACATTTAAAAGTTATCCTTCCAGCAGAGAAATTCATGGGCTCAATTTTTAGGATCCAGAAGTGGCGATTTTGGTAAACACATAACAAACCTCAGATCTGTAAATTTAAAAACTTAGTTTCAGAAACTTTTAAGAGTGTTTTCTGAATTTAGTGAAATGTTTGGCTCTGAGCTAGATATTGTTGTTCCACAAACAAATCAAGAGGGGCTCATGAGCAGTCAAGGAAAGGAAAGATCAAAAGGTCCTGTCTAGCACTATACTCTGTATATATTGTGTATATATACTTTTTAATAAAATTAGACTTTAGCACTAGTATATAATAATCAATCCTAAGATACACTGAGGTAAGTCTAAAAAGAACACAAAAAATGGAAAAATATTGTAAATATTTAAGAAAACAGGCTGTTCCATCTATTACAGGTCATCTATTAATTTTTCAAAGCATCATAAACTCCCTCATCCATACATTTTCCAAACTTGCTTTACCCCAAACTGAGTCACAAAGATTTTAAAAATCCAAAGGTACTATACTGCCACTCCTGGTAACTTGTTTTAGACAAGCCATCTTTGTATGAAAACAAAATGTAAACATTTCAGATAAATCAGTTGAAGAGCCCATTACAGTGTAGCAGTTTAATAGAAATGATAATTTAAATAAAGGGAGTTCAGTCTCATTTGCATTTTAAATCTGAGACTTACAGTAGTTTTAGACTTGCTTTACAGACAAATACACATGGATACACATTTAGAGAAACTTCTTAAATTTTCAAATGTGTGGATAATGCTATAGCTATAAAAGAAATAACAGTAACTGATCTTCAGCCATTAGATTATCATCAAAATTTTGGCTGCTTAAAATAGCCTATATTACAGTATATAAACATCATTTGATTCAGGAGAAACTTCAAAGCTGATAAAAAAACTAACAGAATAACTGAAAATTACAGAATAGCATTTTAACACATATGGCAAGGTTTGCACACAATTGAAGACTATGAGGTTCAAGTGCAATAAACACTGATGCCTCCTTACCAGACAAGAATAAGGCATTCTATTAAATAATGCACAAACAGCTGATTTAGGTAAACCAGGATGAACTACAGAGATTCCTGATGAGAGTGAAGAATCAAAGCATCACAAACATATACACACACACACACACACACACACACCTACATACAAATGCTTCAGATGCATTGGCTCAATGCACATACAACGTTGTATGATCAATTTCACAGAGTGTTCAGCTTGGAATAATTTTGACATAGACAACTATTACTATACAAGAAACATTAAATAGACATTCAATGTATTCTGAGAGAAATGAAAACTAATTCAAAATGAAACACACACCTAGTAATTAGAAAATTATTCACGCTTTAAGTTTACAAAAAAAAAATGTACAAAAATCATTCTTCAAAAAAAAAAAAAAAAAAGGAATTGGGGTCCCCTGAAGAACTAAAGACCAATAAGCTTGTGTTCATATACATGTTACCTCCATGAACTGAGAAATTAGATTTTTGCAAGTTATTATATCCTGCAAAGAATATCAACCACTACTTTGTCTTGTCTTCACCAACTTTAATAGAATCAATTCCTTTTCGCTCTCGTTAGAACACCTGAAATTCTACATCAAACCACTTAAACCAAAATACACAAATGAGACATATGGACATAAAGCCCGGGTAATAAATGCTAAAAGAATACCAAAAAAAAAAAAAAAAAGTCACTCCAAGAAGAATGGAATGACAAAATACTCAGCATAACTCCGAGATAGGAAAAGGAATATGCGGGTCTGGAAATTGACAAAAGTATGCAACAGAAATAAACAAAGTTCTCCTTATAAATGAGGATGAATTGATCAAGTTACTTGACAAATCACTAAAGAATAACAATTTTAGATTGTATACCACATCATCATCAGTTTAACAGCCATTAATGGAAAATATAAATATAAAAAAAAAAAAACTGCTCAAAGTATAAAAGCTTCAACTTTAAAATCCTGCAGCACATCAAAAGCAGTTGGAAACATAAGGCCACAATTTTGCACTGCATAAATTCAGGCTTATAACAATTATTATAAATATAGCACACAGCCAATCTACATTGACACTTTACATAAAAGAGGGTCCTGCATATTGTGTGATAAAGTATGGTCTTACAGTGACTCAGCATGGTACCCAATAATACAATGATATCATTTAGCACCATTTTATGTGGGTGTAGAGTAAGAGCTTGTGAGGATGCAGAGAAACATCTGTAATGCAAGGACACTGCAATGTAACTGAACACAGCAAGAAAAAAACAAAATTAAAAAAAAAAAAAAATCTAAATGTATTTCAAAGATTTAAGCAACAGTGAAAAAGAGTTCAATCTTTCTTGCCTTGCACAAAGGAACATTAACAGAAAAATAACACTTCTATTACAACTCTTAAGACAGGCAAAACAACAAGGCAAAATTAGCCATGTTAACATGTTTTCAGTGAAGACTCTAGTGATTTGAATCAAACAGAGCGTTCAGAAAGTGAGTTAGTTTGGAACCAGTTATTCTGCAGAGTTGTTAAACTTGTTAAATGTCCCTTGGTACATTTATTTGACTCATTGTTGGTTTTTAAACCACTGATTAGAAGTGGCCAAAAAAAAAAAAAATTAAAAAGGTTAACAATCTTCTTATATAATACGCTACCGTGGCTGTTCGTTTGTCTGTCCAGGATTTTAAATCACCTGTAGCTTGCAAACCGTTTCACCTATTCACTTGAAATTTAGTACACATATACTACATGACGTCTACTATCCGCTTTCGGGGTGATGATTTTTATTTTTCATTTTATTTTATTGTAGAATCAACTCTCGGCAGTGCGCAGATGGGAGGCCGTGCGGCACATGCGTATTACTTCCCCTACCTCTTCATATCTTTAATCATTCTTGAGGCAGATTGAAGACTTAAGTGCCAGCTTAAGTGAAAAATTAAAGAACACGTACTAAGTAATTGCAACACAAAAACTAAATCAGTTTTAATGCAAAAAGATGCCGACGAAGGAAGAGAAGCAGTGGGCTGCTAGGGTGGAGAATAGAAGATCTGCTCAGGAAGCAGCAAGCTCATCAACCTCTGAGCAAACGAATTCTAAACATACAGTGAAAGAGTATGAATGCTCAAGTCAAGTGTATTCACTGCATGTTATCGTGCAGTACGCAGTTACTGGTAATAAATAAAATGAAATAAGTGATGAAATAATGAAATAGGAATATGCAACTAAAAAACTTAACGCAAAATTATACTATTATATAAACAAAAAAAATTAACTTTTCGGCTAAGAGAATTACCTTTGTCTGAAATAGAAGACCTCCCGCACATTTGTCCTTCATTCTCCTGAATAGTATCCATGCTCTTTACCATTGCCTAGAATAACAAAGATTTACCATAAATTTGTACAGTTTATACTGTTAATTGCTCACTTCATTGTTTGCTTCTTTCTGATTACAAGTATTATGAGGTTAATATAAAAAAAAAAAAAAAAAGTGGCTCTTGTGTCTCATTTTACAAGATCAGTTCAGTTCATTTTACAAGTTAAGGACTCATTAGGTAAATCACTCCAACTTTAGAGTTTCCTGACTGGAACTCTGATATAGTCAATACTCATTGTGGGATGCAATATAAAAAGTGAATTACCACAGTTTTTCTGTGCTCACCCTGCTTTTATCAGGACTTTGGAGGTCACCATCAAAGAGTTGTCTGTCTCCTTAGAACATACAAGAGCAAAGTATTTATATATATATATATAAAAAAAAAAGATTAACAGAAAATTAAAATTTACAAGCAATGCATATTTAATCAGTTTCTAGTAAATATTACAGAGCTGACCAGCTGAAAAATTACTAATTAAACAAAACAGAAATGAGCTGTTGTGATAAAGCATTAAAAACACTTTCTCCTGTTCTTCCCTCTTGAAGGTAACATGCAGAATAGTAAACTGTAAGTTAACTCCCGAATCCTTGTAGCCACACTAGATACAGTATTTGTAATTATTGGTTTAACTTATTTAGCACACATGCACCTACCATGAAACTGTGTGCTCACTCAGGTTATAGCATCATATGCACAGACAATGCAAATTACAGCCCAGGTGGTTGCAGTGTCAGTCATACACTTGGGAAGAGAGTAAGTGATATTAAAAGTTTAAGTTCATTTGAATGTGATAAAGCAATAGCTACTAGATGCTGAACTTGAACATATCAGGACACCATGTAACAGGCGTATTGATAATAAAATATAATCCAGCAAATAGCAGTCCTGTGATCAGAAACACCTCCGCTACAAAATGGGCCAACAGTTTGTGTAGCAAAATGGACAAGTTATGATCATTCAACTACCTTGACTTCACCTTTACACATACGCACACACACACACACACAGATATATAAAATTCAGGAATGGTTCCCTTGGACACACAGCAAGTTCAGCTCAGTGCACTATATTCCTATTAATTGGATCTCAATCCAATGAAGCATCTGATGAGATGGCACAAGCTATTCAGAAGATATATTAAGTGTCAATATATCTGGCTCAACCACCACATTTAAACAGCAAAGTAAGGGGACACTCAGGGACAGAAGAAAGACTAATTGGTTCTGCTTAGTTTCAGAGACAATCATATTCAACCCAGTAAACTAAGATTAATCAACATGCACAATCCCAGAATTAGGTTGTAGAAGAAACAGAAGCAATAAAAAAATGTAAATCAATAATTTTGTTCCAAAGTACTGATTCTGACTCATTATTTAACAACCTCCAAGAGAGAGTTATTAATGCAACAAACCACCCACCTAAAGTGTAAAGCCGGTAGTCTATTTCTGTACCTTTACTTTATAAAACTCAACAATCACCAACTGTCTGATGAGGGACTGTCATCCCCTGTAATTTACACCCACTCATGATGTAGTGCCACACTTTTCATAATCCATCGATCCATTTTATAAACCCACTCATTTCCCCCCCCACCACGCAGGGTAGCAAGGAAGCTGAAGTATATCTCAGCAATCAACTGTAAAGGGTGGACAGTATAAAGACATTTTTCTCCTACCTATAACTTCACCTATTCCAGTATCAACTTCAGCTTTATTTCGCATGGAGGCTTCTTCTGGACCGCCACTAGGAAACAAAATAAGACCTAGTTACAAGTTAACAGTGAGAAACCATATTTGCGGGCAATAACACAGCTGCCACGTCATCATACAAACCTAGTGATCAGTAGCTCAGCATCACCCATATGATCCAATTTGGTTTCCTGAAATTAAAAAGTTCATACTTTGACATTTAAACAAAACATTCTACATATAAGTTAGTAGATAAAGGGTTATAAAACAGATGAGGCCCTTTAGGCACATATGGCCGATAAATGAGAAATCTTTAGTCTGTATATACTTATCTTAGAATTCCATCTTATCTTTGCTTAAATCTGTTTGATGTTTAATGTTTCACTGTTCTCGTTAGGTTCCTGTACAGCCAACTTACAGAATATTCAGCTTATTTTTGATTATGAAAGAGTACTCATCATAGCCCATTATAGAAGAGTTGGGCACATTAAAAGTGACTGACTCTTTACAATATAATGCTTGTTTAATGAAGTACAATTAAATTTTGCTCTCAACTTGTTTTCAATGCGTTTTTTTGTTTTTAACTTTGCAATTTTATCCCTGCTGTCACAGCTTCCCAATTAATTTTGAAAACACAGTTCAAAACTGTGCAATGACAAAGTCATTCTTACTCTTCAGTAACAGAATCTCTCTAGATTCGATGGTTATATTTGAGCACAGTTAAATTCTTACTTTCATGTATTAGTCAACATGAAACACATTGTTAAACACATTGTTGCTACTGGGTGTGCATGCTGGTATTGTTCTTCATTCCCAGGCATGTGATAAGCTATAGCAATTATCATGAGAAAATTGAAATTTGGCTTGATGTTACATGCTTTTCACTTACCTAAGATAATTTACAAATAGTAACAGATTTAGTCCTCAAAGCTTGTTTGGTTTTTGCTAGAATGGCCTAATATCTCATCTAGATGGTTAAAAGTCACAAGGTCTCAGATTGAATTACATTGCTCAGTAGTCTTTCTCCATAGTCTCATGATCCTTAATTTGAAGAAGTGCTGTCTGGTTTCCATTTTGACCACACTTCCCTCCTTCATTTACATTCATGCTAAAATATGCAATTTAATAACCTAATATCCTCAAACTTGCTTAAGGGTTGCAGAGGGTGGGAGCCTATCCTATTCAGTTTAATTGCACAAAATATAGGGGGAGATTGAAGTGCATTTCTACCTTTGGATTACCTTAATTATTTTATATTTAAATGTTTGGAGGCATACAAGTAATATTTCCAAAAATAATATGATCCTGGATTGTCAGCCTTTGCCTCTATGCACACACAGATATATTACCAGTTGTCCCTGCAGCTCCACCCACGTAGTAGTGACAAAACTTGAAAAAACAGGACAAACTTGAAAAAAAATCAATTTATATAAAAAAAAAAAAAAAAAAAAAAAAAAAATGCAATTCTGGTGAAGCAAAAGGTAGGTACACTCCAACATCAAACATCAGCACCATATCAGATCCCAGGACTTAAGGACATGTCCTACACTGACTGAATCAGAGAATTAAACCTAATTCAGGTATTTAAAATCCTCAAAGCCAATCCAGGAACATCCTTTCAGCTTAAGGACGAATCACATACTCCAGGTCATCATAGGAAATTAAAGGGTGAGTTGCATTTAAAACTGAAGACAGGAAGCACTTTACACAAAGGTTGTGGGACTCTGGAGAAAACTACCAACATGTCACAGAGGCAGAAACCTTGTCAACCTTTAAGGAATATATGGATGAGATATTGGGACAGCTTAGTTATTAGCTAAACAAATGGGCTTGATGGACTAAATGATCTCCTCTCATTTGTCAAATTTTGATTCCCTACTGATTAATACAACCTGCTAGCAAAAACCATAAAGTAGTTATTTGTAGCACTGTTCAGCTGTTATTGTAGAGCACTCTAAACTACTTTAAATGTATGAAATTGTGCAATATAAAACTAGCTGTGTTACCCAGCTTCATCTGTGAAATTTTGTAAAACAATGGGCCTCAGTTAAAGTGCTGTCGGTTAATCAGTTGTATCAAAGTACAATGTAATGAACTAACTACTATAGTATACAATATTTGTAGCTTTTCTTTTTATATATAAACATATTATTGGCAGGCAGTGTGTTGTAGTGGTTAAGGCTTTGTACTTTAAACCCTGAGGCTGCGATCTTAAATCCTGCTACTGACACTTTGTGACCATGAAGTCACTTCACCAGCCTGTGTTAGAACTAGAAAAATAAAAGAAACGTAAACAATTGTATCTAAAATGTTGTCACCTTAGATAAAGGCATCAGTTAAATGATAGGTTACTGAAACTGCTTAGTCTTGAGTGTACTAATTATGTGCATAATTGTCCATGAAGAAAACACTTGTATTAGTTTAATTCCTGCTTTTTTTCAGGTTTTCCTAGTCACTTGGCTACTATTGATGTTCTTATAAAATTGTTTTGCAATGGCCATGTACTCTTTTAATCTGAAATTGGTAATCAGTAAGAATCATGCAAGATCTGTGAATATATTATCATTAGATGTTTACAATTTTGAGTACAATACTCTTCATGCTTTTCACCAGTTGTATGTAGTTCCCCTTTAAAGTCAACAGACATGAATGTACAGTATATGCAAAGCATTGCTTGAAGTGGATATACGCAAGCATCAATACCCAATGTAATAGGTTAACGTGAAGAGTGACAGTAGCAATTTCTGTTCCTTCCCCATTAGAAATTCCCATGTCACGAAGACTGCCATTGGATTATTTCACTCTTTAGAAGTCACAATTAAGTAGTAGGAATTCTTAGCTATTTTTTCTTAAGTGCTGCAATCAAAGAGAGGGTGTGCAAAAGGGCGGGTTGGTCACTCTTGTTTTCAGTGCTGCAATGTGGGGCTGGAGCTTGATAGAAACAGATAACTAAATTAGGAGCCAATATACATCTACAGTAAGAGTGCCAGTAATCAACAGCAAAACACAGTACACTAAGTTTTACATCTTCTTTGGACTTTGTTAAACTCTCTTTCCAGGACACACCCCCATATTCTGTCATTTGACCAACCTATTGGTTAATGGTGCTATTTGCATGAGCCGCTTCTACTTTGTCTTTCATTTACATAAAGTACAGTGTCGGCGTAGTGCATGTAAGCTAGCATAATATTAATAAATACAGACAAAACACCCATAGGCTATTGTTTCCTCTATAACATTGCTTCAATCAAATCATTTTGAGATTTTGGGGTAACAGATGCCAAGGAGACTAAAGAATAAAAGATGCTATCTTTTCCAACTGTTCACATCAAATGGCTATCAAAAGACATGCATCAAACAATGCTTTAATAGGAGATGCCAAAGACCTCAGAAAACAATACACTCTAACCTGACCACCCCATCCCACACTTTATCATGGGGTCATGATCAGAACGTACAGCAAGTATCCTTTTCCAGATCAGACATCAAAATAGCAAACAAGACTACAAACACTCTGCACACAGTCCTTTTTAATGCTAAATGCAAGAAAATCAACAGCAGAGACACAGAACGTGCTTTCCATACCATGTGATTCATGCCCAGCTGTATACATGGTACAAACATCAAAAATACTTGCAACACAAATACAGAAACACAGCAATGCTGTCAGAAGAAAGGACCCACGGTTTTGATTTACACACATACAGGTTCAACCAGACATGCATTTAAATAGGACTCAATACAAGTAAAATTCAAAACCAGTACTAAAAGTGCCAGACAACCGGCTGAATTGTGGCTATCCCATGAAAATACCATTAACAGATATTTAGACAAAAACTGAACATACACAAGACTTTATGACCAAAACCCTAGCTCAGTATTCCCCCCCACCACCACATTTTCCTTCCCACCCTACCTTACTATATATTGGCTTGGATTCCTGTATGTCTAATCATTTTCCTTGGATGATAACTCCTGATAGGAACGGAAAGCTTAAGAATAAAAAACTATTTTAAGATACACGATTCATTTTCCTCCTTTGTGGATTTTCAGCTACAAGTATGTATGTATGTACGTACACACACACACACACATACACGAAAGAGAGTGATTAAGTGATCTTATACACACACAGAATTTGTTTACAGTACTATTGTATAGAAAAAGAAATATTTCTCTGTGATTCATTTTAAGTGCAGTGGGCTGGCACCCTGCCCAGGGTCCGTTTCCTGCCTTGCGCCCTGTGTTGGCTGGGATTGGCTCCAGCAGACCCCCCGCCCCATGACCCTGTAATTGGGATATAGCGGGTTGGATGGATGGATGGATTCATTTTAAGGATTATGCCTTTTAGTAGTAATAGAATTATACATTTTTAAAACCATCCCATTCCAAGATTTCAGGCCCTTTGTCCTTGCCATTATGCATTTTAAATAAAACCACAAAACAAACCTGTTATAGACTGAATTGCACTAAAAATAAATACAAACCAATTTAGAAGCTTCCACACCAAAAAAAAAAAAAAATAACTCCAAATCAAGTAAATGCAAAGTCACTACCAGGAACAACTAAACTTATCTGAGAATAAGGCAACTTGAACATTAAATAAGTCTGTACTGCTTCGGATAGAAAGCAAAAACAAAAACACCTCAAAATCAACTAATTATCTGCTCAGCCTGCCAACTTACCATCTACTAATAAATGGCGGCTTAAAGCACATACAGTCCTACATATCATTGTTGACTTCAGAAAATACACAATTATATCAATACAGTAAAAATACAATAGATTAGAAGACCTCTCAGGTAATACAGTATACCAAGAAAAAACATTTCCAGAGAGAGTAATTGATCAAAATAAGAAAATCCAGTTTACATGCTGTTCCCCATTGAGGTTAATCCTTAAATAAGTAAATATATGTGTGGATGAGAAAGCCAAAACTTTTTTAAATGGCAAGAGTGCCTTTTAGAAACATTAATAGACTGGAAAAAAATTGTGTATTTCAGTGCTCACCTGGGAATCCATTTTGCTGGAAAAGCTCAGGTTTTCAGCATCAGGAGTGTCCAGGGATATTTTATAACTTACCAAAGAAAAAAAAATATTCCTTTACAGGAATACATGTTACACTCAATACCCTTGCATTAGAACGGATAACTTTTTTCTCTTTCAAAAACTAGAATGTTAAATTTAAGCCTCTAAAAAAGTATGGTTAAACTGACACCCAGCAACAGACCTATACAAAGAACTCACAGAACAGAAATCACTAAGTGAAAATACTGCTTTGCATTGCAAAGGTAAGGAGAACAGCAGGAAGTACAGTATGTAAAAGTTTAACTATCACCAGTTCCAAAGCTAAGGGTGAAAGGGCCATATGACAGATAGTTGTGTATATTTTTCATGTTACATACACTTGCATAAACATGTATAACAATTTGCATTTACAAATGTACTTGTAAATCATGCATACACACAAGTCTACTACAAGCTAAACACGTGCACACTCAACCAGCCAAATTACATATGTAATGAACTAAATTGGGCATGTTATAGTCTAATTTGTATACACTGACACACAGGCCTGAGGAGTCAGTACACAAAACCTTTGACTCTGACTCCAGCTCAATTAATGGTACTACCAATTCAGACTACTCCATTTGTAATTTAAGCCAATATACAGTGCTGGGCAAAATTTTGGAGTTGCCCTGAAATGTTTGTGTTTTTGATTGAAATGTATACCTTTTTTATTAAGATAGCACAAAATGGATTTAAAAATCTAGCCAATGCACTACTAGTGTTTGTATAATGGCTATTACTACTTGAAATGACCGATTTTAAATGTATTATTCACAAATGGCTACAAAGCTCCCTTTTCAGCAGTAATTCTGCGTCCTAATGTTAAACTTACTTAGCTTAACTAGTCATGTGTTAATGCTACCTGGATATTAGAGAAACCTTTCTAACTGCATTAGTACCACTGAAACCCTTAATCATATTCACTTGTGTTAAAAGGTACTGGAATTCCTAAAGTTGGTTCAAAACTTCATTCTAGGTTCAAAAATGGCAAAAATGAACAGCTTTCTCAAACAATATGTCAATGTATTGCTTTTTTGCAGAACAAGAGTTTTTCCATGTGGCAGATTGTAAAGAAACTGAAGATTTCATACAAAGTAGTGTCTATTACTGTCATGAGACAGTGGGGTGAAATGGATCTTACCAACATAGAAAAAGAGGGGAAATGCTCAGAATGGCAGTTGTATAAGAGGACAAAAAACAAACACCTGCTTAGCATTAAACAAAAGACAAAGTTACAAAATTAAAAAAAAAGTTTCATCATAAAGCTATAAGAAAAAAAATAGTTTACTTGTATCAGTATATGTGAATTTGGAAATTTTAATACATTATATTACAAAATTCCATTTAGGCAAAATCAGTACATTCCTCCCCCATAACTCCAGTAACCCAATAATTGCTTCAAACTCCAACTGGACAGCTCTAGTGATATAAACACACTTTTTAATGAAAAAAGTTAAGTAGGTACACTAAAAAAGTGTAAAAAGAAAAAGCAAGTTTTAGGTATGTACAATAACATAAAAACTACATTAGCAAAGCAGGTAGGCCTGAAATGTTTTTATATTTCTAAAACATATCAGAATACTTGCTCCAAAAAGGGCTGTAAAATGTTAAATTTTTTAAAAAATATATACATACAAGGACAAGCTCGTGTGTGTCAGTGCAAAGACCCATTTCAACATGCTACTATTTAATAAACAAAGAGTGGCAATTTTAGGATGGGAAAAAAACCAAAAAAAAAAAAAAACAACCCACACCGTACTAACCTAAAGTGTTAATGGCAGCACCAGTCTTAGCTCTGATGACAGTGGAAAGTCTATTTGTCCTCATTTTTAGGCCAGCCATATTTGGTGTGGCGATTCTTTAACTGGTCATGGTTTTCACTAATAAATGGTTCATGTCATGGACCCTTTTAGGTGTACATGATGGTTTTCGACATATTCTATGCTAGTGATGTTAAATTGGTACAACTGGGCAATTGGGGTTGGGGGGTTGAGACACATTGTATCTGTTTTCATACTGGCATTTGCATATGAATGCTGGTGACATTTAATATATGACACACAAGAAATTTCCTCTTTATTTTAATACATCTTATGCATTTTATAGTATTAGGTGTGCTTTTCGTTACTTGAATTATGCCTCTCTGTTCTTTCCAGCATAATTTTTCAAGGATTACTGCAAAACAATTGTCTTCTGCAACTACAAGTATTAAATACATCCACAAAATTAATACTTGGACTTACTGACAAGACAAAATTGCTTGTATGTTTTTCCTACAATGTTAAAATTCAGAGGTTCTTATTTAAGTAGTTTATCATTCACCTTTTTTTTTATAATATTTGAGAAGGCTCACATTTCAACATCATTGCATCTATATAGAGTGATCAAAAAATGGAGGATAAAATTGTTAAATTCATATTAAACACAGAGAGAAATCTTGAGTGAACAATCTCTGCATCCAACAATTCTTCTAAGACTGCTTATTCAGTGGGTCACATTCACTTTAACTGAGTACAACTCCATCAACAGGTGTGGAACATTCCTTCACTCATACATAAACAGGTCAATTTAGATGCTTTATACATACGAGAGATTTTTAGGTACAGGCTGCTCATTGGAACAAACAGATAAGAGAGGAAAAAAAAAGGCAAATACCGAGTTTTCACTTTCATAAAAATGTGTTATACAGCTGTGCTTGAAAGTTTGTAAACTCTTTAGAATTTTCTATATTTCTGCATAAATATGACCTAAATCATCATCAGATTTTCACTCGTGTCCTAAAAGTAGACAAAGAGAAACCAGTTAAAGAAATGAGACAAATTATACTTGGTCATTTATTTATTAAGGAAAATGATCGAATATTACATATTTATGAGTGGCAAAAGTATGTGAACCTCTAGGATTAGCAGTTAGTTTGAAGGTGAAATTAGAGTCAGGTGTTTTCAATCAATGGGATGACAATCAGGTGTGAGTGGGCACCCTGTGTTATTTAAAGAGCAGGGATCTATCAAAGTCTGCTCTTCACAACACATGTTTGTGGAAGTGTATCATGGCATGAACAAAGATTTTTGAGAACCTCAGAAAAAAGAGTTGTTGATGCTCATCAGGCTAGAAAAGGTTACAAAACCATCTCTAAAGAGTTTGGACTCCACCAATCCACAGTCAGACAGATTGTGCACAAATACAGGAAATTCAAGACCATTGTTACCCTCCCCGGGAGTGGTCGACCAACAAAGATCACTCCAAGAGCAAGGCGTGTAATAGTTGGAGAGGTGACAAAGGACCCCAGGGTAACTTCTAAGCAACTGAAGGCCTCTCTCACATTGGCTACTGTTCATGAGTCCACCATCAGAAGAACACTGGACAACAATGGTGTGCATGGCAGGGTTGCAAGAAGAAAGCCACTGCTCTCCAAAAAACACATTACTGCTCGTCTGTAGTTTGCTAAAGATCACATGGACAAACCAGAAGGCTATTGGAAGAATGTTTTGTGGACGGATGAGACCAAAATAGAACGTTTTGGTTTAAATGAAAAGCGTTGTTTGGAGAAAGGAAAACACTGCATTCCAGCATAAGAACCTTATCCCATCTGTGAAACATGGTGGCGGTAGTATCATGGTTTGGGCCTGTTTTGCTGCATCTGGTCCAGGATGGCTTGCCTTCATTGATGGAACAATGAATTCTGAATTATATCAGAGAATTCTAAAGGAAAATGTCAGGACATCTGTCCATGAACTGAATCTCAAGAGAAGGTGGGTCATGCAGCAAGACAACGACCCTAAGCACACAAGTCGTTCTACCAAAGAATGGATAAAGAAGAATAAAGTTAATGTTCTGGAATGGCCAAGTCAAAGTCCTGACCTTAATCCAATCGAAATGTTGTGGAAGGACCTGAAGCGAGTAGTTAATGTGAGGAAACCCACCAACATCCCAGAGTTGAAGCTGTTCTGTACAGAGAAATGGGCTAAAATTCCTCCAAGCCGGTGTGCAGGAATGATCAAAAGTTACTGGAAACGTTTAGTTGCAGTTATTGCTTCAAAGGCGGGTCACACCCGATACTTAAAGCAAAGATTCACATACTTTTGCCAATCACTAATATGTACTGTAATATTCGATCATTTTCCTTAATAAATAAATGACCAAGTATAATATTTTTGTGTCATTTGTTTAACTGGCTTCTCTTTACCTACTTTTAGGACTTGAGTAAAAATCTGATGTTTTAGGTCATATTTATGCAGAAATATAGAAAATTCTATAGGGTTCACAAACTTTCAAGCACAACTGTATTAAAAACTTGGAAAAAAAATATGACCAAATACAATGTTCGTTTTCCTGAAAAAAGGAAATCACATCTGTACACTCAAAATGCACTCCGATGTCAAGGATCACAGTTGTGTAGGCTGCTCAACTATTAAAACACTAATGGCAAGAACCTAGATTGTTTAAGATGTAAAATGCAAACCAACAGCCATTACAAGACACTTTCTCCGACGCACCACTACTCTGATAGAGTTCCTCCACGAGAGTAAATTTCTAAGGATATTTCTGTCACAGCAGAACACAAAGAACTACTTATCTGCAGTTCTCTCAGCAATCCAGTGCATTTGCAGAGCCGTGCACATGCATCTATCATTTAGTGATGCCACTTATTCCAACATTAGGGCCAAGGTAACCCAGCAGCACTGAATACAAGATGTAAACCAGCTATGAAAGTGTTACTCAAAAACTGACTCGCTCTTCGGTCTAGTTTAGAGTCACCAATTGAATGTAACTTTTACATCATTAGGAAAGTTGAGAGAAAGTTAGTATACCTGAAGATTGTGACCAGGGCAGTATTATGTTATGCCAATAACTTGCACAGAATATGAAAATGATATGCAGGCAAACATGACCTTGTACCTAAGTTTACTTTTCTCATGAACAGAAATGTGTCAAATACATAAAAACCATAGAGATGCTGACCTACGTAAGAGACATTTTTTTAAGTTAGTGTGCACTTAAGAGTTTATAATTAGACTAGACTGAAAAGTACATTATTAATAAAAAATATTTTTGCCTTGCACCAGGATTTAATTTATCGAAAATAAGCAAACTTCCATAGGGAAACGAGTGGACAGAACATTTGACTGGTTAATGTCTTTTTGACAACAACTTTTAACACTAAATTTAATATTAAAGAACAATATCTGCTGTCCTGACAGAAGAGTAACACATGTAGGTCAGAAATGTTTTGATTTTCTAAGTAACAATATTGTTCTAGAAGGTGATACAAGGAAAGAGTGCAAAATCTGGGCTTATATTGATGAAGTAAAATTTACAGAGATAACAAATAGAGACATTTAGGCATAAACCTGAATAATTGGTCACCTGTCATCATTTATCTTACAGGAAACCAAAGAATCATATTTCTTGGATGTAAAATGTATGGCCATCATTGATCCTCCTTGATGCACTCAGCTGGAACAGCCAAGCCAGTTAACTGTTGAAGCTAATCTCGGCACTAGTACTCCTCATCACGTCTATGCATATCTCTTCTATTTGTGCTTTCACCTTTAGTGAATAATTAAGTCACAGTCAGCATTTTACACTATCAATCAAACAGCTCTTGTAAATTTGTGACCAGGTGATACAAGGGATACTAGCCACAGATTCTAAGAAATAGACCTTATCTTAAATCCCAAAAGACATTTTTCAGTCAATGTGAAAGTGAAGACAAAAGCATGACTTTGGAACTGTGCTACCTAATTAAAAATAGTTGACAACATAGTTGAGTCAAATTGAATAAAACAAACTGTACTTGCTAAGGTCTTTGCAGTAACTATTTTTAAAACCACACAATGACAGGGTAGATAATCATATAATTTTGGCTATGATACGATTATGCAACACACACAATGTGGCTAAAATGAAGTAAAACAGGGTGCCAGCCTATTGCAATAATACTATATATCTAATATGAATGACATGACTGATGTTAACAAAAAAAATATGATATTTCATCTATTTTAAAGAAAGATTGAAAAAAAGAGACAAATATTTTAAAACATAATTCTGCCACCAGATTTTCACAATATCAGATTTTTTAGCTGTGAATGTAAAACTAAAATAAGTTAAAAAAAAAAATACAGAATACAAAAACACATTAGCAGGTCTAATTTTTCACCAGTTGCCAGACTCTCTTTACCTACCTACCTGTAGCTTAGTAGAGATGTTGCCAACTCAGGAATTCTGCAAGGTTAGTATTGTTATGTTGTTAAATGACCTTTTTAATGTAAAAGTGATTATTCAGCAATATGCTGATCTTATGTTGACCTAGACAGTCTCTCTGTCAGTGCAAATATTTTCAAAAAGGGTTTCTTCTGTGCAAAAAAGCAGGTGAATTATTGTCAACAAAACAGACACCTGAGAAATAAACTGAAACGTTACTCACTCGTGATTCTTCTGTCCATACAGTAAAGATTTTGTTAACCAGCATATTCACACTTTAGGCGTTTGAACTACATCTTAATATACGAGAAGCATAAAGAAATGAGGCAGCTCCTCATAACAAACATGCAACTCATGCAGCCTGGAATTTAGTTTAAAATTAGTATGTGCTGATGAATAAATTGCTGCGTACATCTAACATGCCATCATTTATGAACAGACTGAAATTCTGTAGGGGATTATCTGTATCTAATACTTCTCTCGAGTCTTGGAGATGCAATGAACAGAAGCTTTGAAAGTTAAGCACTTTCAAAACAAAAATCACCTTGGTATGCTTCGCTAACATGTGGACCAGAATTTATCTTGCTGCCACTATCCGCTCTTGAAGAACGGTTATCCTCACACAGTAAATCACTTTCTTCATCACAAGCTTTAAGTGCCCATATTTAGCTAGCTGCAGTTCACTGGATGAATATATACATGGGTGCCTCCTGGTGGATTGCTTTCTATTGTAGAGTAAAAAGTTACAAGGATTAAAGACTAAACGACAGGTTTACTCAAAAACCAAATATGAAGTTCTTTATATTTTTAATTAATTTTGGAACCCCTGTAGCTCAGGTTAGCCTTTGTGTATGTATGGTTGTTAAGAAAACTAAAAATATTATTTGTAAATAATTTTATTTCCATTAATCTTTTCAGCTACTTTAAAATTTGTCTTTTAGTTTTTCATTTCATTTTTTAGTTAATTTTATTTCAGTGAATGAAAATTTTCTTCATTAGTTTGTTTTGATTTTAGTTTTCGTTAACTATAATAACCTTGCAACTGAGCACATGGGAAAATGGTGACATACAGCATGCGTCCCATTTTTAATTGTTGACCATAATTTACTGGTATGTTTCTTATTATACAGATAGAGTACAACTAGGAAAAATCCTTACAAGTAAAAAGAAAATGAATGAGATACACCTCTCATTGTATTTTACTTTTGGCAGTCTTTCCTAGTTACATGTTTTGAGAATGTGGTTTAAATAAATCTGCTGTAGCGGCAAAGGCCCATACTGCCACCTGAGCAAATGCTATCAGTATTTTAAGGATTATTATTAGTGATGGTTGGAGATTAGTTTTTTTTACAAAACATGACGATCAACAAACAAAGTAGGATAAGTGTGAAATGACCTCATTAAACAATAGATATCTGTATGCCAAAAAAGTCTTTATTTTTTAGTTACCAGATGTTACAAATTAAAAGAATAAAAACAAACAGTACTTACTTATGCTGTATATTTTGTTAAAGCCATCACTGTCATGATGTCTTTTTTGGCACACTAAGCTAGGATGCTCTCCACTGGAACTTCCTCCAATTCCTCCTAAGGAATTCCTAGATGTTCTCAAGCCAGTCCCAAGATTTAATCCTTCTGTCATATGCTGCTGATATACCTACAGTCTCTCGTATTACTCTGTGCCTGGCATAACTTGTTTGGTATGCTCTTGGAGACACCTCCTTAAAAGACTTGTGTTATTCTGGGGTAGCCTTGGTTGTACTCTGAGGTATTTTGGAATTGCCAAGCTCGCCTCCCTATTACAGCAACCCTGCATAAGACTACATGTTGGCCACTTATACCCATGATGTTTATTCTTTCTCTTATTGTAAGCAAAAAGGTAAACAAAGTAACTTGCAAATGCAAAAAAAATTAACCTGGGGACTCGACTCCTGCTTCAATGCCATAATCCAGAGCAACACTCAAAACACACACTGTATTGCTCCATCGGTTAATCTAACAATCACTTCAAAGCTCAACTGTGAGCAAAACTGAGGTACTTGAATGTCTTCACTCTGGGTAGCTACACAACCTTTTCCTTTAGGGAGAAGATATTCTTTTCCTGGAAAGGACCATTACCTTATATTTGGAAATTTCAATTCCCACCCCATTGAGACCACAACCTGCTGTGAACTGTTCCATAATGGAAATTGTAATCTGATGAGGCCAAAAGGAAGACATGATAACTTTATTGGTAAAAAGAGATGCAACACTTTGGCTGCAATACTGGATACCTTTTAAACAATAAAACCATGGATAATAAAGGAGACATGACACTCCTGACATAACAATGCCCACATTAAATGGACTTTACTTAGTACCAGTCATGATGGCATAACTCTTACTCTGTATATACAGGATTTAATTGGCAAACAAAAGTGGACACTGAACCTCATACTCTTACATTTTCTCCCTAAAATATGCCATAGGATACTTTGCCATTTTTCTGCAACTTTAAAAAGGACAAGTAAATAGGACAGACAAACTCATGTCCCCTCAAGCAGCTATGCAAAAAAATTAACAGCCAGCTGGGTCATTGTTCCATGAATAGGAACAAATCCATGTTATTCCACCTGGCCCAGTGTTTCAAATATTGGATGGAGTCTCCATTCCACCATCATAAGGTTTTAAGGAGGAGAGAAGAGTAATTTCTAAGAAATTTAAATGCGATCTTTGTTTCTTTTTGATATTATTAGGGTGGGGTGGGGTGGGGGGGAGTTGCCTCCATTATTACATTGAAGTGTTTATCCAAAAATTTACTTCACAATATTCAATTCTTTAAATGTTTCTTTTCTTCAGCTTTGCCACTTAATTTTTTACCATGGTAAACTCAGCCGTAAGGAATGGTCCTATGCTTTTCACATGATTTCCATCAAAGAGAGCATTTTTAGGAGTTTCTCAAAATGCTCCACTCATTTCTCAACAATACCTACTGTATATTGGTGATCAATATTTTTTGCCTTATTCTAGAGTCCAACATTTCCAAGACCATTCAAAAGTAATTTTTTTATGGTCTTACAAATTACAATCATACATGGACCACTCTTTCAACCACTAATACAGCAACCACTTTTTTGCCAGGCAGTATGTTTCAATATTCAGCCAAACCAGTAATGGTTTGTCTCATCACTGATGTCAACCATTGGGTCTTAGGGTTGCCGCTGTGACCACCCCACTAACAATAATCCTCCACCTTGTTCCTCCATCTCCACTTGGAGTCAATGCACTTGACATCTTACAACAGTAGAATAAAAAAGAAAAATCGCCACCATTGTAGATGTGAGACTTCTGAATAAAGGCATCCAATAGTTGTAGCTGGCACACCTTTACTACTCATTGAGCTTTATGGTCTGTCCAGCAGGCAATCCATCTATCTTAGCCAGCTTGCCAATATGTGATATGTTACATTCAAGTTTTGAAAATGATGCAATGATAATTAAACTAAACATATCCTTTAGATTATTTTTCTTAATTAGTCATTAAAAAATAAGATCTATTAAAAATAGGCAACATCCAGTTGCTTTATAACTTTGCCAGAAATCAGATGGTAAGAGTCTTCTGGGAGGTAAACTGGTCTAGTCAAAATGATAATGATGCTTTCAACAGGTCACACTGTAAATTTCCTGATTTTCTTTTGAAAAGGCTAAACAGTCATTCACTTCAAAACTGATGAACAGTAGGGACAGTTGTCTGTAAAATAAATTCTGATGAAGATTGCCTAAAAACAATGAAATATATTACTATAGAAAAATAAAGCAAAGTCTGCAAGGGTAACATAAACCAGGCCTTTGAATGCTCTTATTCAATTTAGAATTAGTTCTATTAATTCAAATACCAAACCTTACAGACATGGGCCATATCCATTAATTTGCTAAACTTTTCAGTAAGAATCACGATGCGTCCATAATTTTACTGTCTTGAATTTCATTTGGGGCGGATACTAATATTTCAAACAATCCAATATTCCCATTACTTATGGGGCAGAAGTAATGGAACGTGTTACTACATTTGGTCTATGATTAGGTGCTGCTAGCTTATGACAAATGTTTTTCAGGTAAGGAAGACAAATGTAAAGGCAAGATGGTTACACTCACTTAATCAGAGTGGTGACGTGCAGCATGTTGATGAGAACACGCACAAGCAAGTAAGAATTTTATTATATTTTGAACATATGAGAAGAATGAACCAAGTAAACCAATAAAACCATAACAATGGCCAGATATTTCTCTTGGCAAAGGACTATCAAAACTATCACAACCTCTTGGTCTGTAATAATTCAAAAAAATGTTTCAGATCACAGAAAGACAAAGGATTAATAAATAGAATGCAGAAATGTTGAATAGAGAGCCAGAGTATTAAGGGGGATTTTCATTTGGTCACACTAATCATTAATGTTACCACACTGAAATAATAATTCTATAGGAAACAATGAAAAAAGAAAAACTTGGTTTAAACTGCAAGGAGCTAGGCACCTTTTATTAAACTCCTAGCCAGGAAATATTGCTTAAAAGGAACACTGATGCATTCTAATAGTGTTGCAACACTAATCTTTATCATCATCTGTAGCCATCTGACTAGTCCAGGCAAGAAATTTAAAGTCCTTTATTTGTCACAATAGTGCTCTGATATTAAGGAGGCATGCACCTGAAACATTCACAACTTTAAAATGAAAGATTTGGCCTGAAAGTCAGTATGGGCTTTCGCTACAAGAACAAGCAAAATCCAGCTAGTTGAATGTTGAATTTATTTCATGTGCTTACATCTTGCAAATGAAACCATGAAAAATTATGGTAGGTGCAGAGTTTCAGTTTCAATTGCTCATGGAAGTGCAATGACCATTGCACTAGTGTCTTTTAAACCCAAAAACTGTACAATGAGAAAATGAATGACACTTAGACATATGGAAAAAAAAAAATCTACTTCTTAATTACCCAAAGGCCACCTTCAGAAAGGTAGGGGCTATTCAAAACAGACCATAAAAATGATACTACCTAATACAAACCTAATCACTATGGCGATTGACCATAGTAACATTTCTTTAAATAATGCAACATAAAACTTACATTTCATTTACTAAGGTTAAGTAAAAAGTAAAAAATGGTGTATTAAAGGTTTTTTAGTTTACTTTCATTCAGTGAACCTCAACCCATGTGCATTTGAAAAACATTCATGTTAGCCATCAGAAAGGGTATAAATGAATAGGGGGAAAAAAGCAAATTTTGGAATTAAAGAAAACCCTTCTTACAATGAAAAACAGACTTTTTCGTAAATAATGAATGTTTATTCATTCTGCCTAAAATTTTTTTTGTTTGCCATCTCACAGCAACCCATATACAGTATAACTGCCCAAAAGAAAAGTATGTAGTCCTCATGTCTGCTCCTCTCGTATTAAAAGGTTAGACCTGGGGCAACACTATTAATGCTCAGTTTTATTTAACTTGAACTTGAAACATTTAAGCATGAATGGAATGTCTCCTAGTTCTGGGGAGTAAAATATTTTGTGTGGTTGATAAATTATGAAAAGTATTAATTGTTGACCATAAAGTGATACAATTTTACAGAAGAATATGTTCTCATTTTTTATGTTGTAGCAACCCTTACAGTTTTCACACTTTAATATTTCTGAAGTGAATGATGTTATGTCACATATAAGAACACGAAGCAGCTTGGCTGGGCTGCAACAAAGAAAGCGTGAAATAAGCAATAGTAATGAGCTGTTAATTAATGAATGACAACTGTTCTGGACAAAACAATTTTTGGGATTAAAAGGTTTTCTAACTGAAGGTGACTTTAATCAAATCATAAGAGGTACAACCTGACTTCATAAATCTAGTTACACTCATCCCATCTGAGGATATTCTTGGACACTCTCACTGTGGCACACTGCCCATGGAGAAAACTGTGGGCTCACTCTGCAAAATTACCTTCTTAAAATCACTCTGAAATTAGAAAGCTTCTGAGGCATTCCCTCTTTGGGGAACTGAAAGATGTCAATCTCTTCTGTTTGTGGTCCAGAATGCCGAGATCCAGTCAAGCACTGAGTCCAATCTGAAGGCCAATATGCAGGTATTACTTCATGAGGGCAACTTCAGTATCTAAACTCTTGTGCCAGAAAGAGTAATGCTTTCCCTATGAAGTTAGACAACACGACAAAGGGCCTAAATGAATAAAGCCCTACACACCACATACCAAAAAAAAAAAAATATATAGCAAATAAGGAGAATGCACTCCAAGTTAAGACAAATCCTCCATGTGAACCCAAGGCAGCAACAAAACAACTCCACAGAACATCAGACATTACCTTTAAAGACTGGGTATCACAAAACTATATGTGCCAAGATAAATTAGAACTCTAAACAGAAAGGTAGGCTGGCTGTTTACTTGCTATGTTATCGGTTTGAGTTTCTAGTCAGTCTGCATCCTGTCATACTGTGTGTGTGTGTGTGTGTGTGTGTGTGTGTGTGTATATATATATATCATACCGGATTATTTAAATAACTTCCGGCATTGCCAAAGGCAACACAGATAATTAACCAAGTTAAAATATCTCCTCATCTTCTACACTCGTTGAATAAATAAGACAGCAAACATTAGACGTTATTAGCAACAGACAAGGATATGGCTTGAGGGAAAAACTAGAATAGAGACTAAACAGACTGAATTGCTTATCAAAAACAAAAGAGTCAAACTGTTATTGCAGTTAGAAGAGCTTTGCCACAAGCCCAATACTTCAACTGAAGCCAAAACACTAACACTGCACCAGACATGGAAAACTGTGTTGTTAACAGAAAATCAGAATTTAAAAGCACTAAAGCAACATTGCTCACTCTTCAAATTCATAATCTTAAAGGACTAATGGTGGGGCACTAGATTTATAAGCAAGTTTTTGTGACATGAATCATGGTCTTTTTGTTATTCAACTCTATCAAAAAACATTCAGATGAAAAATATTAATTTAAACATTAGGTTTATAACTGAAGACATTATATCAAGGAATAAACAACCTAAAACCATAAGGTTTCAGATTTTTTTTTTTTTTTTTTAAATTAGAGTAGCACAATTGAAATGTTACCTGGATCTCTTCAAAAAATATAATACTTTCATTATACTGATATACTCCACATACTGCATGCCCGTCTTTATCCGTTACATCCCAAGAATTAACTTTGAAGAACACAATACTTTTAATAATTTACCTTCATAGCTTTTAGGAGAGTTTGACTATGGCAATCAGTGTGGTGCAGTGACAAAGGTACAGGTTTAAAAAAAAAAATAAGTGTGCCTATTCAGTCCTCACCTCCACTATGCAATTCAGAGCAGGTTATGTAACATTGTACCTCAACTGCAATTAATTAAATGTACGCAGTTGTAATGTATCCTGAACCTATGTGTCATCTTGGATAAAAAGGTGTCAGCTAAAAATGATAATTAGATGGCTTTATACCATACCTCTCATTTACTTCTCAAATACAGCATAAACATTTGTAACTTTTCTTGTAGTTAGAGTGAACATTGCCAAAGACCCACAAATTCCTGCTATTACGCATGCCTACATATGCAATTTGGTTTTGAACAAAAATCAGACAAAAAAAAAAAAAACACAGTAATTTGGTCTGAACTATGTCCTTATCACCTATCCATTCAAGATGCTTGACGCTACTTAAATTCAAGGTATTGGAATCTCCAGTTTTCTCAATGCAGTCTTTTCCTATTATATAATAGAATATATTAACAGTTATATCCTATGCAAGCAGATCAGTAGCTGGACGTGATTTTTTTTTTCTGTTTTAATCCTTGATATTACCTTGGATTCTCAGCATTTTCCTCTATACTTGCAAAGCAGAGAGCAAGTATTTTCTTTGGAAGTGTTTTTAATTTTCTTTAACTTAACTGGTTTGTCTTTTGGAACATTGCGATGCCTACTACATGCAATTAAGAGATCTTCATGGTACGTGTTAACTAGACACCAATTTTACTTCTCACTATAGTAATTGTGAAATCTATTCATATTAACAGAAAAAAAATGCAAAATTCTCACTAATGTTTGATGAAGTATGAGGCAACTTTCATTTCTAAATACCAAGGAGGTCTACTTTTGGACTCCTTAAACTTGATCAAGCAGTTTTGTATAGACATTAAATAAATTTACAAAAAGATCTGTAACCTTATGCGGACATTCACTTAGCTTGTATTAGATTTGGGACATACCTAAAACTATATTATTTCAAAAACTAAAAAGTCTGTGCTTAGAAATATGCAAATCTCAAAATGTAAAGCAAAAGAGCCTTACGTTATAAATAGTATACCAGTAAAACATTAACAACCCATAAAAATGATAGAGTATGGAATACTAACAGAGTAAACCAGCGTGTCTCTGTCAGTCCAACACAGAGCAGCAACACAGACTGCTTAATTTTGCTCAGATGTCATACATGTCATTCAGAAACTGATCCCCCCCACCCCAATACCTGTGTGACAGTACCTTTAGCAAAAATCCAAACAATTTTTGAAGTGTTACAAAATAAATCAATTGAGACTACACTTTAAACATATGTGAGAGAACATTTGTTTTCTGCATTTCAATATTTTCAAACTTCTGTCAAACAGATAGTTTCTTTCACGTATATCAGTTACTAGATCACAGATTCTACAGGAAGGGCTGCTTGTGCTGATTAGTGCATAGTGGAAGACTATGCAAGTAGAACTTCTGCTTTTCACTTGCAGTTCATCTGCAATCTGGTACATTCGGTTCTGCCAAACACTTGTAAATGTCTTCAAGTATGAGTATTTATGTAACTAGCACCCAACTTTATATTAAAAGATTAATTAAAAGGATTCTTGCAAAAATGATGAACCAAACATTAAGAATCTAAACCAGTATCCAAAACAGAAAAAAAATGGAATCAAAGAAAAATACATGTGTTATAGCAAGGAAAATTATATAATTGACATTTTCAAATTAAAATAAAATTTTTTTAAACTAGTCAGTCAGTTTTCTCAAAATAGTGTAATATTTATTGCATATTCTAAAATGCCAATGCATTTCTTTGCATGAGACAGCAAATCATTTATGAATAAGTTTCATATTTATACTTATTATAAAAGTAAACTTTAACAGTAGAAACATCAGTTTTTAGTTTTTTATTTGTTCAAAAAACACTAAACTTTGTTCCAACTCTTACTCATGATCAGGATCAAAATGCTTGCTTTGATAGAGCTTAGATCATCATGGTGCAGCAGAATATAATTTGTCAGTGGGCATTATATAAAAATTCTTACTGAGCACCACCATAATCAAAACGTTATAGCAAAATCTCTCTCTCTTGTGATAAAAATATTACTCTTTTATCCAAGTAAGAAGCCCATCGTTAGAAGATTGTCTACCACATTGACTGATGCACACTCTCACATTCAGTACAGATTTAATACCTTTCTTTTTTTCTTTTGATTAGCTAGGTCTAAGAAAGTGTAATTAATAGGTGGGTATAAAACTTTTCTACTACATTTAAAACATTTACAACTTTCCACTACTAAAAGTTTTCACATGCACACTAATCCTACTACCATTTCAGTAAATATGCACATGTGGTCCTCCATATTCTCCTGAAAACAATGTATTTTGTCTATTTTTCCTGGACAGATTTAGTGTTACAATATATTGCAAGAAGCAATACTTATAAGCCAGAAGAAATTGTGCCATTGAATTTAAAAAGATGGAATGTTTCCTGCTAAGCTTAATTACTTCCATAGTGACTTAACTTGGTAATCAAACTATCATATAAAAATTTTCTATTGTATACATTATCAATGTATATTATAATATATTAAATTATTATGCAAGTATGTGAAATATTAAAAAACTCTTGGGGGGTTTGGGGGTGGTGTAAAGAACTCTATCTTCCTACCTGGCAGATGTGTCCAGAAGACAAAGCCTCTTCAGATGAATAAGCAGGGTCTAAACGAGAATTGAAACAAGACCTCTGTTTGTTTAGAATGTCAGGAAAAGAAAACGCTCACCTATATTTGCTTAAGTATCATATTCAAATTGAGCACTACAAAACTACATATTGTAACTACAAAAAACACCCACACAGACAGTATTAAAGAGCTCCAGATAACAAGCATTGGGATATTATAAAGTTAGGATTACAGACCACAAAGTAATAAGCACTGGGTTTTACTTTTGAATAACAAACTGAAATAGCAGATTCTGGAAAATGCCACCATATTCACATTGTATTTTAAGAGATGTATTCTCATCTTCTGAATATCATCAAAAAGTATGAACAATCAAACCTAACAATATTTTTAAAAATATATTCTGCCTCCCTAATATTATGGTTGTCATGACCCACTAGTTAGCATAAAGGCATATTTGAAAATATCATCTCATGTCTCTCATCATGTTACAGAAGTAAAACACACACTTTAATATATAGTTAAGATGTGTGTATTTAAAAACATACAAAATATCTTGTTTAAATAAAAAAATACAACTCTCAAAAAAGTATTGCATTATAGATGGGTTCTCCGACAGCCTAATCTTTCTCTCTGTTTAACAGACTGCTAAACTAATGGCTTTTTAATTCTATCATTTCAAAAACAGTCAGCAAAGAATTGACATGAAACTAATGGTTTACAGCTGAATAACTTGGGCATTGTTGGAATTTTAGGCCACTGGACAGATTTATTGCCCAGGTGTTTGAGGTAAACCATGACCACTCAAAATACACTAAACTTAAGAAGCCGGTATACTACAAAAATGTACCTAATGAAAATCAGCTTTGGAATAGTAATACCTTTTACAGTATTGGATAAACCTCTATAAATACATGCAGAATTCTGAATGGGCAAATGTGGATGCCCTGTATATAATTTAAAAAAAAAAAAAACTCCACAGCTGTGGTTTTGGAACCATGAAGGAGCACCTAACTATTTGATAGTTATTAACATCTATAAACTTAAACATACACTTTACTGCACAAGTCAAAACATGCATGGACTTTCCAGTAGAGACATTTTTCATCTATTATGATGTCTGAACCAAAAAACAAGGACTAGATCTGGACAATATCAAGAGAAGCACAACTCCTTAAACTTAAAGTCCCTAAACTTATTATACATTTTATTTTAGATGCTGTAATTTTCAGAATGAAAGGCTAAGTCAGAGAGTAGCAATATGAACAAAGGTGACATTTTAATGCACATGATCTGCAATGTCACTTTTGTTCCATTTCAAGATTTGAGTGGATCTGTAACAATATTATTTTTTGCCCTTTATTTTGGATAAATGAGGGGAAAACGTGGAATGTGTTACATAAAATCAAACTATTTTGGGAAAATTACTACATATATACACACAGACTATTTTGCTATTTAAAATGTACTGAAAGATTATTATACAAAATAAAGTTTAAAAAAGCAAAGGGCAGCTGAAGAGAATATGTTCAAACCTCTATGTGCTGGAGTAGAGAACAAGAATAAGAAACAATTTTATAGTTTTAATTTTTCCTTCTAACACTTTGAACTGTAATTTTAAAAATAGGTTATGCTAATGCAAAATATTTAAAACATACTTTTACTTACAATTACTTACAGAAAGCAATCCAAAATCATATCGTATAGTCCTAATAAAATGTTACATGCTAAAAATATAACCTCCTACATGCTAAAAGATGTTAACAAAAAAAAAAAATTACAAAAAAGGTACAGTATACCAGTAATTAGACATGATAAACACTGAAAGCAGCTTCCAGATATATCACTAACAGTTCAAATCAATTTTTTAAAGGAATGCTCATTCACTGTGGTCCACAAATTTGACCTAGTTATGCAAGTACTATAACAGCTCATGTTGACAATTAACAGATCATATACAGTTTATGAGAAATAAGCATTTTTTGAAATTCAATCTTAATATATGTAATACCCTTTAGAAAGGAGAAAAACCGGCAGCCAAAAGATACTAAAAATATACAAAGTTTAGTAGTTATAGGCTTCATCTGTTTTTTGTTTTTTTTTGGTTTTTTTTTTTTTAAATACACATTAATATAAAATAGACTGGCATACCACAAAGAGAAATAAAAAAATAGCTGTGTCATGAAAAAAGTAAGACTATGAAGCCAAAATTAAAAAGTAACAACTGTAATTAGCATCATCAATTCACTTCAAAAGAGGGTCACTTCTAAATGACATGAGGAAACCTAGGAACATGCATTCTTTAATGTGTGGCTGCATTGTTTCCAGATAATACAGCTGATCAAAACTAAAATTAGTACAACAACTGGTGGGGGAAAAAGAAAAAAACAATTTGGGAAAAAAAAAAAAACTTAACAGATTAGAACCAGAAGAGGAGCTTATGCAGGGAAAAAAAAAAAAAGAGTTCCTCATTTTATGTAGTCACTTTTACATTGTTTTTTTTGTACTTGCATCAAAAGAAAAAAGTGTGAAAACAGAAAACAAGGACTCTTCAGATACATACACCTAGTGACTAATAAAATAATTATTCTTTCATTTACATTTATTGTAAATCAGCATGAGTATTTGGTTTGTATTCTAAGCTATTTTTTTTTAATAAATGCATTTACTGGCCCCAGATGGTGATTAAGGTTTAGACAGTCTCCGCTAATAACAAATGCAGCAAGGCTACTTACTAAAGTTGTCCTTGAAGTTATTTTGCAGTGCTTGACAGCCAAGCAACAGGGGAGATTGATTATCCACAAGTCCTGGGCTGCTGGAAGTCAATCCCATTAGTTCACATCCTCTAGTCTCCTCTTCTGGTACATTTGGAAGCTGCACACATGACACAGACGCAGAATAATTCAGCAAACTGTAGATATTATTGCCCATAAATGTTTTACGCAATCTGCTCTTAAATAATACCAAAGCCTCAAATAATCAAAAAATCTGCTTTTAAACAATGCCAAAGCCTCAAAAAATCAAAAGTATCTCTTCTTCTGCCATTGTTACACTAGAGGTTTTAACTACGCTTTCAGAGAGTTTCCTTAAAAATATTCACCCATTTGTTTGACTAGATGCAGCAGCAACAAGCTGTCTAAATTCAGCGATAAAACCACCCACATTAAACTCCCACTCAGAAAACTTAACTTCCTCTGATATCTGCGGGTCTTTAAAACCACTCCACATCAAGAGTTACAATCTGCTTTGCTCTGTAATGTTTGGAGAGGAATTTGTTAGCATCAGCAAGGAAAGGGGGAAAAAAAACTGCATATTATTTATACATATATATATATCTGAAAGCAGGCTATTGCATGGCTAAGACTCCTCTACCCCGAGTTCTGCTGGCTCTGTTTGACTTGCAGCTTCTTTCATCTCACAATGGCTTCTCACAGAATATTCTGCTTCCTCTTGCAGGCGCTTCTGAGCCTCCAGTTCTCGTAGCCTGTAAATTGTGATAAAACCACAAGTTTAAATTTACACTTAAGAGAAAGTTGCCTACATGCTGAGTTTCTAAAATTTGTCCCTTTCTGAAATCTTAACTGGAAAGAGAAGTTTAACTGGGTAAGCTTATAACATTAAGGTTTTTATTTATTTATTTTATA
>JANRMT010062792.1:23732181-23745141 GCA_026402145.1 Polypterus bichir lapradei | reverse complement strand
ACCAGACTGTCCATGAAGGCATCAAGAGGGGTGAGCAACATCGCAGTCAACCGATGGAAACCAGAAGGCAAAGGAGAAAAATGAGACAGCAGAAACAGGACTCGGGGCCCCCCTTCCAGCTTCACCTGCAGCCACTGTAGAAGAGACTGTCGATCTAGGATCGGACTGCTGAGTCACTCCAGACGCTGCTCCCAAAAACACAACTGAAGACCATTCCAGAGCGCAAACATCATCTTTCGAGATGGACGAATGCCTACTACTACTACTATATATATATATAATTAGTTTCAACATTGGTGTCATTCTGCAAAGAACTGCGTAACACATATATCTAATCACTTCTGTTTCTGCCTATATTTGTTTTACATGAAAGGCTGATTTTCCATAGCATCTAGTGCAACAACAAGAGCAATTTATGTTTGTATCAAATTAAATATTCTGTAAACCCACAATAAAATAAAAATTTAAATTTAGGATCAATTATTGGAACTAGAGGATTATAGTCTCGCTACCCTCGACACGAATGTTGCCCTACAATATTTAAGATTTAGGAAACTTCTTTGCCCTGCAATGGAGTGGTCCCTAGTCCATGGTTAATTCCTTCCTAGCTTCCAAGATTGGCACAAATGAATTTAATGGATGGATAACGTATGTAGCATTATTACTACATAGTGCATTTTTAGATTTTTATTAAATGCAAGGCTGAATTTTTAACTTGCTTCTGTGGTGCTGTATGATAGGTGTGTCTTTAGAAGAAGAAAATTTCTTTTGTCAGAGCAGCTACGTTTTAGATTAATGTAAACAGAAACCTTCAAAATGAGTGTGCAATATGACAAGTACATATGAGCAACCCATAAAACAGGTTCAACAGACAAAAGTGAATTACTACTTGGAGCCCTCCCATTCCATTCAAATCAGTGGGATGGATGTGGTATGTTGTTCCCAATAAAGTGATGCAATGATATAATAAAATTATAATAGAATAAAAACTCTCACCACACCAAGGGGAAGGCAGTTTAGTTTATGCTTTTTGTATGCAAGTACACAAAACCAACAGGAAAATGGTGGGCACTCATTACTGGGCTCACTCATAACAACTGGTTATTCTCTATATCTTTTTCAATCACTCAGTTTTGTATATACTACAAGTATACCATTAGAAAAACTAAGCACAAACTTACCAAGGCAATGGTTTAAGCAGATATGCTACTTCTAAAGTGAAAATATGTCTGAAAATAAAACTCAGACTTATAAGATGCACCATTTATAGATTTAATAAAATTCATTCATTTTTTGTAACTTGCTTATTCACACACAGTTCAATGAGGAGAAGCAATTGTTTTAAAGTTGGGGTTGAGTAAATTGTAAAGATTTGCATTTTACTTATAATCAGTGCTCTTTGCTGAGAAGTTACATAATGAGACGGTTAATGATTATTTGCTGATTTATCACAGACATATGCAAATCCTACTCAGGATGTCTGCATGCTCCAACAGAGAGGAAAGGCACACATGCAAAATCTTAACCTATAATTGTAGAAAATGGCACAACAGTATCAAACATTGTTTAGAAGACATTGACTTGAAATCATGCACAACCTGCAAGCAACAACTACAACAAATTCAATAGTGTTCATGAATTTAGCAAAACTACCACACTGCACCTAATAAAACAAATTGTTTGTAAAAGTACCATTCCATGGGGCTGTACCTATACTGAAGGTACATGCTACCTAGAAGACCAGAGTAACTGGTGCCATTTCTGAATTTGAGCAGCAGCAGAATGAGTTATTCAGCAAGTATAAACCCAATTCTAAACACACTATTTTAAAATACCAGTCTTTCATAGGTTTCACACAAACGTAGACATTAATTCTGATAATCATTATTGAATGTGCCAGACAAAAATGTATCAAATACACAAAGTCTCATAGGCACATGTTTAAAGTATCTGGTAGGGCACACAAATTATAAACTAGTGTACTGCTTCAGAAAATGTAAGATAAATTTTACTTTAGCCAAGACTTTGAAGGAGCCAGGTAATCATACAAATTAAAATTTACCAAGCATAAAGCTACGAGAAATTAAGTGCATATACTGAGCACAGCAAAAGTGGAATCTAAATATACAGTAGTAAAAACTGGACTACTCAGAAATGGAAACATGAATGGCATAACTATCCGAAAACACCTGCAAATCTATTTAAAACTGAAGGTTAAATGTAGTCTTCCTCACATGGCTGCCCATGCATTACAGTCTGAATTTAACTGTGACATAAATGGTAAAAAACAGTGTGCGCAAATGTAAAACATTTGCTGCAAAAAGTAAAACATATTTTGAGGTAAATAAGTCCCCACTAAGGCTGAATGAGAACCTAGTTTAGAAAAATGGTTGATTAGGTATATAGGTAGGTATATATACAGTACATATATGTAAAAGTCCCAGAAAAGAAACATCTCAGCTAGTGGAAAAAAAAAACCAAACAACTAGTAACTTGCTCAGACAGGGGCCATCCTTGAGGGGTGTAAATCACTATGAAGAAAACAATGAAGTTAAGAAATGAGCATCTGGACTAAATGTGTTTCTATTAGGATATGGTAACTCCAAAGAGTATGGATGGCAGAATCCTAAAGGAAAAAAAAAATAGCAAGGAACTCATCCCTCATATCAGGTGTAAAGTAGAAAGGAGATTTGAGTCAGTTCTATATTATCCGCACCATAGGCAGCAGCATCAGGGACAGCAGTCTCAGTGACCCAAATGAGGGAAGAAAATTAACAGAGTGGGGGAGAAGAGACAAAGTAGTTCAACTGGCCCTGCTACAAACCTGTGCAAAATACTTGTGAACAACTGAAGAAACAGTGAGCACAGCTGTGCTTTATAACTTTATAACAACTTCCTCAATTTATTGTGGTGTAAAAAGAATACAAATCCTATTTTAAATTATGGCCATGAGTGAGCACAACGAGTAACTTAACGGTTACAAGATGCACAAGGTAAAGAACACCTCTGAAATACAAGTAGCACCAGCTTCATAGTCCTTTCAGACAGGACCTCAACATTCTGGACAGCACTACACCGCTCAAATTGCTAATTACGATTTAAAACAATGAAATTAAGACAAATAATGTCATACTTGTTTCTACTTTAACTTATTGAACGCAATCTAATAATAAAAAAGTGGGATAAGATTTCAAGTAATTCCATGGTTTAGACAGCTATAGGACTCAGAATGTTGTCTCTCTATGAAAACAGCTTTTGCACCAAAACAGATGTACCTTTCGGAGATTTCATTCTACCCTTCTTACCAAAGGCCAGATAAAAGTGGAAAGCTTTAAAATTCTTCTAACCTGGAAGACAGATCTTTCTTCAAAGTGGCAATTTCTGCTCTAGACCCTTGTATGCTGCTTCCCATTTTAAGCAATTCCTTTTCAAGCGAGGATTTGTGCCTTTCCAGCTGTTGAAGATTTTGGATCCAAGTGTCTCTTTTCTCTTCCATTTCTCTTGTTAGAGTCTACATACACAAATTCATAAAATGTTTCATTGTGAATAAACATTGTCACATTAAATATGGTCTCACTGTGACCACCTTTATACTCCAAACATCTTTACTGAATAATTCCTGTACTACATGCTCTTGTACAAAATTAAAAAAAGATCATTAAATAACCAAGAGCTGAATATATTGAAGTTTTTATAAAAATGACCTATTTAAAGTTGTTTAAAGGCATGTTTACCCAAGAATAAATGCAATTTGTCTTCTTGGTTGGATATACTGTACAAAGACAATAGGTTGAAACTTCACAAAATTCAGAAATGCTTACATCATTTGTTGACAGCTACTTCAAAGAATTAGCCCTTTTCACAAACTTTAGAAGTGATGGATTGATGGATATAGTGGGGGGGGGAATAAGTATTCGATCCCCTGCTGAATTTGTACGTTTGCTCACTTACAAAGTGAACAATCCCTATTTTTTATGGTAGTTTCATTTTAATGGAGAGAGACAGAATATCAACCAAAAATCCAGAAAAAGCATATTACATAAAAAAGTTGTTAATTTACATGTCTGAGCGAAATAAGTATTTGATCCCCTATAACCCAGCCAGAACTCTGGATCACACAAATTACAATTAAATCAATCAATTACAGATACTTCTGATCTCAACTCATCATGTTTATAAAGCACACCTGTCCATAGAATCAATTTCTTCTATTCCAACCTCTCCACCACCATTGGTAAGACCAAAGAGCTGTCAAAGAATGCCAGGGACAAGATTGTAGACCTGCACAAGGCTGAAATGGGCTACAAGACCATCAGCAAGAAGCTTGGTGAGAAGGTGACAACTGTTGGTGCGATTATTCAGAAATGGAAGAAATATAAAATGACCATCAATCACCCTTAGTCTGGAGGTCCATGCAAGATCTTGCCTCAAGGGGTGAGAATGATCATGAGAAATGTGAGGGATCAGCCAAAACCTACATGGGAAGAGCTTGTTAATGATCTGATGGCAGTTGGAACCACAGTCACCAAGAAGACAATTGGTAACAGACTATGCTGTAATGGATTGAAATCTTGCAGCACCTGCAAGGTCCCCCTGCTCAATAAAGCACTTGTACAGGCCCAGCTGTTCACTGGCAAACTTATATAGGTCTGTACATGTGCCTTCTTGAGCAGGGGGACCCTGTGGGCCAAATCAGTAGAACACCAACGTTGAATTTCGGCACAGCAACAATCTTAACATGCAGCACAAACTGTAGTCAACAGATCAGACAACAAAAAAAAAAAAAAAAAAAAAAAAAAAAAACTGTTAGGGATGGAAGAAATCTTGGGAAAGGCAAGTCAGAGAAAGACACCCTTCCAGATAGGCTGGGCATTCAATGGTTGTCAGAAAATCAGGGTAAATGCAATACACAAAGAGAACACAAGTAACCCTCTTCAAAGAGCTAGGTGGCCAATCTATCATTGCTACCTCAGAAATACAATCAAGTCAGGTTTATCAAGTAATCCATACTATAATACTATAATTCCCTAAAAAAAAAACAAAAAAACCCCACACCGCAGTGAAAAAAACACTTTGTCTGGAAGTGTTAAAAATGAAATATTAATGTTTTAATTTAGAGAACTGCATTTGTGCTTTAATGCATACACCAAACATGTCAACAATAGCTTTACAAGCACACTTAAAAGTGTGTTATTCATATGTTTAATATTAATAGTACTTAATTTCTTAGTATTTAAATACAGTGAATTGTATGTTTAGGACAGGTATTTTCAAGGACAGACTTTTCAAATTAAATAAAATCTGTAAATAAGAACAAATTACACAAGAAACATTTACCATTACTCAAAATGAACACAGAAAAACATAAGATGTAATATGTACATGCTGTATTTCACCAACTTAGATTTATTTTCTCACAACTGCACTTGGCCACTTTTTGAATTTGCAGTTGCAAAACCTGAACAAATAAGGGAACTCCTTTCTGATGAATCATACTGATAGGCAATGAATGTGAACCACAAGAAAGACGCCTTTGAAAATAAGCATCCACCCCATTATGAAATCTTACCTCAAGTGTCTTCTTTTGTACTTCATTTCCTATTTGTGTTTCAGTTAGGTGTTTGAAATATGCTGCCACCACACCAGCATCTTGAGAAAAGTCACTAGTCTTGAGGGAAAATTACGTATCAGTAAGTGCAGAGGAAAAAAATATATATACAAACTCTGTACAAGCATGCCTAAGAAATCCAACTAAATATACCAACAGTTATATAGACTCTGCAGATCAGTTTTTCTGATATACTATTAAAATTGTAATTATTGTACTTTCCACATATTCAACTTTTTATAAGAGTATCAAGCTACATACATGTTACTCCAAAGAGAGAACTTTACTTATCGTAAAAATGTCATGCAAAGGCCAGCTGTTTAATGCATATCATATGGAAGACTACAAACATGGTGATGGAAAATCATATTTAATAAATCTTATGTGCACATATCATCCCATAATTTGGCAGTTTGAAAAACACCTAGATATAGTGAGGTGTAAAGTGACCTCATGAAAGTGCTACAGTGACTATAAAAAGTATTAAGTACCTTCAATGCCTCCTTGGAGGTTTTCACATTTAATTATTATATAACATGACATATAACATGACTCACAGGGTACTTAATTTGGCTTTTATGACACTGAGCAACAGGAAACGACTCTTCAAATCCAATGTGAAAACAGATCTTGCAAAGTAGTCTAAATTAATAACAAATTTAAAACACAAAATAACTCAAAAGGTTGAATATATGTGATCAAGATAGTATTTAGTAGGTGCACCTTTAGGAGCCATGACAGCCTTACATACCTGTACACAGGTTATCAGCTTTGCATATCTGGACACAGCAATTTTCCCCATTCTCCTTTGCAAAACTGCATAAACTCTGTCATTATGTGGGGATTATGTGTGAACATTTTTCAAGTGTAGCCACAAATTCTCAGTTGGATTGGGATTTGAACACCGACTTGGCCACTCTAGGACATTAACATAATTGTACTTAAGCCATTTCTGTGTAGCTTTGGCTTTAAGCTTATGCTCCTTTCTCCTAAAACAACCCTATTTCTTACAGATTGCTTAAGGCTTTCCTCCAGGATTTCCATGTATTTTGTTGCATTCATTTTACTCTCATAATTCTTCAAGGTCCTGCTAAGCAAAAGTATGATGCTGCCAGAACCATGCTTCACACATAGTGTGCTTTAGATAATGTGTGGCATTTGGCTTACACCAAACAATGTTTAGTCAGGTGGCCAATAGGCTCAATTTGTTTCATCAGATTATAAAACCTTCTTAAAGCAGACTTCAGTCTCTCATGGGTCTTATGAAAAACTGAAGTAAAAGTGCGATTGGCAAAGCGAAAAACAACATTTCTCCCAAAAAGCTGTTGCTGATGAAGCACCAGCACAACAGTTGTACATACAATCTCTCTACAATCTCAGTCACTGTAGTTTGTGACTCCTTAAGATTTACCACAGGTGTCCTGGGGCCTCCTTCACTAGTCTTCCTCTTCAATGATCATTTAGTTTTCATGGACAGCCTTGTCTAGGCAGGTTTATAACTGTGCCATATACTTTCCATTTCTTAATGATTGATTTAACTGGAATCCAAGATATAGTCAGTGACTTGGCTATTTTTGTTTATCCATGTTGACCATTGCTTTTCAAATCACCTTTACATGGAGCTGCTTGGATGATTCTTTAGTCTTTATTCTATAGTTTAGGCGACCTAACTGACTCTTCTGATGTTGGATCTTTCAGATACAGGTGCATTTCTAATACAATCAATAAGTCACAACTAATTATGTGATTTTTTTTTTTTAAAAAAAGAATTGCATCCACCAGGGAGGATTCACATGAAATAAATTATGTTTTAGACTTGCAGTTAATTTACATCACTTTACAGACATCCATTTTCACTTTGAAAACTGCACTATGCATTGCAATTGTAGTAAGGAAAAACAAAGCAGAATATTAACTCTCCAAATATGGTGCCAAGTCCCTCTTTCACCCATGACCTTTTTAAAACACAGTACTGATTTTGGTTTCATTATTGGACTCATCTGAGACAGAGTTAATTCCTGTAACAATAGGATACATATTGCTTATTTGATTCCATCATCATTCGGACTATTTAGATATTTTTTGCCTACACTGCTGCATCATGACACTATTCCTTCTGCATTTCAATTGACAGCATTCCATTCATATTATGATCTGTCATTAATTTAATGAGAAATTCCGTTGTATTATTTTTATTTAATATTTAAAAAATAAAAGATTGCTGTCATACAGAGAAAGTAATTTTGTGACTTTCACCCAAATATGCACCTGTAACACTGGAACAGCAATGATTTAAATATTTTACTTGATAACATCTACCAAAGACCCTCAATTTAATGATCCTACTAGAAGATGACAGAGTTTATTATGTAATAGCCTTAAAATCCAGCTCTTTAGATGGTGTAACCAAACAATGAGTCAGCCCTGAAATTGAATAATCTTTCCTTTAGGAAAGTTTTATTTTTCAATGAAAAGCATAAAGGTGATGCTGCCAATGACACTATGATCATCATTTATTCTTAAAACTTTCTCTTTGAAGTTTCACATATACATCAATGATATCCAACTATTTAAAAAAACAGTAGCTGACAATTGCAGCAATTAAAATCCAAAGATATTTTAATAGACCCAGGTACCAAGGTTTCTGCAGTATACCCTACTATCTTTTGCATTTCCTATCCTCTGAGGTTTTTACAAAGATCCGTGTTAGACATTATTTATTATGTCAATATCTAAAGTTGCCTCCACTGCAAATCTTATGTTGAAAAGTGTTTCTCTTACACATTTCTTGGCCTTTATTGCTGCCCATTGTGTTTATGTTTATTTCTATTATCACTAAGAGCCAATCTTAGAAAGTTAATGCTTAAAGTTAAATTCATATAGTGTTTGCTTGACTTCTGTAGAATAGCAGCTATTTGAAAATGGTATAGTCTTTTACCCACTGTAAGTTAATGTAAGATAGAACTTTCTTGCTATACCTACAGTACAGCGTGTTAATTGAGTCAGTTGTTTAGAATAGATCCCAGTGCTAAACAAGAACTTTTCTTTCCTTAGCAATTTGCCTATTTTTGTGTGAACTGTTTTACTTTGAATTTTTACTAAAGTTTTTAAAACAAAGATATTTTGTCTGTGGAATCATTTCAACACGTCAAGCTTTTGCCAGAATCCCATGAAGCATACTGAAGCTGCAGAACTTTGGTAATTTTGGGTAAACGCAGTTAAAATAATTTTTGTTCTGAAATTCTCACATTCTGGCTAAGGTACTTTGGCTTTGCAAATATCATTCCAAATATCTTTTTCCTCTCACTGTGTTAGTACACTAAGCTGTTCACAGCACATGTTAAAACATAACATTAAATTCAGAATAAGCTGCCTTCATTTTTCCTTTCCTCACCAATTTTTGGATGATGTTCTTAAATTCAGCACACATTTGGTCCGGTTCAGGACTTTGCAAAAACATAAAGATATCTCGGTCCAAAGTTTCATCCAAAGAAGATATTGATGTTCTTTCTTTTCCATAAGGCTGCAAACAAAAACCAAGGTTCAAAGAAAATAAAAACTGAAGACTTTCATCCAAACCAAAGTTTTCCAAATAGTCAACATTATGTTATGCTATATGTCACTTTACTGGACCACTAATATTCACAATATTTAATGTAGAGATCAAACAATAGTGTACATGAACAATTAGGCATCATGTGATCTCAGTTATGGATAGTAGCCTGAAAGTTATGAACACATCTAAGTGATGAAAAGCTTGGAATCAAATGAACGCAGATTGAGTGTTACTTGATTGTTATGATTAGTATTAGGGCTTAAAGAAATAATAGGAATACTCAGGAATTAGAAAAGGATATTGCAATAAATAAATAAATAAATAAATAAATAAAAATAAAACAGCAAAGTATGGTCCTCTTCCTGCACTATTGTAGTACAGAAAAATAAATTGGTACTGAACTGAAAGTTTTTTTTTTTTTTAAGAACTGTATATAAATACTTTTCATCTAAAAGTAAATTAGCAATCTTATATGAATGATTTGAAAGACATTTCATGTTGTTGAAAAATTACTAAAATCCTGTGTACATCATTTTCGTAATCATTTTTAGGGAATATAAATTTCTCTTAATATAAAATTTAGTTCTAACTGATAACTATATATAAAAATAGAATATAATTAAGGTCAGCAGGCTAATTGCCAAAACAGTTCTGGCTTATTTTCATGTTACCTATTCTACACAAATTCATATGGACAAACTACAGTCCCTGACAAAAGTCTTGTCGCTTCTCTATTTTGTAGAAACTCCTGCTATTAACCTGACTTTTAATTAATCAACTGGTGTTAGAAATAGCTCATATGAAAAGCTAAAGCCCTCCCAAATGGTGTTTAATGCACTGAAATAAATTAATTAGTTTCACTGAAAAAAGATTTATCATTTAATCAAGATAGAAAGGTCAAATTTGGGCAAGACAAAAGTTTTGTTGCCTATACAGAAAATGAACAACTTTACTGCAAATCCAAAAATATGTCAGCAAATTAAGTAGGGGTGCTGTGAGATCACAAATTTAATATCTTGTATGACTTTCATGAGCTTGAAGGACAGCATCCATGCGGTTTGGCAAGGATTCATACAATTTATTGATGAAGTCATCGGGAATAGCAAAGAAAACAGTCTTGCATGCCTCCCAGAGTTCATCAATATTCTTTGGTTTCGTCTTCCATGCTTCCTCTTTCATCCTACTCCACATATGCTCAATGATGTTCATGTCTGGTGACTGGGCTGGCCAATCCTGGAGTATCTTGATCTTCTTCGCTTTAAGGAACTTTGATGTGGAGATGGAAGTATGTGATGGAGCACCATCCTGCTGCAGAATTTGGCCTTTTTTTATGGTTGGGAATATAAGAGGTAGCTAAGATTTTTTGGTATTTTAGACTATTGATGTTGCCTTCCACCCTGCAGATCCCTTGCATACCCCCATACTGGATGTAACCCCAGACCATGATTTTGCCTCCACCAAACTTCACTGTTTTCTGGGTAAATCTCGGCGGGTTCCAGTAGGTCTCCTGCAATATTTGCGGTGACTGTGGTGTAATTCAACAGAAGATTCATCTGAAAAATCCACCTTCTGCCACTTTTCCAGCATCCATCCTTTTAGCAGGCTATGGGCCTTGGCAAATGCCACACGGTTTTTCAATTGTCTTTTGTTTAGTGCTGGCTTATGGGCACTGATTCGACCATGGAGGCCATTTCGAGACAGAATCCGACAAACTGTTCTGGTTGACACAGGGACTTCAGGTGACCAGGTCTCGTGGAGCTCTGCTGCAGTGGAAAATGGGCTAGCCTTGGATTTTCGAGCCAACAAACGGTCCTCTCGAGCAGTTGTCTTGCGGGGTCTTCCTGAACTGGGCTTGTCAAAAACGTCTCCAGTCTCTTCAAATCTTTTTTTTATCCTCTGAACTTGACGCTGAGACACATTGAAGGTGTTTGCCACATCAGCAGTGGATTTGGTCTTCAGCCTCTTGATAATCAACACTTTAGTCTCAGGGTGAATCTTAGGCATGTTTGCAGAGGTCTAGTTGCCGTTGATGTGAAGGTCTAGTGTACTGGAGTTCTTTTTATACACACCTGAGACCTAATTGATCCATTATTAGTCACAGGTGAAGCTCATATGACAAGGCGACAACACTTATGTCTTGCCAAAAATTGACTCAATGGGCTTTACCAAGCTGTGAATATTAGAATACTTTTTGTCAGTTTCGTTTTGCACTGAAACATTATTACAAAAGCTGATGGGATTAAAATGACCCATTTATTGTAACAAAATCTTGATTAGAAATATATTTTAGCGGCACTTGAGGTCAATTTGTACACAAGCGACAAGACTTTTGTCAGGGACTGTATTAATAGGAAAAACTAAATACAAAACTGCATAACCAATGAGCATTTCAGTGGTTACAGTGAATATATTAACAGACTTGACAAAGTGAATGAGAATTTCTATTTCAGTGCAGCACAAGCTTATTTCATTTACAACTGTATCGAAACGAGAACAGGCAGATGATGCAAAGGACAGGAAGATAAAAACATAGTCAAAGGGCAGGATCAAGTCAAAACCATGAAATCAAAAAGAATCATCACTCAAAACCAAAATGCTAACCAAGCTCTGACTAGCTTGAGAACCAAAAATTTCCAAAACAAACCACCTGCTTTAAAATAAATCCATAATCTTAAACAACCTGGAAGCGCAATATGCCATCCTTTACTGTATATTATTGCGATGACAGTATCACATGTCACATACTTCTTATTATCACAGCCTAGCAATCTGGTTAACACTGTAAATAAAGGACCACAAATTGATGATGGCCATAGCAAAAAACAAGACATGAAGAAATAATTGTCAAATTGAAACAAACATTAAAATTGAATGACAGAAATTAATTCCACATTAAACAAAAACCCATGCTAAAACAATTCTTAAAAACAAAAAAAAAAAAGGGGTGAAATACAAATGGAACACAATCATGAGCGCTATAATGTTTTCTTGCTATAGCAACATGCTTACCAAGCCATGGACCATGTTGCTGAGAAGAAATGAATCTACTAGAATGAAACATGTTCCTTGACTAGAACTAATCAGCATGAAAACAAAATATCGAAAGAGATAATTATCTTAGTAGAAATTAAACTCCAGTCTTTTTGACAAATTTACCAAAGTTAAAAGAAAAATGTGTGTCACACTTAGTGTCATTTACCTCAGGTGACTGTTGGGCAAGTGTCAGCTCACTATGAAGGGATCCAGAAAGGGTGCGGTTAAGTACACAAACTCCAGAGATGCCCATTGTCCTCCTGTAGTTAACAAAATAAATACATAGACTAAACCCTAATGTGGTAGGTATAATTGAAATTATTAGGATAAAACTGCCAAAATTTATAGTGACAATGTTTTACTCACTCTTTTTATACTTGTGGCTGCACCTCAACATTTAGTGTTTTGTTCACATGATATAAACGAGTGCCACTCCATCTTACTGAATAGTTTGGTGAGCAAATGGACAAACTGCAACCAATTTTTGCCCACTAATAAAACATTTAACGTTACTGTCAATTACAAGGCACACGACAACAGTATGGTTTAAAATAACTGAACTTTAAGTGCCTTTTAAACAAAACCAACTTGTTCTCAGCATGTTTAGGCCAAGATGAGGATGATTTCTTTTAGTTCATTTAAAATACACATTATAGATACACACACACACACACACATATACATATACATATACATATACACACACATATACATATACATATACATATACATATACATATACATATACATATACATATACATA
>JANRMT010062792.1:23699033-23732171 GCA_026402145.1 Polypterus bichir lapradei | reverse complement strand
ACATATACATAAATATATATACACATACACACATACAAATACCTTGAGGGTGCAGGGGATATATGACTGTAGTTTATGTTTCAAATAATCACAGAAAAAGAGCATAAATAAAAATGATAGATTAATGTTTGGTTGTTAAAAACACTGCTACTTCGAAAGTGGATTGGAAATTTTCAAGTCTTTGTTGTTCTAGTACAGTCATTCACCCACACCAAACAGTTTAAAACTTACATTCTGACATCCTAAAGGAGGCTTTTTTTTTTTTTTTTTTTTGTTAACCATGCAGTCTTGAAAAATTTTGCATTCATGTTTTAAAAAATGTTCTTGCACTTTCCTGGTTTGTGATGTCAAAGGCTCAGTTTAAAGTGGATAACATCTGCTCCAGTATAAAACAATATTGATATATTTTTGGTTATCTGCTTGTTGCCACCAATTTCATTCCCTCCCCCACCCCCCTTTATACTACTCACGTTGCAAGGTCCTGCTGCACTAACTGGATGCGAGTCTCAAGTTTATTCTTTTCATTCCTCAGTAGCTGCCAAAAAATTAGAGCAAACTATGAAGCCAAATTTAACACATAAAACCTTATAGTTTAAAACAGGTTTGTACAATACTGCACAATGCATACGGACACTTTTTTGCCTCTGCGTACAGCATTGTTAAATTATCAGCATTTGGAATAAAGATAGCAAACTCTACAGAACAGAGCACATTTATAAAGAATAAAAAATGAAAAAAGGCAAAGTTATGAGAAAGAATAAATATATATTATATATAGCTTACTTCTATTAGTGAAGAATATTCAGAAACTGTACCACGAAGTTCTTCAATGTGGGTATTTTTCTGGAAAAAAAAGACAGGTCACTAAAAATGTGGCAACTATACATTAAATTAGAAATGAAAAATGAAGCAGAAGGACAGTGCACTAGCCTTTTAAAATTATATACACACACTATATAAAAAAAAAAAATTATAGTGCTATATTTGCCCGAAAGGGGAAATTTAACAAAAATGAAATAACACATCAATGCACATATTTAAAATAATTTCATATTATATAGTAATCTGAAATTTTACACATAACTACTACACCAAATACACATAGAAAATCCATTCACCAATTAATGGCAAATTGTTCCTGCATGAAAGAACACATCCCTTCCTTACTGTACACCCTCCACTCCCCCAAGCCACAGAAAGTCTACAGGGGTCACATGTATAAACAGTGCGTACGCACAAAAATGTTGCATATGCCTGTTTCCATTCTCACATTGCGATGTATAAAAACTAAACATGCCGTAAAGCCACACACATTTTCATGCCAGCTTAGTCCTTGCTGTATGCAACTTCTCCACTCTGTTTTGCAAACTGGCAGCACCCAGCGTCAAAGCAGTACTTTTGTTCCTGTGTGATTTCCCTTTCTTTTTTAGATCCACATCCCTGATGTGGTTTTATCAAATACAAAGTAAACAGTAGTTTCAGTATTCCACAATTAAGTGCCAGAAGAGATTTAGTTACAAGAACTAGACGGACAAATCCCCATTAATACTTCTGCACAGACAATCTGTAAAAAGCTCTTTATGCGGGAGTTATAATACAGCTGGGAATACTAAATCATCACAGTCTAACACCAAGTCAACTAAGCTTCAGGGATATCAATCAGTGTAGATGGGAAGCATAAGCAATTGTGAATCAAGTTCACCTGCTCTGATACAAATTAAAGTTACAACAGGTGCACTGGAGATACAAAAATAAAACAACCATCCAAAAAAGGGAATGTTTTGGCTACTGACAATTTCTCTTTCTTCATCATTCCCGACTAATTCTTCTCTAGTCTTGCATTTTGCTAGTGTCCTTATCACTACTGGTAGCATGAGGCAGTACCTGCAGCCAATTCAGGTTGCACAAGGTAGTCCAGCTCCTCCAGGACAGTACATCCATACGTGCCGTCAATGTTTCTTGTGTCTTCCAGCACAGTCTCAAAAGCATGGAGGAGATATCAGGAAACTGTCCATTACACAAAGAAAGCTGGACAAGGCATCTGCTCCTTTGTGTGAGGAGAAACAGGAGGAACACTGCCATAGCCCTACAAAGAGCTCAACGATACCCTGATCCAGATCTGGGAGGAGATCCCCCGGACAACACCTGCCGTCTCATCAAGAGCATGCCCAGACTATGACGAAAATGCATACAGGCATATGGGGGCTATACCCACTAATAAGTTACATTATGAGTTGCTGTGATGAAATTCACACAAGTTGGATCAGCCAGTGATTTCAAATTTTTGACTTTTAATTGTAGTGTGATGTTGAATCCAACCCTTAGTGGGTTGTTGATTTTGGTGTCCATTGACCGTTGTTACATCATTCTGTTCTCAACTAATTACACAGCATTACTCAGTAAAAATTTTCTATTTGAATATTTTGTTCGAGATCCAATGTGCAATTGCAGCAATGCTTTTACCTCCCCATCTACTTCATACACCAGTGCTTTGCTGAATTTAAAGTCAACAAACAGTATTTTGCTCTTACTAATGTTTAGTTGTAGACAAATCTTCTTGGACCAAGAAATAAATGTCCTCCACCTGACTCCTATACTTTATCTCACCCCTCCCCCCCTTGTCAGTACACCTCATTAATTTCAGAATCAGAGAATTATATTTAATGGTATATTTATAATCTAAGATGTACAGAAAAGGTAATAGACAGGAGTATGTCATTCTAATTATAACAAAAGCAGAGGCGATCTTTTGTGTTTTACATAGTCCAGTATGTTAAAGGTGGGTTCTTAACTTCCTAATTTTAAACTTTAGTTCCACATCTCCTAGATTACAGTTTGTTAGTTGACACTTACATTACGCAGTAGGACATTCTTTTCACTAAGAACACTATCCAAGGAATGAATTTGTACCTGTAATTCAAAATACACAAACCAAAAAAAAAAAAAAAATTATGGCATATAAAAGTACTGTATAAATTAAAGGCTCAAAGAAAGAAGTGTTTTTGTAAATGCATGTTTTATAATTGACTGCATTGAAACAATACACACACTAAAAATTTAAACATGTTGTTAATCATCATATTAACCAAAGAAAAAAAGGTTAAAAAAAGATCTTTGCAGCCCATCCACTACATTTAATCTTGATTTTATAGATAAACCTTACATATTAGTGAGAAAATCAACAGTTGAAGGTTGGCATACCTGCTGCACATACAGTGTACTCTTTTATTGCATGAAAATTACATATTTTAACCATCCAACCTTCACTGTGAACATTAAATGGTAGACCTGCCGACTTGCAAGACTATAATTTGCAACTTGAAAAATAATTCTCAGGATTATTTCTCTCTTTACATTGCCACTAATACTAGATTACTTAATAATAATAATGAAAAACACTAAGTAATGAGAACACTTTGGAGAAATTGAATTTTGCCCCTGCAGTATATTGTTAAATGTACCTGAAGATCAGCATTGATGTTGCACAAATCATTTAGTTTCTTTTGCAGGCTATTGATATTCTCTGTATTCCTTAAATTCTGTTAGAACAAGGAAATGAAAACATGAATGATCAGAAAACAAACTGAACTACACTTGCATATTTAAAAAGAAGAAATAATCTTCAGATGCCTTTTAAGTTAGACTAGTTTCAAAATCTCAAATTGTGACACCTATAAGCATTTGAGGATCAAAGTTGACAAATGGATTTTCTTTAACAATTGGGGTATGGTGAATTTATTTACTCAATTTGTCAAGCTCTGTATTGTCTACAGTATGTTGCCCATAGCAACCTGAAAAAGAACTCATCCAAAAGTGGACAAGAGGAGGTTTGATTTTGTGATATTTGGATATCAGTTAATACAGGTCTTTAATAAGACACGTTTTGCATTTTTGAGTTTGTGAAGCTGTGTTTTGGTGTTTATTGCAGATATTTAAAGTATATGAGGTCACTGCAGTTCATGTGATGAAACCAAGATGTTTGCAGAGCTAATCAGTGAAATTACCAGAATAGATCAAGAATATGACAGCTGTCTGAATGAGGCACTTCATAGGAAAAGACAGGCTCTACATTCAGAACTCAACCTCTTAACAAAAGAAACATAACTCATTTCTAAAATCAAGATATCATTACTACGAACACAGGGAGAAGGCTAACAAGACTTTAGCTCACTAAATCCACAAGCAGGAAGTTCGCAATGCAATCCCAGCAATTACCAACACAGATGGAGACAAAAATCATTGTCCATAAAAATATAATGCACACATTTAGAGATTACTATAAGGCCTAATATTCTACTCGGATTAAAGAAGACAAGACCCAACCTAAGGCATTTTTAGATGCATTACAGATACCACAACTAAATACTCTCAGTGCAGAAGAATTGGACAAACCTCTGGCACTATCAGAATTACTAGACACAGTACTATAAACTCAGTTCAGACTGGGAAAGCAGAAGGCTCCGACGGTCACCCTGCTGAATTTTATGAAAAAAAATTTTCAATAAGTTAGGTCCCCTTTTATTAGCAACATTTACAGAAGCTAGAGACAGTAAAATTCTACCTTAAAATTTTCGGCCAGCATTAATCATTGTGTTTCCTAAGCAAAATAAGGACTTATTACAATGTACATCATGCAGACCAATCTCACTTCTGAATAAAAGATGTTAAGATACTCTCCAAAGTCCTTGCCTGTAGGATTTGAAAAAGTTCTTCCTTCGACAATATCACAAGACTAAACTGGATTTATTAAAGGTAGACACTTAGCTTCCAGTTTTTGTTGCCTGTTTAATGTAATATATTCACCCACAAAGTCTAACACCCTGGAGATGATATCATTGGATGCAGAAAAACCATTTGATATGGTTGAATGGAACCACCTTTTCACCACAAGGATTAAACTGCTGTATAGCAGAAGCTTCAGTTTGCATTAACAATATTATCTCTGACTACTTCAAACTAGAAGGTGGTACTAGACAAGGAAACCCCTTGTTACCACTGCTTTTTGCAATCGCTATAGAGCCACGGGCAGTTCATGCTTATGAAATAAAGGGGATTACCCGAGAAGGACTTGAACAGAAAATTTCTCTATATGCAGATGACATGGTACTGTATATATCCGATCCACAAAATACTAAGCCTGCAGTCCTAATAGCACTAACAGAATTTTAAAAGACTTCTGGTCTCGGAATTAATTTGACTAAAAGTGTGCTCTTTGCTGTGAACTCTCCAGCGCACAATTTTAGATTGGACACCTTCCCTTTTATCAGCACAGATCAGTTTAAATACCTAGGGGTAAATATCACAAGTAAACAAAGCTCTTTATCAACAAAATTTTGCTGTCTGCATAGAAAAAATTAAGACTAACATAGATGGTCCACCCTTCATCTCACTTCAGCTGGAAGAATTAACATTGTCAAGATGAATATCCTTCCTAAGCTTCCATTACTAATATTTCAAAGTATTCCAATATACATCAATTTTTTGGACGTTAGATTCAATCATATCCTCATTTATTTGGAATTCAAAACATCCACGTGTCCAAAAGGTGACCATACAAAGACCTAAAGAAGAAGGTGGTATGGTTTTACCCAACTTTAAAATTATTACTGAGCATTAAATATATAATATATAAAAACCTAGACATTGACACAAATGGATGAATATACACAGGCTTGGCCCGCAATAGAAATAAAATCCTGCAGCATTTATCTATAGTCCTTGCTTTGTGCCCCAATAAATACAAGATATTGTCAATATACTAATAACCCAATTGTGCTTCATTTACTCAGAATATGGAACCAATGCAGGAAGTATTTTAAGATACACAGGCTTTTATCTGTGGCACCTCTGCACTGTAACCACCTTTTCCCTCCCTCTTATACATACACAGCTTTCAATGTTTGGAAAACATTTGGGATTAAATCACTTAGAGATCTGTACATAGACAACATCTTCACATCCTATGAACAATTACACTCCAAATTGAACCTTCCAGCAACACATTTCTTTCACTACCTCCAAATTAGAAACTTTGTTAAACAAAATCTTTCCAACTTTCCCACCTACTTCTTGGGTCTTGGGGACTCAGACATCTCTGTAATATATAAAAACATCTTAGTTTTCAAAGATGCTTGGGATCAAATTCTGCGAGCTGTATGGCGTTTCCCCAGTTTCTGTGTTGGTTTTTCTCCCTATCAAAATGGGCACATAATGTGTTTTTGTATGCTCTTTGATGGGTAGTCACCTGGTCCAGGATGATTCTCAGCTTTTATCCAGGGCTGCATAGGACTCATTGGTGAACACAAGAAAATACTTTTAATATTTTAATGTTTTGTATGAATCAATGTTTCAGGTACTCAGTAAAGGGTGATGGAGGAGCGAGCCACTAGAGAAATGTATGCAAAAAAGTCATTGGTCATCTGGGTCCAGACCATTCCTGTGGGAGTCCCCAAAGAAGGAAAAAGAAAAAAAAAAAAAAAAAAAGTGTTCAGGTGAGTCCTAGCAAGTGTTATTCACTAATCACTCTGCTGTTTTACAAGTCATTTGGGAAAGTACAGTAGAGGCCTTCACAAGGCACTTCTCACAGAATGGTTTCATTTGGGACGGGGCAAAGAAAAAAATATTAAGTTTAAATTTTGGTGATTTCTCCATAGTCTGTTCGAAACAAGTCCACTGTTCAACAGCAAGGTAAAAGGGTACACATTAAAAAGAAGATGTTATCAGGATTTGGATGAGGCTCCATCCATCCAAGGCTTTGTACTGGGGAGTTTTGCTGAACTATTAAACATAACTTTCAAAATTCTGCATTTGTTCACTGCTCTTGTTAAGCTTGTTTGCTCAGATTTCAGGCATTCGTTCAATTTCTGAGATTAGGCTTTTCATCGCAATAAGGAAGAGTTTAGTACATTGAGATTTGTTCTTGTCCAGTGCTTTTGGTTATTTTTCTGATTTTTTGGTGAGCTGTTGGTTTGTATTTACAAGGAAGTACTGTGGTTTATTAATTATTCTAAGCTCTTTAATTAATACATTATTACTATTTAAATTTTTAGAAGTATTTTCTTTCAAGGCTCCCCTTCCAGTCATAATTGGTGCAGTCACGACAGCAGTTCTGCGAGCTTATAATCAGCTTGACCACAACTCAGGAAGGAAAGACAATAGTGTAGGGGGTCTGCAAAGTAGGTCCTGGGGGGGCCATAGTGGCTGTAGGTTTTAATTCCAACAGAGTTCTAAAACAGAAGTCAATTCACTTATTGCTCAAGCTACATTTTAAATATCATTTTAGTTGTCTTGCTTGTTAAGATTCCCCACGTTTAATTGCTTATTTTAGCCTTAAACAGCTGCATTACCTGTTTTTAATGGCTCCTTGTTAGCAATAACATGTAAATGACAAAATCAGCAAGTTCTCCATTTAATTTGTTTTCATTTGCACCTATGTGTATTCATCATGAACTAGCTGGTTTAATAAAATATTTGTAAGGAAGCCAAATAGAAAGAAGTCAAGGACTGAGAGAGTTACTTATCCACGTCAGGCTACAAATCATATGTATGCGGTCCTTGGAAATGAGAAAAAAAAAAAAAAAAAAAAAATACAATACAGGTATAGGTCAATCCTCTTTACTTAAGCTTAACTGTTAGAGATGCTGCCCAACCACACAATGTCCCGTCGCTCCAAATCAAGATGGCACACTATCAAGTATCAGTATGGCTTCCAGCACATAAGCAACATCCTATACTATCGCCACCAGAGACCATGGAATGAAGAATTGCACTTTTGTTCCTATCCTGACCTCTCTGCCTACAGTGCCCGAGCCAAGCAATTGCAAGAAGCTGCTATGTGCTGAAGGACAACTGGAGACACATGCAGAAATACAAATGAACAGTTGCATCTTTCCTTTGACTGAATTAGTATTGAATTCATTGACTTGTTTTATTATGTTAATATGCACACTAAATAGTACAACTACAATATGTGCGGACTTCAAGGGTTGTACAGATATAAATTGAAATTAGATATAATTGATTGAGTAGCTAAATAATTATTGCATTATGAACAAACACACTCCTCAAGACATATTAAACTGCATCGAAATCAATGTGTGTTCACAACTTTTGCTTTTGTTATAAAACATACTGCTTAAGTTATGTAAAGAAAGCAAGAATTGTGTTAAAGCTGTTTGTTACAATTCCTACAATAAACAGACTATTTTCCATGTTTCAGCATACAGCGTAATCTTTTTTTTTTTGTTCAAGGCACCAATGTTAATCACTTCTCATCAAGAATGCAATATTGAACTTGACATATTGAAAAAATGAATTCAGCTACCCAACTACTTCCAAAAAAATCATTTGTCAACTTTGACTAACATTTGCCAACAACTTTTAAACTAAGATTTCACAGAAACGGAACCAGTCTAAATATGTTTTTTTTTTTTTCCCAATACATCAGATTATATCAGGGATTCTTTTATCATGAATTTTATATTGTCTGTTGTTCAGGTTTACTTCCTGTGTAACTAAGAGACCTTTATGAAGTATGATCATCATAGGACTATATTACATAGCACAAACCTAGACAATTACCCATATAAAAGTCCAAAAAAAAATATATTTTAATTTCATTATCCACATCAACTGAATTTGGCAGTTTATTCCAGACTTCCACTAGGTTTTCTTTTTCTTTACTTCTTATAGTTTTCACACTATAGTTGTAAGGAAAGCATACTTGGCAGGGACCCAACTCTTATTCAGTTTCCATAAAATCAGTCCAATAAACCCAGTGTTAATAGGCCTTCCAGTAGGGACAGCCATTGACAATATTGAGACCTACTGGCCAATTCCTAATGCTCCAACACCAATATCCTGCTTTCAATGTATTAAACTTTCCATACTAAAACTCCCCTCCCCCCCGAATTAAAAAAGTAATTTAATGCTTACATGAATGCAATTGCTAATATTAAAGACAAGCAAGCATACATGCATAATTACCTTATATTCAAAACGCACATTTCATTAAATATTAATTGCAGCTCCCAATTCAAATATAATGAAAACCCATTTGAAAATCTCAGCAGCACAAAGCAAGTGGTACATTTATCGGGTTAGAACATTCCAGGAGTATTTAAATAAACAGTCATTTTTATCCATGCTAGGTCCATGAAAATGTATTTCTTTATTACATACACACACCATGAAAAATGTACTTGGTACAGACATACCTCTTCTTCAAGCAAATTTATTTGACTGATAAGAGACTGGTTGTCCTTTTCCTGCAAGTAAGATTACACATTTTAAAATATCTGCAAGAAAATTCTTTCAGATTTAGGTTGGTTAAGTAGAATGAAACTGACAGAAGCCATTCTTCATTTTTAAATAACTACCAATGACATGCTTATGGAAGAAGGTTATGAACACAATTTTTTTTAAATATTTAAAACTTTTAGCAATATGCAACAATTTGATTTTACAAAATGAAATCTGAGTAATAGGGAACACACAGAGGGCATAATACTTTTATGGTTTAACTGTCCAATACACAAAAATATAAAAATACCTTTACCCTCCGAAAACAAAAAGTAGGTAGCACAGAAAACTCTTCAGAGGTGTATAGATGGAAAAAAAATGGCACATTTTATTCTAAGCAGATTTAATTGGACTAATTATATCTTTTGTGCACAAGTTGCAAGTATAAATCCCATCCAAGTATATGTTGTAGGTTTAACACAAGAGTCTATATTGTCCGAGTCTGAACTGCTTAGAACATAATCTACTGAATTACCAAAATTTCAATTTACAGTATTTTTAATTTTCCACCCCCTTCCTCAGAATATTAATTGCTTTAATGGAGACATTTTTTGATTTTGTAAACAAAAACTACAGATACATTCACAATAAAATGCCTCATTAATGTGTTCATTGTCACATTAACCACAAGGCAGAGTCAGAAATTACAGAACAATAAAAGATACCCACATCAAGCTCCCATGTAAAGTTCAACTTAAGTTTAATCATCAAGTTAGATACCAATTACATTTCATTGGATAAGTATTTGTTTATAACAAACAAAACAACACTACTGAATTCTGGGTTGGAGTCTCAACCCATTCATTACTGTATTGTGAGAGTCAAATATTTATACCAAAATTTTTTTTATAAAGTATAAAAACGCTTGAAAACTATTAATGGCACTTAGGTTACAGTTTAACATGATTTTTTTTTTTTTTTTTTTTTTAACAATATTAATACACAGATCAAATGCGTCTTACCAATTGTTTACTACGAGCAGCACTTTTGACTCTGTTCTCTTCTGCTTGGCTCAGGTTTACCTTCAGCTCCTCAAGTTCTTCTTTCAGTTCCTTCATTTTTGTTACAGCCTGCTGACCACTACAACACCACAAACAAAAGGGGTTAAAATGCATCGACACACAAGACTAATATGATTTAGCAATGAAGGAGTTCTGATATTGAACATTAACACTATACACAACAAAAGTCCAAAAACACCTAGAAAATGTAGCAGTTGCAAGTAACTAACAATTAATCCGGTTTTCATTATATTTTAGGTCTCGACATTACAAGATGTTAAATTATCAATGGAAAATGTTTGATTTTTTTTTTTTTTTTTTTTTATATTTTTTAATTTACCCACACACATGGGAGGCAGTCGAAGGGGCTTAACTGGAACGAAGATGCACAGCCAAGGGTTCATGAACGGTACTAATGCCTTTTCTCCCTTTTCCACAGACCACCAGAAGGAAAGCCCAGCTAAGACTCTGCCACCTTCTGCTGCTACATTATGCCCTCCTGGAGACCTCATTTCCAACTCGAGATCCCACTCCTTCCTGTTCTCCACCTATAAAACCCAAGCGTTCACTCTCCTATTCAGTCTGTATTGACCAAGTCTCGAATGACTACTTGACGCTATCGTTTGCTGTTACTATATTATAGGGGGTGGACTCCCCAAATCTTTATCTTTGTTTTTGTCTTTTTCACAACATATACATCTAGATACACAAATACACATATGTACACTGATAGAGTATCCATAATTCAAAATGCCAAGGACCATAAGTATTTTCAGATCTTGGGCTATTTGCATACACAATTATTTATACAAAAAAGGTCACATACAGCACTTTTGAACTACTGTGCAGGAATTATTGTATCATCTACCATGCCCTGCAAATTGAAACTGCAGCATTTGTACCACCTTGCAGTGATTCACAGTGGATACTTAACCTGCACAGATACACACCCAATTTTAAAATTCTGTGAAAAGGCACTACATAAATTAAAAAACAGTACTGATGGGCTCACACTCTACTTCCTGAATTTTCAGTATATACAGTAAATAAAATATTTTTTTATATATATATATATATTATATATATACATACATACATACATACATACATACATACATACATACACACATATATATACAGACACACAATATATTTTCAGCCTTTAACACACACAATATTACAAAAATTGTAGATTTTTTTTTTTTAATTCAAAGAACTACAAAACCTGACAGACTTCTTAAAAAAAATCCTTATTTAATGAATATTAATTTGAACAGTGATATTCAATGTTTCCTGCTGGAGATCTACAAAAACCGTATTTCGCCTGCTAATAAAGCTAAGCCCAAGTAACACTGTATGAATCGCATAATGTCAAAGAATGGGTCAAAATGTGTCCGTTTTAATGTATGAAACACAAAGTTTTTCTGGCTAATGAAATGCATGATGCATTAAAAATTATTTGCTTAGAAAAGGGCACTTTAAGCAAAATCAGTGCAGTTTTTCTTTGGTGCACTGTTACAGCTCTAAAATCAAACAACAAATCTCCACCTCTCTTTGCAAAAACACATACTAACAAAACCTTAAAACAGACTAAGGTTCCACTATACTAAAAAGTTTAAAAAGCTTAACACACACATGCTAAAGTTCAATATTGAAAAGGACATTTATTCAAATTATGGTCTGTTTTTATTATGCCTTAAACGAACAGTGCAAATATTCACAGAAATTTGCACATACAAACTACTTCATTTATATAGGAGAATTCTACTGCAGTTTCCAGTTCAGCAAAAATTAAAAGAAACTGTTTACCCCCAATAATGTATAGCAGTTTCTCAAAATACATCCATCCATCCATCCACCCTCTTCCGCTTATGTGGGGCGGGTCTTGGGGGCAGCAGCTTGAGCAGAGAGGCCCAGACTTCCCTCTCCCCAGCCACTTCTTCCATCTCTTCCGGGAGAATCCCAAGGCGTTCCCAGGCTAGCCGGGAGACATAGTCCCTCCAGCATGTCCTGGGTCTTCCCCGGGGCTTTCTCCCGGTTGGATGTGCCCGGAACACCTCACCAGGGAGGTGTCCAGGAGATATCCTGATCAGATGCCCGATCCACCTCATTTGACTCCTCTTGATGCGGAGGAGTAGTGGCTCTACTCTGAGCCCCTCCCGGATGACTGAGCTTCTCACCCTATCTTTAAGGGAAAGCCCAGACACCCTGCAGAGGAAATTCATTTCTCAAAATACAGCTAAATATAAATTAAATAAAAAACAGACAATTTACATTAAAAATAGAAGCCCATTTAAATTTTAAGACCCCATTTGCAGGGAGAGCTCTTTCAACTCTTCCAGCCCCTTAATGGATACAAAATATATACCTTCTTGCGTGAGCACGGAGTTTCTCTATCTCTTCAACCAGTTTGTGATTTGCTTCTTCAGTTGTTTCCACAGCATGTTTCATCTTTCTCATCTCATCCAGCAGTTTTTGGTTATTGAACTGAAGATCAGCAACACAGTAAACCAAGTCAGAGGTCTCTCTAAAGTAAAAAGAAAAAAATGAAAAACCAACAACAGGGTCCTCGTGTTGTCAAAATACACAAGAAACTTGAAGCACCTTCTTCATTTCTATTATATGTGTATGTGCAAGTGAGCAGCATGTTGAACTATACAAAAACAAAACAAATACTGCAACCACTCTGCTGAGCCAAAGAATGCATCTTTCCACTGAAGACCATACTTACAAACCGTTGAAATAACAAAAGCAGTGCAGTCACTCTTTAAAGTTAATTTTGCAAACACACTTAGAGAGTCAAATGTGAAGACTAGGCAGAACAATTTCTAAGATTTAAATAGCATACAAAAAGTTCCAATTATTTGACACACAGCAAAAAGAACATGATTTTTACCTGTGAACTATATATTTCTGAATCTTCCGATATTCTAGTCAAATTTATAAATGGGTACAGTACATACATTGTTAAAACACTATAAAAATACTTACAAATCTCCTCTTGAGACTTCTCCTCCAAATGCTTCTAAACTTCCAATGGTTACATTCAATGGTACAGATCTTGCTGCTTTGAACATATTTAAAGTATAAATAGTATTAAAAACATCCAAATTACAACGTTTGACATTAAGCAAGTTTACCAGGTCAATTTCTGATACCAACACATTGCTCAACTCTGAGCAAGTAATTTAAATCAGCAAGTTCTCAAACTATTGAAAAATAGTATTTTCTCTTCTGCACTGTAACTTTTTTGGTATGATGTATAAAACTTGTTTTTCCACCCCAAATTTGGAAGATGTTTTGTTAAGTTTTCAATGGGATGAAACACCATTAGTGTATACAAACGTTCATTCAGTCTTGGTGAAATAGAAATTAATTCTTACCCAGGCACTTCTGTTCTGCTATAAGAAAGGACCACTTATAAGATTTTTAACTCTTTTATAAAAGGGACGTCTCCTAGAGACAGCAAAAAAAAAACAAAACGTCACAGTACACAACTAAAGATCTGATCTTTAGTCAATTATCAGGTCAATATGGATTTGTACAACATTTAGGCTTAACTTGAAAGCATACTTCATTGTTTATTTTTCATGAGCCTCTGTTCATTTTGTATAAAATCCTATGTCCAAATATACAAGTGAATAAATGTTTGAAAGAAAAATTTAATTCAGAAGATAAAATTTCACTTTCAGAAGTGGTTTTCTTTTGTTTGTTTGAAGCTATCATTGTGTCCTAAAAGTGAGGAAGATTAACTGGTGGCTTATTACAAAAAGTCTTTAATTTACTTATAGTATACTGAACAGGCATTTGTGTCTTTTACTGCTCACTTTTTTATTTACATCAATTTTTCTTGGGCAGATTTAACTCCCAATCTTCTTGTACCAATCCATTTAATCTAAACTGCCTCATTTTTGTTATCTTGGAGACAAGGAGAATGCCTGGAAAAATACAAGTGGACACTGGGAGTTCTTCCTTGTTTTCGTAAATATTTTTCAGCAAATTGATCAACACTTTAATTTGCCATTACTCTGCATTTTCCTTACAGTATTACTATTACAATACAGATAATTTGTGCACTTTTTTTTTTTTTTTTAATTCTATATTTTTGTGTCCAACTTTTATCCAGGTCAAAGCTACTTAGGGATACTTTGTGCATCAAACATTGGTATGCTAAGAGTATTTTTCACTGATTACCACAAGACTAAAATGTCCAAGTGGGGGAGGGGAAAAAAAAAGGTGTGGAATCTTCTAAGTTAATAAACACTGGAAACAACCAATTCCATTAAGATTCCACCAAATTGCAATGTCAAATCTAAAAAGTGTTTGATGCAAGCAATACGAAAGGTTTTACTTATTTCACACAAGTTCAGGTTATATTATTCCTTAAGAGATTCATATTTGGCTAGTATTTCTTTTCATTTACAAACCCAAGCTTACCATACATTTCTCTTTTAAACCAATTTATACTAAATATGTAATTAAAAAACAAACATACATTTGACTCTTACAAATTATATATCGAACAAAATGAATAGGTGTTTTCCAAGAAAGTCGAGTGGAATCTGTAGTGCATTGGACGCTAATTTGGAAATTATCCATTCAAATGTGGCATTCTAAGCTGATAACACAGCACAAACACCCAAGTACAAAAGACTAGTGATCATCTAAGACAATGCTTACCTTTTATGTTATGTGGTTCTTAAAGTAAACTACACCATGAAGACAATTAGCAAATATACGAGTACCAGTATTTAGCACACAGAATCAATTTCCTTACAGAATTGTGTCTATTGTGAAACACTGTCAATATGCTATTGGGGTGGTTTTGTAAAGAGTATGTAATAATGGAAGAGAGCCCATGGAAAATGCTGAAGTCTACAAGATACATTTGGGAAAAGATTTATTTTACCAAAGCACAATAACAAAAAGCCATACAGCAAAACTTTGGCTTACACACATGTATAAAAAACACAGACCTGGGAGTGATCCACTAAAAACAGAAACTTCAAACTTAAAGTATTTTTTCCCCAAAAAGAATGGAAGAAAATTAGTGGGTGCATGGTCGAAATTGTGAACAAAAATGTCTGTTGCAAATATTTACCCATACAGAAGCATTTTCCCACCATTAAAAAAGTATTGGTTTATTTGTAATAATTACTGCACTATTGCACAAAAGTATTACAATATTACAGAAAAGATATTGCCTGTTATGATCAGTATCATTGTGCATGTGCATGCTCTGGACGTACTGTAACAGCAAGCGAGAGATTAAGGATGTGCATATGTGCAATCATGTGTCAAGAACTAAACAAAAGTAAAACGTATACATTTAATCATGCATGTGCTAAATGGTAAATTTAATTCTCAAAGTTTAGGGACATGGGGAAGTTCTGCCAGTTAACTGCAAGCTACAGGCATGTTTTAACTTCTCTCCACGTGTGTGCTTGAGGTTATTAGAAGTAACAGACAAGATATTTGAATACTGCAAATGTGTTGGGAATTTTTCCCCAATTAAAAAATGTTTAGTTCGTCATGTGCTCTGAAGTAAATGACAACCATCCCTTTTTTTTTTTTTATTCCCAACCAGTGTCCCTGAACAGTCAAGGTATGAACACTAGTCCATGTGCCACCAGATCATTCCATTTCAAAATATCTATAGCAAACAACTAGATTAAAAATAAACAGACAGTTTATCAATAGGTTTCTGTTAGTAGATTGCACGCAGGCTGCTCTTTTATGCTTGGCAGTGTGATTGTGCAATGCAAAAATCCACCGAGCAGTCAAACATGTTTCCTTCTTGTTCTACTCCCAGAGGGTCAGCAATAACTATTAAAATGTACAGATTAAAAAATTTCCTATCAGCACATGTAGGATTAAATGTATAGTTTTTCTTTTGCTTAGTTATTGTCATTTGATTGCATACTATGCACATACTTCATCTGTTCCTCACTAGCATTCACAAGATGTCTGATGACAAACGTACAATCCAACGGACCACACAAGGCAATATTGCTTCTCGAAATAACGACACAATTTTGCAAAATAATTTTTGTTAAGTGGTGGTAATAAGCTTCTGTACACTCCAAAGATATGAATAACATGGAATAATTGTGTAAATAACAGCATAATTCTTCATATTCAAAAAAATTTCCTTTTTTAAATAATTGGTCCAGTATTTCCAAATTCAGCATCTTAATCCTGAAACACCATACACCTAATTTTACAAAACAAAATTTTAGATTTAGTTGCCTGGATTTGGGCTTTAGATACAGATCCAAAAACATAAAACTCTGGATAAACCAGACTGATTACAGTTTGTCTTCATTCTGTTTACAGTAATATCTAAATTATTAAATGAGAGTGCTTGTTAAAAAGTGTCACATTAAATACAATGGAATAGGCAATCTCTATAGTCTACAGTAATATTTATTTTAAAATTTAAAAAATTTATATTTAATATCAATTTAATTTTAAGTTTTAAAACAGTTCAGTTTAAACATTTAAGGACATTTTTCTTTGTAACAAGCACTTTCAGGCCCAAACTGCAAACAAATTCTATAAACAGTTTAAGGCTCTTACCTGGTAGCAGATTTTCCCTCAATATCTGGGAGGACTCTCCATTTGTGCTCGCTGCTAGACTTGTGTTTCTGCAAGACACAAAAATAAATAAATAAAACATTTCTGCAATGCTTAAATCCATGTTGTATAGCTCCTCATGTCACGAATAAGCCACTCTGGAAAAAACATTATACACACAGCTCTGTAAAGAAACTTGTATCTGATGTTTGACATTTTTTTTTAACCATTTCCCCAAAAAAAAAAAATAAAATCAGTTAACATTTAGAAATACAAGAGAAGGATGCAATAAAGACAAAAATCTGAACAAATCTCTTAATTGTCCTACATAACACTACAAATGGCATGCATCCCTGCAAAGTGTGCAATTAGTTCCATGACAAAGTAACCAATTTAATAGAGGAAAAATTTACTTGGAACAGAAAGTCAACCAAAAGTGAGGCAAAAAAAAAAAAAAAAAAAAACTGTCCAACCTCTCAAATTTTAAACTGCATAAGGAAAATTATTCTTAAACAAAACACATGTAAATCAACAAGATACTGATTTATATGTGTTAAGGCAAATTTCCTAATAGAAATAGTTACTGCAAGGAAAAAAATTTCTATAAAGAAAAAAGGTAGTGGAAACATATTTAACAAAGGGCAAATGTTAAAAGAAAAAGAACACACAAAAATATACAGATTAAGATTAACTAAACATCTAGGGACTTTGTTACTTCGAAAAGCAAGTCAAATCTTTGTGACCAAAGCAAACCAACTGCTCAGCCTTTCCTTGGATATTGTAAAAATTACAGTACAGGTGAATGGGTTAGAAAATCAGTATTGAAAGGCAAACCTTTACCTAAGGTAAAGTCATCTATGATGGAGGATTGCAGGAATCGTCAGGCAGAAGGATCCTTTCAATGGGATCGGTTGTCTCAGTTGTGGAACAGCCAATAGGGGGAGGCAGCTTGATGGCCAATGTCTCTAGGACTCTGACCAAATCCAAAATCGTATTATGGGATATCCTCTACTGTTGACTTCTGCTCTGTACTTTTAATATTTCTATTGCACTATTATATTGAGGATTACTTGTTTTCTATGTATTGTATTGAACACCGTTTGACACTAACTGCACATCCAACCTACCTGGAAAGGAGCCTCTCTTTGAACTGCCTTTAGAAAGGTTTCTTCCATCCCCCATACCATCCAAGGGTTTTTAGGAGTTTTTCCCTTGTTTTCTTACAGAGTCAAAGCGGGGGGTGGGGGGGGTGAGCTGTCAAAAGGCAGGGCCTGTCAAAGCCTATTACGGCACTTCTTGGGTGATTTTGGACTATACAAAAATAAATTGTAATTGTAAGGTGCTGAAGAAATCAAAAAACAAATACTTTCAGTGCTGCCAGCTGTGTCCAGGAGAGAATATGCCTTGTGGAACATACTGTAGATAACTGCATCCTCCACCCCAATCTTTGTCTGACAGGTAAACTGTAGTGGGTCCAGGTGGTCTACCAAAAGAGGACTCATAGTCCAGGACCAGCCTCTCAAAAGTCTAAATGATGTAAGTGCCACTAATCTGTAGTCATTAGGTGAAGAGATGCCAGACTTCTTTGGAGGAAAAGCAATGCAGGATATTTTCCCCGCAGCAGTGGCACTTTCTGAAGCCTTATGGACAGAGTGAACAGGTGACAAAGGACACCCCAAAGTTGATCAGAACAAGTCGTAACAACTCGAGGATTGACTCCATCTGGTCCCGCAGCTTTTCTAATGTGTAGCTTCCTCACTTATCTTCTTGCTTGGTCTTCAGTTATGGACAGTCCACACTGATGGTAAAAGGTTGCTACTGGCCATTCCAGATGTGGCAGGAGTGGATGATATAGTAGAGATAGGGTGAGAAGACTGGTCTTTTGGGGGGGGGCGGGCACCGGGGGGGGAGTGGCAGTGGGAGGGAAAAATCAATATTTAAAAAAAAAAAATAATTGGTTCAAGGTGATAGCTTAGTCCACATCCCCATCTAGCACCTGAGCCCAGGATTGCTCAAGTCCAGTAATTATACCTGGTCCATTCCAGACATCCTTCCGTTATTCTTAGCAATTCACTTTTCTATTTTAGCTGTGTAAACATCCTTTCCCTTCACTTAGTTTTTCTTTATCATACGCTGTATGTCCTTCACAGCCTCTGTCAACAAACTTGGATGCTCTCTTTTTCTTATTCAGGAAACCTTTTTCCATCTCCATAGTAATCCAGGGCTTATTGTTTGGAAAGGAAACACATCGTCTTTGTGCGTACCATTGTGTCGACAGAGGATTTAACATAGTCTGTGATGTAATGACACAGTACCTCAATATTGTACCCATGTGACTTGCACAGCATTTCCCAGTCTGTCATTTTGAAGCAGTCAGTCACAGTCATTTCAGCCTGCAGGCTCCACATCTTCACTGTTCAGGTGGTAACAGGTTGCCGTTTAATAACAAGCTGAGAGTCATCATTAAGGTGTTGGTGTTTCGGCTGCTAGGTCTTCATTTGGGGAAGGAGGAATATAAACATCAATAAAGGATAATTTAATTTATATCCATAGGCAAAGAATGTGGATGGATTCTGAGCCACAATTTCAAAGATTGAAATGCAAACTGTAGTTTTGCAATATGCTCCTTTTCACACCATTCCTCATTCACACAGATGACCAGTCAATCTCCTGTCTTTTTTCCCCCCACACCCCACTTTGTTACTGTCTACATGAATTAATATATATGAGAGAGAGAGAGAGAGAGACTAAATCCAACCACCATTAAAACAGCAGGTATATTAGGTTTAAGCCAGCACTCCGTAAAGCAGAAAATGTCACTGTGCTTGTATGCTCTATGACTTGCTCTAAGTGCAGACAGTTCATTCAGCATATTTGGCAGCGATAAAACATTTCACATTACCATAGACTGTAGACCAGTTCTAAATCCTTTTTGTTACTCTGTCTTGTCTGTTTTGTGTAAAAACAAAGCAAACACAGAAGAAGGTGGCTGTTTATTGGTTATATAGAATTCAGAATTTATCTTCTTACATATAAACAATTTTTCAATAGCAAGCCATTAAATATAATGTCCAGTGCTGTGGGGAGTTGCATGTTGTTGCTCCAGGTTCAGTTGGAGTTCTCTTGTATCAAAGTGCACGTTGGGTTTTTGCCACATGATCATTTGTCTGTGGTGTGGGGTCAAGTTGCCTTCCCTAGCTCACTGTTTTGCTCTGTCATGTCCACTACAGTTTCATTGGAAAAAACATTACCATTTCTGGCACAACAGTGTAGGGTACTGATCAGGTCTGACAAACTGCTACATCATTTTTTTTTGCAAAACTCAGGAACTTAAACATTTCAGTCATTTTTGCCTATGCCAGTAAATTCGGCCAACTTTAATCAACATCAACCCCAGCTGGGACATGTAGTATAATTTACTGAATTTATATAAATTCAGTAAATTATGTATATACAGTACTTACTGTATAAGCAGGATACATTATTGCCAATAATTTAATAAGGCTATTTTCTTAAAGACATTTGCCAAACGATTACCCTTTCTTCCTGCAGTCCTCAATCCACTCCTTCATTATAGCACGATAAGTGTCAAGGTCAATAGAGATGTCCCTATGATCTGGGTCCAGCATGTTGCATAGCTCCTCCAGACCACTGTCCTCAGATCCTCGGCTGGTTGTGTGACGAAGATAATCCACAATTCTGGACACAACAACCTTTCCTACAAGATAAAAAAAGGAAATGTATAATCATCTTCTTAACCTATTTATTCAGGGCAGTGTTGTGGGGCAGCTGGAGCCTATCAGAGCAAATATTTGGAACAAGGCAAGAATACCACCTAGACAGTGTTCTAACCTACTGCAGAGTGAACACACACCCACCTAACGGGGCAAATTTAGCATTACTCGTCCATCTAATTTGCAAATCTTTGGACTGTGGGAATAAAACAGGGCACTTGGAGGAAACTCATATAGACACCAAGAGAACATGGAAACTCTGTATTGTAAACATCTAAGGAATAATCGCAAAAAAAAAATATCAAAACAGCCATCTTCGGAGGTTGATGGCAGCATTGGCACTCCAGCCATTGTAGGAAAACTTCACACTGTTCCAGTGTGGTGCTGAGGGGTTTCTTGTTGCACAGCTGCACTCTGGTCCCAATCTAGGTGGTTCATCACGTGGTGAGTGTGGCAACATGTAATCAGCGCATGCTCCCAACCCCTCCCTCATCCCCTTTCACTCAGTCAAACATGAAAGTGAAAAGAGAATCAAAATTTTAATGACACTTTGAAATATTTTTTTTAAAAGAAACTATCAAGTTCATAAACCTGTTAATGATTATGATGCATACATTAACAAATAGCAAGGCATATAGTACTACATGGTGATCCAGATCAAATTATGCAATTTTCATTAGGCTATAACTTAAGTTTATTACATAGAGCATTCACAAAAAGTTATTTTTGTTGCCAATAGATGGCAGCACCTGCCCTGCATTCCAAAATGGTGGGGAGATGGTTGTCAGTTGAACAGCAATTCTTTTGTCTTTTATTGTTTTCCTGCATTGCATTAAAAGTTGCATAATTAGATCTGGACCACGCTATACAATTGCATCAGAGATTAGATATCCTAACGATATGAAAGACTTGTCAAACACACAGGGTTTCATTAGCAATGGAGGTTTTAAATACTTTGTGAAAGGCAATGTATGCTACTTTGCAGTCTATCTCAACACTCCCATCAGTTTTGAATTTACAGGAAATTCATACTATTTGGAATGACAAGATCATTTTTAAAATTTCATGGTTAAAACTTACATTTGTTTTATTTTTCATGAAACAAAACCACCACAGTTCTTCAACACAACAGAAACACCAATCTTTGAATAAATTGCTAAAGACCTATTTTTTGACATTAAACAAATCTTTCAAGTGGCTTACATGAAAACTTATAGTAAAACCTGGTAAATATGCTCTATTGTTTCCTACCACATGTGAGCTGGTGACTCTCTCGGCATTCACTCCTGAGTCACAAAAAATCTCAAGCTGGCTCCTCATTTGAAAAACTCCCTGAATATTAAGTGGTGATATTGCCTTTTCTGTACACTAAGGCATGGACACAGTAAACCGGTGTTATGGGTCAATGTTTAAATAAGAATATTATAAGCATCCAACCCGCTATATCCTAACTACAGGGTCACAGGGGTCTGCTGGAGCCAATCCCAGCCAACACAGGGTGCAAGGCAGGAAACAAACCCTGGGCAGGGCACTAGCCCACCGCAGAATATTATAAGTATGTTGCACCAAATGTTGTGATTAAATTAACTGACTAGCCCAATATAAAGGACTGAAATTAGGTTTGTGTGTTTATGGTTGTTATGGTGTATAAAATCTGTACATTTTGGTTTCCATTATATTTTGTTCGAGACAAGACAACAAATGAACTAAAATCAAAGCAGGTAATTCTTCCCTTACAACTCACTTTTAAAATAGCTGTTTCAACACTGAAAGGGAAGACATGCTGGTGGCTCAATTACAGTACTTTATAACCTGGGAAAGGAAGACTGAGTCGACACCTCAGGCTATTGATTGCTTTATGGATGGACATCTGAGACAACAATTTGGTTTACAGCCTGGGAAAGGGAAGATCTACTGACACCTCAGGATCATTAAAGGTTTTGTTGTTTGGGAAAACGGACAGTGAATTAATTCATCAATCATATTGACAGCCAGCCAACCATGTGCATGTGTTGTGAAACCAAGGCATGACATTTCATAATAAATATGCCTTGGTTTGAAAGCAACGTCAGAAGAAGAAAAAGCAAAGGAGAAGAAGAAAGTACAGAAAGAAGAGGAACGGATGAAGATGGCACTGGTCGTCAGAAAGGCATCATGAACATAGATTGCTAAATCAAACGCCTCCCTGGGACATTCATCCTTGTCATCTGTAACTTTTTCATAAGCTTTTCTAAAGACTATATATATTCAGACTTTCCTATCAGTACCTATTTTCTACAATTCTTTGTTCCAGTGGTATTATTATTATTATTATTATAATACTATGCTGCTTTTAACTTTCTGCGCTTTGTCTTAAGGTCTAGAGTGATTGAAGTAATAAGTTGGATTTCTTTGAGCACCTAGGTGCAGCCGGGTTTTTGCCATTATTTCTGTGCTGCAGGGTTTATTTTGGCTGCGAGTGAGGAGCTCCACTCAATAGTTGGGGAACATTACAAAAAGAAGGTATTCTTGGCTGATAAAATGGCCTATAGTCAAGAGTCCTGAGTCTTTGTATGTTTAAATGTATTCTTGTAGACCAAATTAAATTTAGGTCTGAGATATCATTAAAACATTGTATGTTGTTCATGCCGATAATAAGCAAGTTTCTTGAAGTGTGGAGTGACAGGTGACAGGCTGTGTTATTCCTAAAGCACTTGTGTGGTTTAAAGTGCTGGAGGTTAATCAGTGTGTGCGTGTCATTCATAGGGCACTGTTGTTGTTAGGGTCTGTGTGTAGGCATATAGCTATGTATGTGTGTGTTCATTTTAAAGTGCAACAGTAGACCAACCCGATAACGAACTGGACAAGAACACTTACCCTTGCGAAAACAGGTAAAGTAGAGGGAAATACTACGGTAATACAATGGTTAAAGTGGGCTGCTTTGGTAAGATAAGGATGATGTCAACATCAGCTCAGGCAACCTGTCAGGCTAACTAGTCGGTAAAGATACACCTTTATAAGAAGCCCACAGAAACTTAGACTTAACTTGCAGACATCTGGTATGAACTTTTCAGCTTAGTTTTAGAAGATTAGTATGGACAGTGAAGGAAAAAATTAACCTCATTCCTCTCCACAGACAGTGTCTATGGTCATTTCTTCTCCTACCCAAGGAGAAAACAGAAGGGAAAAAAAACTGGTAACCAATGGTATGTTGGTTAAAATTCTTCTAATGGAGCAAGATAAGATGGCAAGATACTAGTGTACAGTAAATTATCCCAAAACCATATTACACAAAAAAGCAGATGCCTGAAGATGTCCCTGACAAGGAGAGAAAGAGATTGTTCTGGCAGTCAACAAGAGAGATGTGTGCAATTTAATATTTATTCTAGATGCATAGTGTTTAACAAAATATTAAGGATGAGGTTATTTCATCTAAAGTTAACTGCAGTTTATCATCTAAAAATATAAATGAAATGTTCTAATCTTAATGCTGTCTTAGATCATGTAGAGGTGAGTGCTGATGTGAATACTGGTATACTTTGAAGATTTATAGCGGTGATAAAGGCAAAATGTACTGCAGGTACTCCGTCTACAGTATATAGTAAGGAAAGGTTTGGAAAGCTGACCAGGTTTCTTCTAACAAGGTCTTTGCATGTAATAAAATTGCTTGGTAAATAATTACATATACAGTACAAAGTACTTATGGCAAAGTTGTACAAAGGATACCAAGACACTGCCACTAACAAATCTCAAACTCACATATAAAGTGACAAATTAGAGTTCCTCAACACAGCTAACCCAAGAGGTACACGTTCACTTCAGTCTGACTGCAATAATTTTCTCATTTATCTTTGCAACCCAGTTGTATTACTGAAAATATGATAAATATCCTGCTACACTCTGCTCTAGGATTTCTGAAGAAATAATTTTGTCTTTGGCCTTAACAAAATTACAATTCCAAGAATTTTTCTTGAGGATTCACCAATATAAAGTACAACACTCTGCAAAAGTACAAGGCACTATAGATTTTTATATACATTTCTCTTAGATGTTAATTATTTTTTTTCTTCTACACTACTATCAGTAGAAAAGATTAAACTTGCCATTTCAAGCATTCATTTTCCAAAATGTAAATGATTCAATTATTTTTTCTTTAAAAAGAGCACTTTTCAGTTATAAAACTGATGAGTTTGTAGATATATAACCCAGCGCACGATAAACGGTAACAAACAGATGCCACTGATTAACAACATAAGTTGATTGAACGAAACTGATTAACTGAAACAGATATGGGTTTAGAAGAAATAAAACGGGTAAAGGACAGCTAAATTAAAAAGTAATAGTGTGTCAGATGTGAGATTAAACTTCAAAACCTCAGTTTTTGCAATATGGGAATGAGTAAGCACATCAACAAGGCACAAGGTCATAATTTTGAATCAGCAAGGTGTCTCGCAGGCAGACATTTCATGTCAGTCAGGAGTTAAGATGTTCTGAAGAGGCAAGGAAAAGGTTAAGGCTTAAGACCAAAAACAGAGTGTAACAGATGAGGGAAATATCAACCTAATATCCCTACAGAAGAAATTCAGCTCCAAACTCACAGAACCCACTGCAACCCAAGTATTCCCCTATACAGTCTACAGAATTTGTCAAAAGTGGTTTTAATAAGAGTTGCTACAAAAAACATTCCTCGGAAGTAGGTGCAAAGCAAAGAGACTTGCCTATTTGCAAAAACACAAGAACTAGAGTGCTGAATAACAACAAAAAGTGCTCTGGAATGACAAGTCAAAATTTTTAATTTTTGCCTCAAACAGGATACAATTTGTCTTTAGAAGAGAAGTACATGGATAAGTATCTGCAGCCTAGGGTTGTGCAATGCAGACATTTTCTTCAGGTTTGGGGTAGCATTTCCGTAAATGCAGTTGGTGATCTGGTCATAATTAATGGAATGCTCAATTTTGAGAAGTGCAAGAGATTCTTATCCATAAAGGAATTATCTGATCACACATATCTTAATTCAGAAGAATTACAACTATAAACAAGATCATAAAGAATGTTCTTGGTCAAAAAGAAGAACAGAGAGTTCTGTAACAGATGTTACAGTGTGCACAGAGTTCCGATCTTAATTTAGGCTGTCTGAAATTACATGAAGAGACAAAAACAAGCAAGACTGCCAAAGTATGCAGAAGAATGTGTGCACACAATATGCTTAGAACAACCAACCAGTTAAATTTCCCCATAAAACTGCACAACAGTGTACCAAGGATAACTGCTGTAGCCTTATACTGCTGTGTACAGCAAATTGATATTTTACATTTTTCATTGAGATTTTCACTTTTCATAATCATTTTACACGTACATTACTTTTGCATAGTAATGCCATAAATAAATTTTAACACCAGCTAATGAGAGGAGTTAATTAAAATCTTTAAAATATTGTGCACTAATGATTTCAAAGTCCAGACTTCCTCCAGACCTGTGACAGCTTTAACTAGTTAAAAGTAAAAAGATCAACCCTGAGAAGTCAAGTGGCTTTATTCTCATAACACTATTAGAGTGCTGGGTAATGAACTAAGGCAATGGATTTGAAACCACAATGCTGCCAGTTCAGTCCCTATATCTAACTCATTGTGATCCTAAGCAATGTTACTTAACCTGCACATCCTTCAGTTTAAAATACTTTTACTACATTTTGTAACTGTAAAAGAGATTAAGAATGACATTAATTATGGAAAAGGCTGTATCAGCTATCTGCATGCATGACAGTGTGTTATGAAATCCTTGTATATCCATTTCCTAAATATGTTTTTAATTAAATCAAGACAAAATTTTTGTGACAGTGAATAATGTTAACAAGATCAATACTGTACTCTTCATAGGACAATGCCACAACATTCACTCAAGAGAACCATTTAAAATTGATTAACTGCTCTGTATTCCCAATTTAACTTTCAAATTATCATCACTGTAAACCAAATAAGATGCAGGCTGTCAGGAGCAAAGCAAAAAAAAAAAAAAAAGCATCCTTTTGTCACTAAACACCTTGTGTGCGGAAAACAGTAGATGTTACCCACCTCTGCGCCGAGTGTCACAAGCATGAAAAATGGTATCAAGAAGATCCTCTTCAGAAATTAAGCTTACTTCAGTAGAGCCATCGAATTTGCTTTCAGTTCTTGTTCTGGAAGCTGGATAGAAACCTAAATTCATTTTGGCAATATAAGCACTTAAACTAGTAACAAGAAGTCTTTTAACTTTGATCGGTTACACAATAAAAATCAGGAAAAAATAAATAAAAAAAAAAAAATCAACTTAAGACACCTGAAGCATTATGGTTATAAACAGTTTAGAAGCCGCTTATAACAAATCATTTTGCAATAATTTGAAGCAATCTAGTACATTTAACAGAATTTAAGAAAAGAGACATAGCAAACTGTTTAACATGTCTTATGTACCACTAACAGGAAATGAAATGATAAACTACCAGTCCTGTTAAACATAGCCCTAGGGTAACCATTCAACTTCTCAGATTACACAGTTGTGTAATTAGAACTTGATTTCCATTAGTAAGTGCAGTGTTCTTTTGTACATTTTTCTCAATCAAAATTCAACTGTGCAATATTAGACTTGGTTGGACAAGTTATCAATACAAAAAGCATACTCTGATAAATAACTCAAAAGGATATTCTTGGAACAAATTACTATCTACTAGAAGATATGATAATAAACATCATTCCAAACTTTGCATACAATGATCATACTTTTCTACTAGTCATAAAAGAGGTAAAAATTTAAGGCTTCATTCCAACATTGTATGACTGCTGGAAACATTTCAATAAATACAATATACAGTATGCTACCCACATGCAATTGATCTCAGGATTTTTTAATTACTATTCTGAAAAGCAACAAAGTATTACCTAATTTGTGGATAATGAACATTTGCCACATTTTCATAAGGGATTCCTCCAACATTTCAAAGATGTTTGCAAAGTGAATTAAAGACTGTATGACTACATCTAGTCATACTGAACCTATCAGTGAGTTTGCAATGGACAAGCATCTTGTGTACGTCTAGTTTATGCCCTGAATCTCTTATTGCTGGGGTAGGCCATGGTTAAAGAAAATGGATAAACAGTTTGAGATTTTTCTGTAGCTGATGCAAATTCTGTTTAAATTAACAAAAAACATTTATAATTAAGATGTAAATCTTAACTCACTGAAAAACTATCCTTCATGCATTTACTTTGCAGCCATGAGTCTCTTCTTTTAATGATCATGAGGCAGAGCAACAGCTTTTTTTAAATGGGCACATCTGAAACAATGAAACTTTCTTACCTGTATCTTCTCCTAGAGAAAGCCTTTTAACAACAAAAGACTGGCGGGATTTTTGTGAGTGTACACGAGAGCTTACATTACAAAGCATTGGACTTCCCAAATTATTATCCACTTTATCGAAAAATATACTTTTGCACTCTGCATTGTTGCCGATGGAAGACTGTTGGAAAGTGAAGCAGCTCTCCCTGGGCAGGTTGGCAGGAGTAGAACAACTGCGTGTCCAGGGCCAAGGAAGTGTTGACTGGTCATTTTTCATACTAGAGATGGTATAGGTGGCATTAGCAGGAGACCGGCTATCTACACTCCACTGAAGGCAAGATGATTTGTCTGGTGTTTCCCTGTAGTTTAATTTGTCACAATCAGGGCTTGAAAAGAATAGCAAGTCCTTTTCATCTTTTATAGTCCTGTTCTTGAGTATCACTTCCAAGTTTTTCTTTAGATTAGTCTGTGGGCTATCAAAGTTACGAGATAGGAATTTTGGGATCTGCAATGTTGGATTAGCCTCCTGATCCAGTCTTTGAATTGTCTGGATTTTTCTGCATATGCTGTCTACTGGGTTGTGTCGCTTCTGACTTGATCCATTTTCCACTGCCATATTCATCATCTCAACATGTGCAACATTAAATATTTGAACTTTGTGCACTTTTCCTGGACTGTTCTGCAAAAAGAGTAATAAACCACCAATCAGAAAATAAAATTGTCAGGATTACAACTATGAATTACAAATCAGTAATTTACATTTATATGGACACACCTATGTAATATAAGAAACAATTAAATATTTTGAAGTATGTCAAAGGAACAATAGAACCTAGTCTTACTTGCTTTTTATGTAAAGATACAACTTCAGTATTGACTTTTCAATTACCATTTGCATTGCTTATCTAGAAGAAATCACCACACTAAGTTTTAACCCAACCTGAAATTCTCAGCGTAACTTCTGAGCTTTGAAATGGTTTTAAAAGCATGTATAATAGTTAGGGTTTTAATGTCCTAACTACATACAACTTTAAGACGTTGTGTCACTAGACCTCTGCTATAAGGAACACAAGATACCAACTACCCAGCATAGCCAAAACATTGCATCTCCAAAGTTGTTTATTTTTCCAGGGTGGATACAACCCAATACTTCCATATAAATGCAATTTTCTCTTTCATAAGAATCTGAATAGGTTTCCCTAGAGCATTTGTATGTGCACATAAAAAATCTGCATTACTTTATCTGTAATGCATGTGGTAAGTCAAGATAATAAGACTCACAAGTGCATCGTTCTTCAAACAACTGTAATCATCAGGCTTCCTGACATATGTAAGCGAGCTTCTAAAAGACTGTGTGCCTTTAGATGTACCACAGTTTTACTGGGGAAGATAGAATGGAAAGCCATAGATAGAACAGATATAATTTACAGAAAACACTAAAAGGACAGCCTTTTTAAAACTTTGTAAAGTCTAAAATTAAAAGGCAGATCCATGATCACAAATTAAATCTGCCAAAATGTTTCATATGTGTATGCAGAAATATCGGGAAAGGACACCAAGCTGCAAAGAACATGTCAACATTTGCTGGAATTGCTATTGTTTATAGAGTACTGATTTCTCTCTTTTCAGATAATGCTCAAGTATCAGTTCATATTTATTTCAGAAACCTTTTCATAATGTTGGGGGGAGGGGACTAGCTTTATGTTTCTAGTGGGGATGCAGACATTTCCATTTTATGCTCTTTTAGTTTTCTAGTTGTAATCCATATTTAAATCACCAGCAGTAATGTCACTCAAAAAGACATCTTTGTTGTAAAAAAGTGTCTACATAAGTCCAAATATAGCATTAACATACCTTTGTGATCCGAGGGCTTGCTTTTATAGAAATGATGGTTGGGTTTGGGAGAAAGGGTACTCTTAACTGACATGAAATAAAACTATTGAATTCAAAAAGTATGCACAATGCTACTTTCTAGTATACCTTATCATTTACCATAAACACCTTTTCTGTTATTATTAAAAAAAAAAAAAAAAAAAACCAACAATTACAAACAAATGCTTAAAAAGTTCTTTCTGTGCCCCATGACCTTGCTGATATGGGATTTAAACCAGAAACCTCACCCATTGGATGTAGACACAACATCATTTTAACATTTCTTATAAGTCAATTCTCATTTTTCAGGGTATCTGCTTACTTAATATAAACTGTAAACATACAAGGATCTGAATATTTATTTCCTGCTGTCCTGTAATATGACTGGTAGCTTTAATTTGTACTTAAATGTGTTGATATGCTCTTCTTGCAATGCAGATACCAAAAGGACACACACTGTCCCAAATTGCCTCCTATGACTCGTACTCCAATAGAATTCAATGTAACCCAGCATCTTTCAAATCATATTTGTACAGTTGCAAGTCTTCTGGCACCCTCAATGCTGATGTGTATTTAACTCCACATTACTAAGTGTGTGATTATATAAAATATTTTCAGTTCATTGTCCCCAAAAAAAAAAAAAAAAAAAAGTAAAATTCCACTCAATGCCAGTAATCCAAGTACATGTTTAATTTGGAGAATGTGTACCTCTACTTGTAGTTCCACACCATGTTACCCAGTTCAAAAATGGAAGCATTACATTTATGAAGAAGAGACTGTTAATGGTGAATACTGGTGTATAACTGTACAAATTAGTGGAATTAGAATTTTTTGCAAGCTGGGACCTACAATACAAAACAATTATGACAACCATATTGCAAAAAAGCATATACATCAGCAAGAGCAAGAAAGGCAGATTTAAAACCATTTTGGAACACAAAAAATGAATATAAAAACTGAACAAAGATTTAAACAAAAATCCAAAAAAAAAAAAAAGTTCTTTAACATTCAGCTACACTCTTAAAAGCAAAGCTGCCAAAAATTGTCTTCAAAGAGATGCCACAAGAGATACTGCACCTAAAACACCATCTATATGAAGGATTCAGAAAAACAACAGATTCTACAAATAACTGCAAATCTGCTATATAATAAAAACACTAAGGTTTGTGTGTCCAGTTCCTCAAAGCAATTAGTTTGGTCAATCAGGCTTTTTTTTTGCAATTGGTCGGTTTGGCTTTGGTGACACACCAGAAGAGGAAGTGTGAGACGCACAATGAGGAGTAAAGAAGAGGCATACTGAGAGAGCCACCTTCAAAGACGTCAAGTATAAAACCAGACAGGAGGCAATAAAGGCGTCTCAAATGAATGACAGAGTCTGAGATGCAGGCTTTGAGAGAATGTACTCGACAGAGGGAGAACCTGTGAAAAGAGGTTCAGCGACGCACAAATACAGTGCTAAGGGTACATGTCAGAGGGGGACATTTTTTTTTTTTTATTTCCTGGGTAATCCTGTTACTGATTGTTGTCACGGCTGTCTGCAGGATGTAGGTATTTGCTGTCCTGCAAAGGAGTCATTGCTTTGAAGTTTTGGCTGGTTGAGTATACAAACAATATAAAGTTGTGATAACAGAACTGCTCCTTCCTTGGAGGATGTTTGTATTTACCTAACTTGGAAATTACATGTCTGACAATATTAGTTTCTAATCAGCATATCTGTACTCATTCATGGTTGGTAACAATAAATTTTGTTAACTTGTGTTTTCATTAATTGTTCAACCCAGAAAATTTAGATGTGCTTTTGTTTAAACCGATTGTCCAGGACTGACAACAGCAGGGACTGAAGGAGATTTAAACTTCTAGGCAGGAGAAGGCAAAGAGGGACAGTCCACTGAGAACTCTGCCAAGACACTCTGACAGAGCACAGGGGCTTGCAGGCATACAAGGGTACGTGGCTGGCACGACATGAGGCACAAGGATGGCAACACTTACTTCCAGGGAGGAAGAGGCAGTTCCACAAGGAGATGCCAGTTGTGGGTCCAGCGAGAGAAGGAAGCCACATGAAATGACCGAGCAAAGCTGGCAGACGAGAAATGAGGCGTGCCTAGATCACAGCAACACATGGAGCCCAGAGTGGAAAAAAAAGGAACAACGAAGAGACACTGATGGGGATTCAACGATTTGACAAAACTTCTGTTTTGAAACGAGTGTCCGGTGAACAGAGTGCATCCGTGAACAGTTGGACGATTAGTTGTTGGGGTAACACAACTGGACTCTGCACCACTAGAGGTTGTATCCTCCAATCCTTGTTTTTAATGAACCTTTAGAGGGTGGACTGTGTTATTTCCTTTTTTTTTTTAAAAAAAAATAAAAAATAAAAAAATCAGGAACGAAATCCCCTTATGTTCATTTATCTTTGTAATGTACTTTATACTGTCTTGTATAACAGAAGTTAGTGTTGCTTTTCTGAAATTACTGTTGTGTCTTTCATTGTGCGTTTACTCACCGCCCAATTTAAACAAACCTGTGTGCTATTAATCGGTAAATTTCAAGAGTCCCCAGTCTCTTAATAAAACTGGATGGCGTATTCGGATATTTTAACTGTGTCTAGGTTAGATTACCTGTAAGTGTGATCAGACACCTGTCTCATACACATAGCTTAATTATTCTTTGACAGGTACAATGGCTAATAGATTTGTAAAATACCACTGGGTTCATGAATCTAAAAGGACTGATGCTAGATACAATGACATACCTCAAGTTCAGGTTTTCTTGATCTGTCAGGATACTGTGACGTTGCCTACTGCACTTTAAAAATTTCTGATTTGTCCACCTTTTCAAAGTCCAAAGGAGCAATTTTGTATATAAAGAACTCTTCCCAGAATTAAACGGTTCCTCATCAAGCAATGATTTTATGTGGAACCATACCACCCACTAAAGAAACACTATTTTTAAGAAAGTATGGAATAAGAAAAAGTAATCACAGGTTATTGCTGCAAAAAAGTTCTCAGATTGTTTTATAATTATTTGTGTAATGTAAATTATTTAAGCAAAAAGTTTATGAGAACACATGCAAATGGATACAATTTAATATCTAATGTTTAGCTTACAATTTATTTTATACTACAAGAAGTGTGTTTTTGGTTCCCAAAGGATTCATCCATATGAATGTTTCAAAAAGAACCTGTGTTTAAGAGTTGTATCTGGTTTCAAAAATGGTTTATAAAATAATGTTAAATACCAATGGACTCCAAACTTTAAAGAGACTCTTGCTGCATACAATAACACAGTCAAGTTCAAGTTTTCTTAATCTATTAGTACTTAGATAATTATTAAAGATTTGTTTCAAACCTTTTCAAAGCCCCCCC
>JANRMT010062792.1:23663068-23698933 GCA_026402145.1 Polypterus bichir lapradei | reverse complement strand
AAAAAAAAAAAAACAAAAAAAAAAACAAAGTTATACAGGCTCCATACCAGGATGAAATAGCCGTTTGTCAAGCAGTGGTTCAACAAGGAACCACACTTTCCAGTAACATGCCATTAAAAACTAATATTTTTAAGAGTGTACTGTAATTAAACATAATAGATTTTGGGTTTACTGGAACATATTTCAGGAGCCACAGCAGCCTCTAGGCCTGAGCTTGAAAATGCCTTCTAACACCATCATGTCCCGTTGAGATGAGCTTATTTCAGATGATGTCTTCAACGTTACATTTATTTTCTAATATTCATCACCAATCATGTTAACCCTGTTCATTACCATGGAGCCAAATAATTCTAAAGTCTGTCTTGTGTCCGAATAAGTTAACCTTTACAATTGATCACCTGCGCGTGCATGCACTGGTGATCTATGTAAATTTGGTCTATCAAAGACCAATCTCGCAAAATCAACACGTTCAAGTTTAACAAAGAGACGGGCATGCAAGAGGTATTGCGAAAATATATACAGACATTAAGGGAAAAAAAAAGTTCTCACATTTTCGCTAATGATGAAATACACAGTAAAAAATGTTAAATAAATACGCAGTTTTCATATTTAAATCTTTCAAATACCCTTTCTTTTGTCATTATGATGTGGTTACAAAGTTAAAGGATAGACCTGAAACTGGCTAAAGCGTGTCGGCATAAACTGTCCGTAATAAAAGCTGCGAGCGTTACTGTACACAAGAACCGTCAAGGGTATAAAGGTATACACGAATTTATCCCGGCCTCAGGATCCAAATTGCTCAAAAAACAGTTACTTTATTCGAACACAGTTGGGGAAAGCGACTACACTATTTCTCTTGAAAATACGCCTGCGTGCCGATACTTTCCATTCATGCACAAACCAAGTCACAACTTAAAGATGCAAATACAAACTTACCTTTCCAAAAACTCGCCTCTCAACAATTCAGCTGTTACCTTGTAACTTTTACAAAAGGCAACGCGCCACTGCACGAAGCAAAGATGACGTAGGAGAGTTGAGCACCTGCAACACCGGATGTCTAATTAATAGGTCGGCACACTCGGTCCTGTAATGCAAGTAGCTACATTTACGCAGAGGGTCTTTAAAGCGTTGACACTTTATATAGATTTAATTAGATCAGTGTTTGATTATGGTTGTATAGCTTGTGGGTCAGCATCGCATTCCAGTTTTAAAAAATTGGATGTTATGGAGCATCAGGCTTTGAGAGTAAGATGTGGTGCTGTTAAATCCTCACCTATAACTCTGCAGTTCATGGGTGAAATGCCATCATAACTTCGGAGATTACAACTTTTGGTACTTGTAATGTATTGGGTAAAAACTAAAGGGCATAAGAAGGATAATCCTGTAATTAGTAAATTGAGAGATTTTTGGGAGCATCATAAAAAGTATTATTAATTTTGTGGGTGGGTTCTGCACAGGCTGAAAAAATGGGGTTAATGAATTATCAGATTAGTCCAACAGTGGAACTCACTGTTAACCCCACTGTGGTCTTTTTCATTGACATTAGTAGACGTTAGGGTGTATGATTTAATAGATGCAAATAGTCAAGGTGTGTCTGAAAAGATGATAGTAAACACATACAGTATATTACTTAAAATTATTATGGAATATTAAGGATGTTTATGGATTGATCCAAAGATAGCCTGATGTTAAGTACAGCATCAACATTTTGTATCCCAGAATTTCAGCATCAGCTTTTTGTATCCCAGAATTACGTGTACATGAATAAAAGACCATCTGATTATTTGTCATTATTTACAACTGAGCTCATAGCCCTTATTTTGGGCCTACAATGGATTGAAAAATTTAGTCCAAACAGGGTACTTATCTGTTTTGATTTTTGTTTTCTGTCTTACAGAGTATTAAAATGAGTAATTCTTCATCAAGGCCAGAATTACTATTAGAAGTGATTCAGGCATTGTATCGGTTGTAGAATATGGGTGTTTATGTTCGTTTTTTATGGGTTCCATTGCATGAAGTGGTCAAAGAAAACAAAATATTTGATGATTTGGCCAAAAAAGCCACTAAATATACTTTTATTGATTTGCAGATGACATTTGGTAAATCAGATTAAAAGTCTGGTGAGACAGAAAATTGATTAGATGTGGCAAAAAATTTGGGATGCTGATGCTAAGGGAGGACATGTGTATAGGATACAAAGTGTAGCTGGATCCATGGGAAAAGAGGGCAAAATGAGAAGGGAAGAAATTATATTAACACACTTTAGAACTGGGCACCAGGCCCGCACCTGGAGGGGGGGACAACCATGACACTTGTCAGGGGCCCGAGCTAGATAGGGGCCCGCCCTTTTTCGAGTTTTTTTTTTTCTCGAAAGGTCCATTATTAACGCACATATTTGAAACAAGAAAGTGGCCTGAACTCTGTCAGCTGCCTGGGGCCCAGAATTTCCTAGGTGCGAGCCTGTGGGCATGCTAGATTAAATTATACACTAGTATCACTCTGGAGTATGTAGATATTGTAATCAATTAGAGAAAGTTGAACATATCTTATAAAGGTGTGTGGCATATAAATTACAACAATTTCAATATTTTAAATCCCTGGGAATGAGTAATTTCACATTGCAACAATTATTGAGGTAGGGAGATGAGATTAAATTTATTCATAGATCCATATTCTGTTATTTAAAAATGATAGGGTTATTAGAGAGCATTTAATTGGAAATATAAAGTAAATCGTTTAGGTATTTTTTTCCCTTTTCTGCATCACACTCCAGTCCAGGTGGTGGTGGTAATGCACCTTAAGTTGATTTGCCAACCACCATTAAACAAAAGAAGAAGTGGAAAAAGAAAACAGTGTTACTGTGACAAACTGCTGCACCATAGGCCACATAAACAAGAGAAAAGAAGAAAATGTATGCATAATCGATAGAGGAAATCCTCTAGTGGAAATGTTGCTGATTCTCATTTCTTAATCTGATAGCAGATCTTGCCTTTAATTAACTTAATTACAATGAGTGTCTTGGTGTGGTCTATCTGAAGTTTTCTCCCATTGTTTAAGTGATTTTTTCTTCTGGTAGTCCAGTTGTCTACCCACATCACCAAAGGTGTGTTGGTTAGGGTTATTGAAGATTACAAGATTTATCCAGAGGGAGTGCGCATAAGTGGGCACTGTGATGGATTGGCACCCTGTCCTGGGCTGTCTGCTGAATTGCTGGAGGACTCTGTATTTTTTATGAGTGAAACACATATACAACATATATATCTTTCATATGAGTGGACCAGACATTATAAATATTCTAGTGTATTTTAAAATATATTTAAAAATGTGAAATACGTGCATTCCACATTGAATAACCAGCAAACATAGTGGTTCCCTTGGAACAAAACTTAAAAGTGCTCTGAAGCTTAGAGGTTTGCCTATTCCTGCATTGTAATAGATATAATGGAGTATAGTAAGTGTGTATCATAGAAGTTTGTTACATGATTTGATATGTTGGGTGATGTTAAACTTTTAGCTGAAAAAATACTCCTAAGGAGAAATAACAGGGAGTATTTATATTTTGGACTTTTGATACTATAAAGGATATAATATTATTTCCTGTTGAAACATTGTGTTCAGCTGAAATAATGGGGGCTATTTTAATCTTAGAATGTGTATGAGAGGTCCGTCCATTTACCCATTTTCTTATACAACACTTTTAAAAATAACGCTCCCAAAGTTTTTCTTCAGAGCAAAGCCATCGGGGAACCATTTTTGGTTACTAAAGAACTATCCATGTGCAGGTTCCAGAAAAAAAAAAAAATTATTTAGATCCTTAACAGGCTCCATGATAACTGAGCTGTGAACCACAAATGGGTTCCTGATTTTAAAAGGACTCATACTGCATACCATAAAACAGGGTAAGTTCATGTTTTCTTGATCTTTTGCATCTTACTACGTAGCTGACTAAACATTAAGCATTTCTGTTTTGTTTGCATATGAGGATCCTTTTTAAAGTCCAAATAACCAATTTAATTTGCAGAGAACCCTTACCAGAGTGAACTGGTTATTCGTCAAGCAAAGGTTCTAACCACACAAACCAGTAAAGTGCATTTTGAAGAGTTCACTCTCTCTAGTACAGGGTTCTATGGAGTTTCAAGGGTGAAACCAACCTCAGAAAAGATGCCTGTCCATACACAGCAAATTTATACACAGAACATGTTCAGTGAAATTGGGCCAAATTTAGAGCCAGTTAACATGTATATCTCATGAATGCAGGAAAAACCTGGACTATCAGGAGAAAATGCATTCAGACACAAGTAGAACATGCAAATTCATTCTATACAGTAACCGGGCTCTGAAACAAATCTTCATCTCCAGAGTTCAGAGGCAGAATCATTAACGACTTCAGTACTGTGCAACCCAAAAGCACAAAGCATTATTCTACATTCAGATTCTTAATAAGCTTATCTTCCTTGTAAAATTGTAAATGATAGGTTTCAGGAATTTCTGTATCTATAGGATATATTGTAATTTTCAATCATTAACTTTGTGAAACGTTTGGTATCAGCTCATGTGAAGGTCATGAGAACTTAGACTGCTGATTCAATATTTAACAATAAATTCTGGTTTAGTAGAAGATGGAAATGCCCAGTTAATAGTAAATAAAGTTACAATAATTATTAGAATTACAGATATTGCAGTTATATCAAAAAGAAAGGAAGGCCAAATATTCAGTTGGCATGGAAATAGCAGGCCATTTAAATATGCCAGCATTCTTAAACCTGCTTAATCTAATTCAGGGTCATGGGAGGCAAAAGGCTTTGCTGGAGCACCAGTCCATAGCATAGCCCTCTCATGCATACATCTAAACTGGCACTAGCATTGAATATATGAAACGTGTATAAGTATAAGGAGAATGTTCAGCCTACACAAAGACAGTAATCAGGTGTGAGAGTCAAACTTGGGACAATGGATCCACAGGGCAGCAGAGCTAATCTCATTGAGCGCATGCCTCTCTGCCGTTTACATATGTAAAAAAAAAATGTAAAGTAAATAAATAAAAAAATAAATATTTAAGGCAGACAGTAGTTGACTCTGTAGAATTTTTAGTTCCAGATTGCACTATTTTGACATGCTGTCATCATATCTTATTAGTCACTTACTTTACATGTAAGAATTTGGAATCAGTTTTCAATATCAGTGACATGTCTGCTTTTATATTATTGTTTGTAGTTGAAATTACACTTATTATAGTCATTTTAGGATTACATTAACTGAAAATAAAATTTGAAAAAGTCCAAGTTAGAACTGTGATTGTTTGGTATCCTGAACGATGAAAGTTTAGTTAAGTGCTTGCCAGACTCATTTAACTGAGTCTTTTACTTTGTAGAATTCTTTCTCTCTTGCACTGAAATTACTCCATAAAAATTATGTTCTGTTTCATTTTTGTAATAATCGTTTACTGGAGACTCTGATTGGAAACTGAGAGATTTTAATTGGAGACTGAGACATGCCACATGAGAGGTTGGGCATCAACTAAAAAGAAATGGATGTTTAGGGTATGGTTTGTATATGGGTGCAAAATTGGTTCAGACACAAGAAGCAGAGGGTTATGGTGGGCCGAACCTTGCCAGAATTGGGTGACATTAAGAGTGGTGTTCCACAGGGGTTGTTGTTAGGATCACTGCTACTTTTATTATATATAAATGATTTCGATAGGAATATACAGTAAGTAACAAGCTGGTTAAGTCTGCAGATGATACCAAGTTAGGTGGATGTGCAGATAATCTAAAATCCATCCAATCATTACTTGGACAGCATACAGTCTTGGGCAGGTATGTGGCAGATGAAATTTAATGTAAGTAAATATAAAATATTACATGAAGGAAGTAAAAATGTTGGGTATGAATACACAATGGGAGGTGTGGAAATCAAAAGTACACCTAATGAGAAAGATTTTGGAGTCATAGTGGACTCAACACTATCAACTGCCAGACAGTATTCAGAAGCCATGAAGAAGGCAAACAAAAATGTTAGGTTACTATAGCATGATGTGTGGAGTACAAGTCAAAGAAGGTTAGGCTCAAGCTTTATAACACACTGATGAGGTCTCATCTGGAGTATTGTTTGCAGTTTTAGTCTCCAGGCTATAAAACAGACATAGCACTGCAAATAAAGTCCAGAGCAGAGTGACTGGGTTGAGTCCAGGGCTACAGGGGATGAGCTATGAGGAAAGATTAAAAGAGCTGAGCCTTTTCAGTTTAAGCAAAAGATTAATTAGATTATTGATTATTATTGATTGAAATGTTTCAAATTAAGAAGGGAATTAGTAGAGTGGATTGAGAATGTAACTTTAAAATGAGTTTATCAAGAACATGGAGACACAGTTGGAAATTTATTAAGGTTAAATATTACAAAGTTTTTCTTTACACAGAGAATCATACACATATGGAATAAGCTACCAAGTAGTATAGTAGAAAATAGTACTTTAGAGACCTTCAAAACTACTTTTAGAAGAATTAAGTAGATAGGACTGGCAAGCTTTGTTGGGCTAAATGGCCTGTTCTCGTCTAGATTGTTCTAATGTTTTAATGTTTTGGATCTCTCAGATTTTCAGAAAGGAAAGTAAGGAAGAATCCAGAGGTTTCCAGTTAAGCTCCACATGTGTTTAGTTATATAAACTATGGTGATAGAGTGCTTCACTGTCAGTTGTGCAAATAGAAATGTACTTTGTACACCTGACAATAATTTTTAACAAGCTACATTTTTTTCAATATGTAATTCATGTGGTTATTTTCTGTTTGGCCCCTTTAGCTACCACACTGTTTCAGACTTTATTATCCTGTCTATTAGCTCTTTCTATTAATCCACTTTTATAAATGTTATGAGTTATTGCTTCTTTTTTAACATTTTAAGGTTCTTCACAGTGTTTATTTCTCTAGACTTTAATATGTATTTAAATTACCATATGCAGTACTGCTTCTGTTGAATGTAGCATGATGCATTACAGTCCCAGTGACTTTAATTTGAATTTTGGCTCATTCACAGTCTGTGCTGAAGTTACCCTTTCCCTTATTGTTAATGTAGATTCCTTTTAATACTCTGCTTTTTTTTTTGCACATCCCAAGACCATGCTGACAAGAGGCAGTTTCACATCCAGTACAGACTGCATTCTTCAAGGTATGGATTAAACCAAGTGCTGGAAATTTTCTGGAAGGCCTATATTGTGTAAGAACAACAACAACACAAAGACATAAAGAATTTGGGACACCGTAGTGAACCCTGTATAATTGGCAGATCGAAAAAAAAACAATTGAAAATGAGAAAAATGTCTTTTCAGACAAAAGTCTCCATTTAACTGGCTCCAAGGTAGTGGAAGAACTGGTTTTTACTCTGGAGGACAGGAAGAGTCGGATTCTGGTGTTCCTAAAAGCATTCTATTGTATTACACAGTACATCCAAGATTCTCTGTAATCATACAGGTTAAATACATGGTAAATATAGCATAATTAGGGACACCTACTCTAAAGTGATACCATTAAATTTATATGAACCTTGAAGTTGTCTTCCAAGCGCACATGCATGACATTTGACTCAGTTGCATCAGAAAGTTGCTTCAAAGTTTTTAGCCACATGCTCAAGGTGCAAATTCCCAATCATTTCTCATTTTAATGATGCTCTAATGGACTGGAAACTGTACAGGCCACTGGATTAACGTGAAGTTTTTGTGATGTTTATGAAACCAGTTTGTGATGATGTTTGATTTGTGACATGGTGTTTTATCCTGCTAGGAAGTATCTATTTGAAATAGGGTACACTGTTGCCTTAAAGGGCTGCAGAAGGTCAACAATGTTGCTTTGGTACAATGTTGTCTTCAAGATGTTTAGTGGATATTTGGAAGCCTAATATCCAATATGGGTACTAGGAAGCCTAGTACCCAAAACACATTCCACAATCACCACTGTTGACACAAGACAAGATGAGTCCATAACTCAAACTGTGCACGTCAAAGCAGAGCAGACGGTTCCAATCTTAAATTGTCCGGGTTTCCTGTGCCCAATTTTATGTAGCCTCATTTGACTCTTTTTACCTCACAAGAGAAGCCCCTTCTGCACATTACTGTTGTGAAGAGATGTCATTTGATTATTTATGGCCTTTCTGTTATCTCTGTTGAGTCTGACAGTCTCTGCTGACTTCTCTTGTTACTGTTTGGTTTTGTTAATGATGTAACAAGGTAGTCTATTCCATACATTCCTTTAAGGCATATATTTTTATTCATCTACAATAAGTCAAGTTGTGAAGAAGCAATGAAACTGGAAGGATTTAAAACTATCATAATATCCCAGTAATAACATCTGGTGAGATCTGCATCTCAGGGCAAGAAGGTTCACATTCTTTAATTCTTACAAACTGCCAGTCATACTCAATGGCAGTCATACTCAATCAAACACAGTGATCAGTTATACTCAATTTGCTGACATATTTAATTGAATTTTAGATCTTAAATATTGCTGGAATGTCATTTTCAATAACACTTCTCTTCCATGAATGTGATTGTTTTTCTTCCAGTGAGTTTTTTTGGGGAGATGGGTGTATTTTTGTATTGCATTCTAAATTGTCTTGTTATATTATTCTTTGGGAATGGTGCTTAATAAAATAATAAAATGAGATTGATAAATTTATAGTGTCAGTATAGCGGCTAATGAGTATTATTGTCTCACATTTGGAAGGAATAGAGTTCAGTCCTCTACCTGATTGCTCTCTCTAAGAGGTCTGCACATTTTACTCATGTCTGTGTAGATTGGATAATTTAGTTTTATAACACATCTCAGGTATATCCAGGTTACATTAATCAATGATTCTAAAGTGGTCTTGTGTAACTGAGTGTGGTTTTGTGCTCAGGAATGGTTTGACCCACTTTTCAGGGTTAGTTTCTGCTCTGTGACCAGGACCACTGGTGTGGTCAACAGTTCCATGCAACTCTAATGAAAAAGCAGATACAGAAAATCAGTGATCCTCTGCTTAGAATAAAGTGGATTTAGAAAATGGATGGATGGTTAAATGAATGATGTATTAAATGCTGAAATCAGTTCAGTCACTGCAGAGATTAACAATATTTGGGTGACTAAAAGCAAGGGTGTTTTTTAGCATGCAAATTAGTGAAGACCAAAATGTCACTTAGTTGGTAATCTACAGTGCCTTCAGAAAGTATTCAGACCTCTTCACTTTTCTTATATTTTGTTATCGTGCAGGCTTATGCTAAAATCTTTTCTTTTGTTCCCTTATCAATCAAAACATCATACCCCAAAATGACAAAGAGAGAACAGAATTTTAGGAATTTCATGAAGTTTATTAAAAATAATAAACTTAAATATTACATATACACAAGTACTATATTCAGGCCCCTTCCTATCACACTTGAAATTTGTCTCTGATGCATCCCATTCTGTTGACCATCTTTGAGATATTTCTGCACCTTGTTTGGAGTCCACCTGTGGTCAATTGGATTGTTTGGACATGGTTAAGAAATTAACACACCTTTTGATGTAAAGTCCCACTGGTGACAATGTGTATAAGAGAAAAAAAAAACAACCTAATTCCCTCAGCGTATCAAGGCACAGATCTGGGAAGAGCTTAAAAAAAAATTCCGTAGCATGGAAGGTTCCAAAAAGCACATTCACCTCCATAATTCTTAAACTGAAGAAGTTTAAAAATACCACAACTCTTCCTAGAACCTGCCACCCATCCAAACTGAGCAATCATGAGAGGAGGGCTATGGTAAGAGAGGTGACCAAGAACCTGATGGTCACTCTACTCACTCAAAACTGCACTAGAGCAATCTAGACCTCAGATTTGGCTAAAGGTTCACCTAAGAACATTACAATGACCCTAAGCCAAAAGCAAAGACAAAACTGTAGTAGCTTAGAGTCAACTGAAAGTTCCTGAGTAGCTCAGCACAAGCCCAGACCTGAACCCAACTGAACACTTCTGAAGAGACTTGAAAATAGTCGTCTATTGACAGTCTTCATCCAACCTGACTGGGCTTGAAGGGATCTGCAGAGAAGAACAGCAGAAAATGCCCAAATCCAGGTTTGCAAAGCTAGACATGCTTTGCCTAAGAAGACTCTAGGTTGTAATTGCTGCCAAAGGTGCTTCAACTGACTACTGTGTAAAGGGTCTGAATGCCTGTGTCGATGTGATGTTTAATTTTTGTTTTATTATTAATACATTTCTGAAAAAATGTCCTATTTTTGTCATTCTGCAGTATTGAGTGTTGCTTGATATGGGAAAAATGTATTTAAATGATTTTAACATAAGGTGGCAACATAAATTTTAAAGGGGTCTGAATACTTTTTTGAAGGCGACATGTTTTCAGTTTTGGACAAACGTAATATGAAGCTGATATGAAAATCGCAGGGCAGTTAATAGCACCATAGAAGGAGCTATGCCATACAGTTTAACCAAAGAATAAAAATAACAGAGCCTAAAATTATCATTAATTTAAGAGTGGAATGACTGAAGGGATAGATGGGAGGCACTGAAGATTCTTTGGAAGAATGTGAGAAGGGCAAACTTACGGAAACCATGCCACGTGCATAGAAGGCTGACACCATCTGGAGGCCGCATGAAGCAAAGCAACATAATGCGAAAATTTGATGGCAGCTTGGATTATCAGAGGAGGGCGACCCGTAGCTGACATTTCCTTATACTACACGTAATATTCTATTTGAATTCGTGCATATTTACAATTTAAAACACGTATAACGTTACTGGTGTAACTATGATGGCTTCTCAATATAGTGTTGATCCGTTATAGAATATTTTTTGTTGTGCGGTTAAGTGTGTCATGTTCGCCATCTCTACAACTGATTTATGTCACGTAAAAATCCATTGCTGAATTCCTGAGGCTGGCATCAGCGCGATCTGGAACTGAAAAACGCACGAGCATCGCTTGGGTTACACAGTCCTGTTTTTTTCCGCTTTTTGCATGGCAAAGAAAAGCAGCCACTGTATTTCGATTTCAGAGGAAAAACTGTTGGCATAATCCAGCACCTTCTGCTAGCCGGGACTTATTCCCGGTTTATGTAATTTTTAGAGCGAGCAGAACCAAGCGACTGCTGATGTAATCGGCGGCATTACACGAAAGTGAACAGAAGTACATGCGCGCAAACCAACCGCACTGCACAGAACCGCTACCTGCTGTATGCAAATTGTCAGATCGAATTTACAGCTATTTAATTCCTACGAAAACACAAATAAAAATACGAAAAAGGCAATCAATTGAAAAAGAGACAGCGCGACAATGAAGGTAACAACCTATAATAAAGTTTAGGGGTTGATGTGTAATTATATTCTTCCACTCGGTGGCTCAATTAAAATACAGGTTAAATGCCAAGTGAACTCAATGTTAATGCAACCTGATGATAAAAGTGTACTCATTATTTAAGCAAATATCTGATTTATATTTTTCCGTCTACTGACTGCTTACATTTAGAATTGAGACCATTCAGATAGTGGATGCATTGAAATATTTATTGAACGCATTTCTAGAACGGATGTGGTCCTTATGAAGGCGTAGAAAAAAGTAATTACGTATATATACAGTAATGCATCCACTGACGTTAATGTGCACGCGTTATTGATAGAATATTTTTGGAAATATGAATGCCCTTGAGATCAGTTTGTGGCTGATAAATATATATTTAACGCCTTTCAGAAGACATCAGGTTTATGTACATTACAGTGGGCTCTTCCGAGTCTTTGATGCTTTCCGTAGTGGCCCTCCTAACAAGTATCACAATTTATAAAGAAGGGTCTGTAAGTTATTTGAAGCTTGGTTTCAGTCATTCGCTGGTACATTCGCTGTCATCAGTGCAACGAATGTCACTTAAAATATTTGTTGTACAGTATACAGCAGGCCACCGAGCATTTAAGATTCAAGGTGGTGAATACATACACTTTAACATTCCCTTCATTCGTTTATCGACTTTGATGCGGGCTTCATCAGTACAGGATCGCGTGTATGTGGAACCTAGAATCAACGGACACCGTGGCAGGGAATGTTTATGCACAGTCGATTCCCTCAACCGCCCGCACTAATAATGTGACGTCTCAGCTTAAACACTAGTTCAGGCACTCTAAAAGAGAAACTGAGACAGATCTAAGCGTTACATAATCTATGCATTATGCATAATCAGTTTATTTTTAATGCATACTGATGTTGTCTAGGATAAAAGAAAAAAATGATATATACTGTATAAAACGCTATGCCAAACTGGCAAATACAATGATTTTCTTAATAATATATAGAGAGTGAGTGAGAGAGTCTGCTTTTATCTTTATATGAATACAAATGTAATAACATGGTAAATATTCATACCATGACTTTCAGAATGCATTATTATTGTGTTTTAAGTATTATTTGGTGCAATGTTCTCCCTGTGTGCATAAAGGTCCCCACTAAAATCCGATTACTTCTGCCATGTTAGCACCAGCTGGTGGGTAGGCGCGAGTCTGCGTTGCGATGTGCTGACATCCCCTCCTGCGCCGGCTCGTGCCTTCAGACCAGTGTAGCTGACGGACGTGTGCCTTTGCTCAGAGATACAGTAAATGCTTTATGATATGAAATGATAGAATGGATATGTTAATGATTTTTTACTTCGTACGATTATTACGAAAAATGTTCGCAAAATGATATACAATCAGATGTTATTTTGTAATTGTAAACGTATGACGGAAGAATTGCCACCGTGGCATTTATTTACGTGAAAACACGCCTTTCTGCATGTAAACGGCTACTGTGTTAGAGCATTAAGGTTACTGAAAGTGGCACACACGCACAATACAGCAGCGTGCGCTCACGGGCCAGTGCCTGCCTCGGTTCTACGGCCCAATTCCTTGCCTAATTACAGGTTACTGAGGTGCCTTCACACTTCATAGCATGCCGGGCGGAGGAGCATTATGGGTCCCCTAATAGCACAGGACGCTCAGTACAATAGTTAGGTGCCATTACGCAACTGTATGTAACGCATTTCTTTCCTCTTCTTCTGAATTTAAACAGCATTACACCACAATACCTAATGTTGGAATTATAGGAAGTTAATTAAATTGTAATTTTTACCATACAACTTTCTTTTTTTCCCAAAGTAGCCGAGTAAGAAACTTTTACAACATTTTCTCCCCCTTTAAAAGTGTTTTTTTCACTTTGTGCGTGAGTAAAGGTGAGTGATTAAAGACCAAAGAAAGATTAATTGTCCTAAATTTTTGCAACATGCTGGGGTCGCGTAGCAGCGACAGGGGTTCAAGCATTGACTGTACAGTACTGTACAGATCATCTTGGCGGTGATCTCATCAGACCTGCCTCTACTGCAAAGAATCTTGGTGTCATTTTTGATTCCTCCCTTTCTTATTTCGCCCACATAAATCACATTAAGAAACATTCTTACTTTCACCTCCGTAACATATCCCGTGTTCGCTCCTTCCTCTCCTTCTCTAACGCTGAGAAACTTGTCCATGCTTTTATCACATTCCGCATGGATTATTGTAATTCTCTAATGGTAGGTACCCCTTCTAATCTTACTGTATATCACAGCTCCAGTTTATTCAAAACTCGGCTGCAAGAGTCCTTACATGGACCAGCAGCAGCGAGCTCATCACACCCATCCTGCTTCACCTCCACTGGCTCCCTGTGTCTTACAGAATTGAATATAAAATCCTACTAATAACCTACAAAGCCTTAAATGACCTTGCGCCAAACTACATCAGTGACCTTCTCCATCACTATGTGACGACTCCATGAATTCTTTTAAAAAACAACTCAAAACTCATCTCTTCAGGAAGGCTTTTAGCTCTACCTGACTTTATTACCCTTGTCTAAGTTTAGCTCTTTGTCAAGATGCTCATGTAACCTGTGTGTGTGTGCTAGACCATGAATTATGTTGTCTGTTAGGCTTTTCTCTGAATTTACTATCTTACTCTTCTTTATTTATTTATCTGGTTTAGTTCAATGCTATATACTGTATACCCTGCTGTTCTTTCTTAAACTCTGTGAAGTGCCTTGAGCATGGGAAAGGCGCTATATAAATGAAATGTATTATCATTATTTATTATTACTGTACCAGACTCTCACAGGCCAGTGTCATGCCAATCCCGTCATTGGCCAGTGGCCCACTCTGATTGACCAAGGGCTTGTCGACACACGTCAATAGGCAGTCTTTTGCTGCAGACCTTTGGCCTGCCTTCATTGGCCCGCCTTTACAGAGCAATAGTCTGCCCCCCAGGTATAGTGATGCAACATAGAGATTAACGAAAGAAACTCTTGCAAGTCGACTACGTGGTTTTCTTAGACTATATTTACTGTATGTTCTAGCCTGTTTTATTCGTGTAAACGATTAAAAAATAATTTGATCAGAGCTTTATTTTGTAATTGTTCTAGATTATAGGATTTTTAAAAATGTTATGGACTGTTTTTTCTTCTGTTTTTCAAGTATGTCAAAATCAAATTTAGTTTTGCAGACAGATTATATGTTGTGATGTCCTTACTGTCACAACCTGACCGAAGCATCACTGGAGCACATAGAGAAAAATATGGTAAACACACAATTAATACTGTTAGTACAGGTAATCCTGTTTATGCTTTCCAATGATGTAAAGAAATCGCACATTTTAATAACAACGCAATTATGCAACCTGGTTTAATGGAGTTTGCTTATAACTACCAAAATGAATACGGGTGTCTATTCTATTGCGAAATAATATCATACCTCAATTTTAACTTTTAAACATGTAGGGAGAAAATATAAACTGCACTTTGCTATATTGTCATTGCTTTCTGTTGGATTTGTCTGTTTTTGTATTATATTTTTATTTATCACAATTGACATCTTGTGCAAATATGAGGGGCTTTGCGAATACTATTAGTGGTACTAGCACTAACCTCCGGGGGTGTCATTAAAAGCATCTAAACATTGCAGAAGTTTATTCTAGTATTAGTATTGTTTCACTTTTAAAATAAAATCATAAACAACTTTCTGACATTAATGCAAAATCTACACTTAATGGTTTACCTTCTGTCTCCATTTCTTGAATAATCCACTGTACTAATTTCTTTCATCATATGACCTCATACACTCCTTCAGTCTTTCCTCATACTGTAGGTCATAGCCTCTACCTGGAATCAGCCAAGTCAATGTTCTCTGAAGGTCCTATTAACGGTGCTATGTGTTTTTCTTTGCTTGGACTCCAAAACTGTACACATAACTCTAGAACAGGTACAAACCACATCTGATTTGTACATTAAATCCCTTCTTTGTGACTTTTTCACAATGCCTGGATGTAGATACAAGTGAGTACACTGACTCTGACTCATTAGGTGTAATGTAAAGATTCAGACCTCCCATTGAACATTAAAATTTATTTTTTTTTATATTAGATAACTTTCACTTATACTTTATCTTAAGATGTTGCTTTTACTTTATAAACAAATTCTAAAAATCAGCATAAATTGTTTTGTATGCTCATCCCTGATCATTTGCTTTTGTTGCTTTCTAATGTAGAGAAAAGCCAAGCAAAATGACACCTTTTATTGGCTAACTAAAAAGATTACAATATGCAAGCTTTCAAGGCAACTCAGGCCCCTTCTTCAGGCAAGATGTAATCTTGCTTTCTAATTAAATTCAAGAATATTAGTGAAACTCAACCTTCTCCATCTTATCCCATGTTGACTGTTCACTAAAACTGTTGTCCTTAATATGTGATGCTCAATCTGTTCCTTAGAAATTACTTTCATTAATTTACCCACGCTGCATGTTAGGTTTTAGTTTTCATTTTTGAATTAGTGAAATTGAAAACACTGTGAAATATATTATATTATGGTCACTTGACCACAGGGGTTCAGTACTCTTTACACCTTGAATTATATCCTAGTTATTACAAAATACAAAATCTAGACAGGCTGTCCTCCTCGTCAAAAAGGAGTTACTTATTATGTCGGAAAATTCCTGAAGATGTACTTCTCTTTTTGTAAGTTTAACAAACTTCCAAGATTATAGCATTCCCCCCTAAACTTGCCATTTTAGTACTATTAAAAAGATTCATATTGAAATTACTGTCACCATTTGGAGGATGTATATATAACAGTCTCAGTACTGAGCCCCTATCCTTAATGCTTTCTAATTAGATACAAACAAATCCAGCAAGCAGTGGCTTGAGGAAGACTTCAAAATAAATTGTAACTCTCTTTCCTAAATAATGTGTAATTGTCAATGTTATACTCATCTCCATCTTTACTATTGAGCCTGGGTTTAGTTCTTGCTATAATTTCATAATTATGCTTGGGTACACTGAACTCCAACTTGCTTGTTTTATTTTTGATACTTCCAGCATTTAAGCAAGCCGTTTTTGATGAGTTACTTATTTTATTTTAGCATGTTAACCTTGAGCTAGAAATGAAGTTACTATGCGTATGCGTTATTCCACCACTGTTCATCCCTTTATGTGAAATTCTAAACCTGGCCTGTCATAGACTCCCTGGTCTCCAATCCTTGTCTAAGCAACTCATATGCTTCTTCATTATATTGGTACCCCTTCAATGAAATATACGCCATCACAGCTGAGCAAGTGTCATCTTTTCCTGAAAGAATCCCAGTGTCCCTAACCTATACCTTTCTATCCTACTCCAAAGCTTGAGCCATGCATTACATTTTTTAATGTCTTCAGTCTTACCTGGATGGCTGTCCGGCACAGGAAGAACTTCAGAGAAGTCGACCTTGTCAATTCTGTACCTCAGCTTGGCATGTAACTCTTTACATTTTGACTGCAGAACTGATAGCCAACCTTTATTTATGTTATTCGTTCCATCATGGACAATGACATCTAGGTTTATCCCCTCTCTGTCCAAGGGCCTAGGCACCCTTCCAGGGAATTCCCCCACCTGTCGACCCATAGGACAATACACCATACAACAGTGGCTGCTCCCAGAGCAAACCTGCATTTCAGTACCTCTACAGGCTAAGTCCACCACATACCTACCTAACACCTTAAAGGTGTAAAAGTATCAGTCCAGTTCTGCAACATCCTGAAAAAGGTTTAACGTCTCCAATTCTGGGGTTGATGCATTAGATCAGAATGCATCCTTTACTTGTGCCTATGTCTGGCTGTGACCCACCTAGATCTACTTCAAATGAAGAAGGACTGACTCATCCAAGCCACCCTACAAAAGCTCCAACATCAAACAGAACTTATTGGCCTCATAATCAAAATTGCTATTAGTAAATTTATCAACTCTTATTAAAAAATATTGATTTAAATTAACCATAGCAAACCTGTAATATTCTTCTGCCTTGACTGCTTGTGTCTTTATTTATAGTTTACTTTCTCTTTGTCTCGATTGCCTACCTAGATGACTGTTTTCCTAACACAAGGCCTCTTTTTAGCTTTTTAGTTTCACACCCAGTGCTTCCAAATACACTGTATTAAAATAATATGCTTCTCTTTATGAATGAATACTTCTGCTCTCAGTCTTATAGCCTTTACATATAACCGCTGTGTAGTGCTTTATCTAAAAATTATTTTTTTATGAAGGACTGTTTTGCCTTGGTAACTCTATGGGATTTGAGGCATTCTGGTAAAGTCTACAATAAAGAGTTCAAAAGGGGAAAGCAGAGTCACATAGCACTCTATCAAAACAAAACATGGACTTTTCAATTAACACCTCGGAAATGTAGTGAAACTCAGCCATACATAGAATATTATCTTTATATGTGCCAAGCACTTAGTAATTCAACTTTAGATCTTTCATTGATCACACTTATCTTGTTTAAAACTGTCCAAAATGTATCCAGTGCAAGATCCAACGGTGTTGCCATCAAGCTTCAGCATTACTAGGGATTGCCATAAATTAACATAACTTTGGACAAAAATCTTTAAATATTTATCAGGCAGCATTGGGGTCACTATCATTTCTAACCCATTCTCACCTACAGTATATTTGGAGGGCTCCCTGATGGGCTTACAGTGGATGGGGACAAATGGATTGTACCAGCCTACACCACACTACTAGTATGTGGAATTATCTTGCTTAGCTGGAAGACTCCCAACTCACTCTGTATAATTGAGAAATTAATGTTGTATATTATTTGAAATTGGAAACAAAATCAAATTCTTGTTTAGAGGGTCTGTCCATAGCTTCTTTAAAACATGGTAAGACTTTTTAAAACATCGTAGGATAATCGTACATATAGTGAAAAATATTATTTTTTCCACTGCTCTAGGCTATCCTTACTTCCTCTTGGGTGGGGATTGAATTTTTCTTTTTCTTGTTAGGTTTTGTTTCATCTCTGTCTTCTTTTATATTTAAACTATTCTGTTTTTCTAGATTAATTGAGAAATTATTTGGTGTATAAATTCTATCTGTTTGATTGTATACTATGGTACTTTTTTAAAATAAATAAATTTCATTTCATAAAATAAAAAATATAAACATATATATTATTCGTACACCCTAATTCCTCCTCAATAACGAGAACTGCCTGTTATTATTAGTCTTTAGGATGATCCTTATTTTCTTGCTACCCGGAAATATTCATACCTTTTGCACACTACAAAATTAGAAGACAATTACTTTTTTTGAGGTCTTTAACCACCTTTATTCACGCACAAAGTGGAAAAAGTGAAAAAAAAAAGTTTAAGCGGGGAGAAATTGTTGTAAAAGTGTCCTACGCAGACCCTTACTGGCAAAAAAGGGAAACAACAATTGAATTAACTGCCATACAGAACTAACACGTAACACCTGGCATTGCTTATAATTCAAACATTGCAAACATTGCGTATTAAGGTGTAACGTTGTTTAAATTCAGAAGAAGAAGAAATAAAAAAATGTGAAACGTGCACTTGTGTAATGGCTCCTAACAACTGTAATGAGCATCCTGTGTGATTAGAGGACCCATACTGCTCCTGGCAGGGGAAACACTTGGACTGGATACTAACTTTCCATATGGTGATCTCTCTCTCTCTCTCTCTTTCACACACACACACACACACACACACACGCATATACACGGACACAGATGAAGGCCAATTTAGTATCAACAAATCCACCTAACCAGCATGTCTTTGATGTCTTTGGACTGTGAGAGGAATCTAGAGCACCTGGAGGAAACCCATGCAGACACAGAGAGAACATCCAAACTTCATGCAGGGAGGGCCCAAGGCATAAAGCCTGGTCTCCTTGTTGTACAGCGCAGCATTACCACCTCAATTAATTACTGCTACTGAAAATTAAAAGAAGGAATGATTATTATGCTTTGATGTCATTATTCTTATATTACTAAAATTTTAATCCTATGATTTTTAAATGATAGACACAATGGAAATTTGTTTAACTATATTGTTTGTTTAAGTATAATTGTTTAATTATATAAGTCCTATCAGCTATATTTTTTATCTTGCAAGACAGTAGTCTACAAAGAGGGCCATTGTGGCTGCACATTTTCCAACTCCTAAGAAACCAGTCCTTGCCAAAGCCTGATCTTATTCTGTTTTATGGTATGAGTTTTCATTTTGCCATGTCCGGTCATTCTTATATTGCAGATTATTTTTCCTTTCCAAGAATACCATCCAAATTATTTGTGACCTGAAGTAGATGAATAATTCTTAGTCATTCACTTTTGTCTCTTTAGTTTCCTGTGAAAAATTTTATGAAACCAGATAGTTCACAATGAATTCACAAAGGTGCAAATGGAAACAAGTTAGATAAATGGCTGTCTCCTTTGTCCTTTGCATTTTACTGCTAATAAGGAGCAATTTAAACAGTAAAAGCAACTGTTTATCATTAAAATACTCAGTTAAAAGTGGGAACTCTCAACATGTGAGACAGCTAAAACGAAGCTTAAAAATGTTGCTTGAGATATAAGTGCTTTAACAGTAATAACTAAATGCTAATTAAGAAATTGGGGTGAACAAAAACCTGCAGCCATTGTGGTCCTCTAGGACAGATTTTACAGAATGGTGTCATAAGGATTATATAAAAAACTGTTTTAATAATTAGAAGGAATCATTCAGGTCAGCCATACTGTAAGGCTATGCTATTAAAAATGTATAAAATTATGCCATCCGTATCATATATCATTATGTCATTAGCCATATTGTGTTTGTCTTTTTTGCATTGTTTTAACTGTAGTGTAATTGTAAATTTGAATATTGCTTCAAATTGTTAATGAGGAGGGTGATTTTATATAAAATAAATTAAATTATGAAAAAATATAATGTTGATGCCAGTGTTGACGGGCAGCTCTGTAGCAATGCTTGCTCTTTGATCCAGTAACCTGCATTTCCATTCCTGGCCTGACCTCCCGTTTCTTTGAAGTTTGCTCAGCCCCCAGTATTTGTATGATTTTTTGGCAGGGACTCTTGCTTTCGATCTCATACTAAAGGACAAACTGCTAGGTTGATTGGAAGCTTTAAATTAATCTGGCATAATGTATGTGTGTGAGAGAATTTGTTAAGGACTGTCATCCCTTCCAGGGTTAATCACTGTTTTATGTTTCTTGCTATTGGGATAGTCTCCAAATTCATACAACTCTAAAGTAGAGTAAACAATTTCAAAATAAGTTTGGATAGAAAGGCAGTGCTAGTGAATGACACCAATGCAGCCGGCGTGGTGTAGTAGTTAAGGCATTGGACTTTAAACACTGAGGGTGTGGGTTCAAATCTTGAAACTGACATTGTGAGAACACGCGCAAGTCACATGTCTGTCTTCGCTCCAATCGGAAAACCACAAGAAATGTGACCAATTGAACCATAAATGCTCCAAGTCAACTTGGATAAAGGCAATAACCAAATGTCTAATGCCAAATTCTTTACGCCAATTGATTTGTGAGAATTAGCCATTAAAAGACATTTTATTCAGGCAGGATAGGCACCATCTCCCACGGCACTGAACTAGTTTAAGCATAATAGATAATAGAGGGCAGATAGATGAATGAATATTGGCAGTAAAGTGTCATTTTAGAACCAGTATTTTTAATGAGTTCATCCATTCATTTTCGCTTATCCAGGGCAGGATATTTTAAGTTTAAATAAATAAATTAATTAGTAAATTATGCACAAGATATAGTACACAGATTTCTTCTTCTGTGCTTAAGCGTTTCACTTTTTGCTGGCCGGGTATTTAGAAGTTTTGGGTTATGAGCAGCAGCTTGATCCAGAGACGTGGGATTCATTTTTGACCCATCCCTTCTGTCTTTAAAAATTTTACACGTTCAATTAAAGCACGAAGAAGATCAAAAGAATATAAATACATAACATTATAACTTATATAGTTTGCATTTTGTTAGTTAGCATAATGTAGTCCAGATTATTCAGTCTGCAAACGTTTTCAATTATTGGTTAGTTTAAAGCCTAGAAAATATTGATGTCAGGATATTCCACAGTACTTTCAGAAAGACGTGTCAAGCAGCCAAATATGCAGGTAGCTGTCGTAACATTTAGAATAAAACACATTTCTGTGAAGGTCCCATATGCAGATCTATCTAATGCATATGCACAGAGTATAATACAACATAAACACTACGCACAGCATCATATTTGCTTAATTTAGTGCCGTCCTTTGTTTATTGTTGGTCATTGCGGGTGTGTGCCCTCGATTTGCATTTGGGTGATTATTTTTCCCTTCCCATATAAAGCCCTTTAATCCCGTGCAGGCTGTCGGACTCCCAGCTTGCGCTGCACATTCATCATGGCGAGTCCGAGAGCTGTTTGCGCATCAGCGGCCGCCGCTACATCAGACAAGGTAAAAGATATTACTAGAATAAACTGCGACGATAGGCATTTTACAACCTGTTTTAAGCAACGCATTTCCTGGCGGCTTTTTCATTTTGATAAAGTAATGTAACATGCGTGTAAATAAACCCAGCTAACTGGAACCGGCACATGACCGAGGTCGTGTTCTGTCACACTGGGCGAATAAACGTCGCCGTTGTCACATTCTTTCTCCGCGCCGCTTGCCTCTGATGATTTACCGTCTGTTGCGATTTCAGCCTGCTTTCCTGTACTCTCATGACAGGCTGACTGTACAGAAATGCTTGTTTTTAGCTGAGATCTAAACTACACGTCACATTTTGTGACTAAACACAAATACACTAGAAAGCAGCTCAAATTTTGCTGAGCTTTACAGGGGCGTAAAATGACCCGTTCATTTCTTTAAAGTTGCTGCAAATAGGGCTACAGATGGTGAAGGGAGTATCAGTTGCAAATGCTGTATAGTATAAATTACACTTGACAACGGAGTCCGTGTCCGCTTCAACATATCCCAGAGGAGCTGACCAAGCAGAAAAACATATATACTCTGACTAGTGAGGGTTAATGCAAAGAATAATTTACATGCCATTACAGGTATTTTGAATTCCCATTTTTTACGCATACAAGAAAAGTCTGACTTACATTTAAAACCACGTTTGACATTTGAAGCTGATAACACATTTTTTGCCTTGAAAACTTTCATTCAAACCATTACTATCTAGTTTTCTAATCTCAAATTTGTTTATATGCTTACAACACTTAAAAATGGCAACTTTTGAAAATCATTTATAAATGTATTAAGAAAGAATACTAATTGAATGTTAATTACACATTAACCATAGGTTTTGGTTGTTGAGCTTTCTTGGGATGCTCGAAGATGATATATTATTTAGTAAACAATAAGTGTCATAAATCTAAAAGAACAGTACATAGTTATGTATAGTTTTAGGAATTATTGCCTTCAACTGCACACAGAATTCATGTTGAAATTGTCAAGGTGTATGTACAAATCATATTTTCCCGAATGTACTCTGTGTGTGAATATTTTAAAACATTAGAACAATTATGACCAGAACTGATCATTCAGTCGAACATTGCTCATCAATCTCTGTTCACCAAACTCTTTTAAAAAAACATTATGAAGGACCCTGAAGAATACCACATTAATTCATACTTTATTCTATGTGTCTCTATTCGAAGAAAATTGGTGAGATGTTTGTGCAATTTATTTATCCTTTAGTAGCGTCCTCAATTGTTACTGTGTCTCTTTGGAGAATCCTTGGGTATCTCTGGTTTGACTTTGTGTAAATTATTCTTTACATTAACCCTCACTAGTCACAGCATATAATATGTTTTTTTGCTTGGTCAGCTCCTCTGGGATATGTTGAAGTGGAGGCACATTATCTGCATTGTGAAGGACCATCAGTTACGGCGCTACAGGCATATAGTGCGATTCCCTGAGGGTGATCTGCCTCGGACGATCATCACTTTTGAGGACCCCAGTGGCTGGACCAGGCCAAGGGGACACCCACGTAACACCTGGCTGCAGCAGATAGATAGTCATTTCTGGAAGGTGTGACTGGACCGTTTGTATGTCCGTGGGGCTGCCAACCAGGATCCCGAGTTGTTTCATCGTTTGGTGGGTGTTGCAATGCACAGTACCAGTACCGTCTAACCTGACCTGACCTGACCTAGCATCCATCTGTACTCTTTTGGCCTTGTTGCAGAACATAATTTGAAATAATAGCTGGAACCCAATATACTAATTCCTAATTTTATTATATACTATACTAATTCTCATAATTTTGGATATTTCAGTTATATCTTCCATTAATTTCTGTTTAAGTTCAGCTCTTTCAGTCTTTCTTCATATTCAAGTTTATTGTCAATTGCACATAGCACATAATGTGCACAGTACAATGAAATTCTCCTTAAAACAGCTGACAGTACCACGGTGACAAACTGTATTAACACGCACATGCAAAAATATGCATAGCATGCAGCACATATACTGTATATCTACATGTATTTGCTACATATATATAGTGTCACAGATGGCTGGGGGGGGGCGACCCGGCCAGGATGCCCAGGAAGACCGGAGGAGGGCTTATGCCTCACCCAGACCATGTGGGGGCGACCACCCTGGTGCCTATGGGCGCCCCAATGCCTGTGGAGCCCTGCACCTCAGCACTTCCACCACACCCGGAAGTTCTGAAGGGAAGAGGAGCAGGGACACCCGGAGTGCTTCCGGAGATGCAGCCAGCACTTCTGCCACACTGGGGAGTGCTGGTGGAGGATTGCCGGGAAGCACCTGGAGCACATCTGGGTGTGTATAAAAGGGGCCGCCTCCCTTCAAACGATGACTTGAGTTGGGTGGAAGAGGATGACTTCTGGAAGGAGGCAAGGAGGCGGCCTGAAGGAAGAAGGCATTAGTTTGGTGGCCTGGACTTTTGGGGACTTTGGGGTTGTGTGGCACTGTAATTATGTTCAATAAACGTGTGTTGGGTGACACTGACGTGTCCACCTGTCTGTATCCGGGCCGGCTTCCACTATATATATATATATATATAAATGTCTACCCATGGAAGTGTGTGTGTCTGACCGGCTCAGAAGTGAGGTGCAGAGGTGGAGTTGGGCAAAGGGCTCCACCTCCAAGGAAACAGAAAACTCTCTTAGCCGCTAATAACTCAAGCAAGGCCAGAACGTCAGCAAATGAAACCTCAGAAGAAAGACAAAGTCACTTAGCCACTAACATCAGCAAAATGGTATCCCTTTTACTTTTCCTTCCGCTGCTATTGCACAAGCACGTCAGCAAAACAAATCCTCCTAGGAGAGAGATGCCCAGAGCAGTTCCATTCAATTACCTGACATCTCTACATTTCAGTTTTTTTTTCTGACGATTTCAATAGTTTCTAGGACCCCGGGCTTTTTACAGCATGGGCTTACACAATAGTATATAATAATATATATTAAGATTTGGCATATTCTCTGCTGCCTTCACGACTGTCTTCAGTGCTTTATGACCCTGAGCCAAGCAGGTGTCATATCAGGATATGATGCACCTAGTGAGGACAGATTGCACTGTGCACCTGTAGAAGTTTGTGAGAACAGATAGAGAAATGAGAGTTTTGTTCAGACAGCTGTGGAAATAAAGTCATTGGGGAGTCTTTTTGCCAAGAAGTGAAACATGTTTGTGCCCACTTCACTTCATCAGTGATAGTCACTCCAGGAAATTCAAAGCTGCTTACCTTCTCTATAGCATTCCCCCTAATGTGGATGACAGTATGATCTGCCTTTTGCTCCCTGATGTCACTGACTAGCTCTTTGATTTTACTGACATTAAGAACCATAGTGTTGTCCTGGCACCACTGAGTCAGCAGGTAGACCTGTGCTTTGTAAACCCTCTTATCATGGCTCATGCCCACCAGTTTTGGAATCAGTCTCTTCACTTTGGAGCTGCAAAGCCTTTTTTGTAATACAAAGACAAATAATGCACACAGTACTCCAGGTGAGAGCTCACTGGTGTGTTACTTATTACAGCATAGGCATAACCTCCCTTGACTTGTACTCTAAATTTTGTTCTATGTAACCTAACATCTCATCACGTTGCTTAATTGCATCTTTACACAGTATGGATTTGGTCAGTGATTTTTGTTTAATTAGAGAGACTAGTTATGTAATGCATAGGTGCTGTATATGCAGTATGTGTATGTTGTATATTTTTATTAAATATGAATTCTTTAAAATTAAAAGTAGAAATATTATCCTGAATTGGCTAGTATTAATGAATTGTTTGGAAAATGGTAGGTATCACAAGGTCTTTTTCAGTTGGTGATATCAATCACACCCATCTACCCTGAAATGTTTTTCCAAGTTCAGGGGGTAGAGATTGACAAGCTCTTTTACATTGAATGGCATTTTCTTGCCAAATTTTTCCTAAATTCTGCTTTTTTGAAGACAGACTACATGTCTAATTATTTATTAATCTCTTCTTTCTTGCAACTTTGTATTTAAATATTAATATTAATAGTGGATACTCTGGGCCATATTTTCAGTTTGCATTTTATCATATTTTTACACTTTACTTTACTTTACTTGTATTTACTATATATAGCATTGAAGTATTTCAGCAATGACCTGATGGCTTGTGTCTTATGGAACTAGTGGACTATACTATAATGTATGTATGATGATTGTTGAAAGTCATGAATTGATAAATGCTGCAGAAATATGGTGGCTCTCAGTGTGACCCTGAGTGAGTTAAATAACCTTCAGCTATTGCACAATGTGCTTGTAATGTGGAAATAATTTGTATAAAATTGTTAACTAACTGTTTAGATGATAAATAAAGTTATTTAGAACAAAAAACAGTAGTTACTGTGGTTATGTAGTGTACTGCTATGTATACGGTATGTTTATGTATTTACTAAAAAGTGACTAAAAACTAAAAGCAAAAAACCTGCACAGTGTTACGGTTTAGTCATGTGTAGGCTAAATAACTTGCGTAGATTAGCTCATAGGCATAATTTTGCACTGTGATATTAACTAAATCTTTAATACTGATATTCTTTACAATTACACTAATGACTTTTGGTCATTTTCAAAAATATGTACTGTATCAATTACATCCAAATACATATGTCTCTAAATAATTTTAAACAGCTTCATATGTACTGAAATTTCATAATTTTCCAGTAAGGCATAAATGATGGTGTAATGTTCACCAATGCAACGGTTACAGTTCAAGGAGGTCAAACTCTTTTCTGATCAATTGTGTGCAGAATCTGAACATTCACCATTTTGGGATTTCTGTGCATAGTCTAGTTTCCTCTCACATCCCAAAATTTCAATTTAGATTCATTTGATGAATCTAAATTTGCTCACTGGAAATGTGTTTCCTTTGAGGGCTGTAGTATAGTACAGTGTTACTACCTCTTTGTGCACCATTCTGCTGGGACAGACTTTGATATTGCACAAACCTTTTGTGGAAACAGCAGGATTAGGAAATAAAAAGTAGTTTCACATTCATCTATTATCAGTCCTGCTTAATCTAATACAGGGTCACGGAGGCCTAAGAACATTTTAGCCATGGCTGGAATCAGCCCTCTAAGCAATGCTGGCCCATTACTGGCACTGTCATGAATGCATCTGCATTCACTTACACGTGGCCTGTCACAAGTTAGCCTAACATGCACATCTGTGGAATGAAGAAGGAAACAGGGCGGAACTTGATTGGGTCTGAGCTCAAAATCAGGGACATGGAGCTATGAGGCAGTAGGGCTTACCAGTGCACCATCATATGGGATATTTGTCTTACAAATATAAAGAAAAGCTTTAAAACCAGTCAGTAAAAGCTATACCTTACACAAAAAATAAAGTAAATTCAGTCTATACAGTAAGACTTCAGTATATAAGTCTTTTAACCAACACTCACTTTTTCTTCAGGTTAGCAAATGGAGAAAAACAGTTTAAAGCTACATAGGAGGGTATGTGATGAAATGCCAACAGCTTGGTCAAATAACCTCTCCTGGAATGATTGTAAATTTGAAAATCTTGCACTAAGCCATTAATAAATTCTTTGTATGCTTCCAATGATTTCTAACTTTTAAATTCAAACATAATATACAGTATACACAGAAGCTCAACAGATCCACATTATTTATTAAAGTCAACTTGTTTAAATAGCCTTACTTTCCATCTTGATTCACTTTGTCCCAGTAAAATTATCCTTTGTCTCTTCTTTTGTCCATTTGCATTTTCTTTCGTAAAACCACAGCAGTTTGTTGCAGTATGTCACTTCTGCTAGAGTTCATTGTTATAAACATGCCAGTAGAATGCACTAACGAATGCTCATCTCTTATGATGTATCCATATAGAATAGGGAGCAGTGTTTCAAAGTGTCATCCACAACTAGTGCAGGAGAACTACAAAACCAACGTGACATATTTGGCAAAAAAATTATGTGTTTTTACACATTAGGCTGAATACTGAATATGCTAGTTTTTGATATTTTTGTCAAATATTTTCAGTGGCTGAAAATTGGGTGCATTTGTGTAATATTTCTTTGCTTATATTGTGTGTGTCTTTATATTCAGGAAACCATCTGGCTTGTTACCAAGTATATGTAAACAAAGAATATTAAACTGATTAACAATGTCAAACTCTTGTCAATGTAATATAAATAATATGGGACATTGTTGGTTCATTTCAATTAAGAAATTATTGGAGATCCAACTACTAATAGTGTCTCTCAGTAAGGCTTCTAACCATATTTTTCATTTTTCAGGTACCTCAAGTTCTCCAATTTGCAAATAGTGAGGGTGTCATTAGTGACATTTTCTTAACTACTGTATATGGAAGAAAAACAAGATTTTTTTAAAGGTTTTGAATCTTCTTATTTATAAAAACAGGCAGCTGATCTGTATGACTGTCTTTGCTCTTTTTGTAGGCTTGTGATAAACAGATGTCTGGAAAGTGTACCACAGGGTGCAGCCATGGTAGTGCCAGTTTCAAGGTAACAGAACTTCTCATGAACTTGACAATTTAATATTGTATTATAGTTTACTATGCTCAATAAAATGATTTGTGAGGCATGCTGTGGGTGGCTGTTTACAATAAAGGTTCATTGTTTGACTGGTTGTGTACAGCAGGCATGTCAAACTCGCTACCATTGGTGGGCCGCTTCGACTGCCATACTATTATACAAAGTTACTGTAGCTTTCTTTCTAATGCTGAAAACTTTAAAAAATGTAACACTTAAAGTTTAAAGTTTAAAGAAAAGCAATTTATTTCCATACAATCTCCGTACAATAGCATAAAATTAGTCTTACCCTCTTAGCTAGGTCCTTATATACGAGTCTTACAGTCTGAGATCAATTTCTTTTGTCCCGACACTTGGCATCTCTTGTTAGTAACCAGTTCGTCAATATCAGGCTTGAAATCTTGTGCAGCTGCAACTTTTATGAGGGATGAAAGGTGCTTGAAAGTAAGTCTTGAGTTATGTGGGGTTTTGGTAGCTTTCATTAACGAAAGCAATTGTTCACAAAGGTAAGTGCTTCCAAACATAGACAGTACTCTCGATGCCAACTTACGGATCTGCACATACGTGGGTGGCAGGTAAGCACACAAGCCTGGCACACCAAATTTGTTGTATTTTGCCTCAGAATAGAATCTGACTGCAGTTCAATCAATTCCATTTGGATATCCTAAGGCGCATTCTCAACATTGTAAGAATATAGTGATGTAAACAGCGCAAAGTACTGTTTGTGTGAACTGAAATCACGAAAATGCTCACTGAACTCATTGCTCAGTAATTAAAATTGGAAAACAAATCCTCCAAAAATCAAATTTTACTTTACTAAGTTTACTTCAAAGTTTATATTGTAAAATAAGCCGATATGCAAAAAGCCCCCTGACCTACACTAATTTTACAAACTCAAAATCACAAAAATTTGTTAATAGACAACTCAACAACTTCTCGCATCCACTTCAGATCTTCAGCTGTAGTCTGCACTAACTGTTCATTACAATACTAGCACAAAATTACGTAAAACTAGAGCAAGAAAACATGAAAATTTCCATCCATCCATCAATCCTCTTTTGCTTATCCGAGATCGGGTCGCGGGGGCAGCAGCTTGAGCAGACATGCCCAGACTTCCCTCTCCCTGGCCACTTCTTCTAGCTCTTCCGGGAGAATCTCAAGGCATTCCTAGGCCAGCCGAGAGACATAGTCCCTCTAGTGTGTCCTGGGTCTTCCCCGGGGCCTCCTCCCTGTTAAACATGCCTGAACACCTCACCAGGGAGGCGTCCAGGAGGCATCCTGATCAGATGCCCGAGCCACATCATCTGACTCCTCTCGATGTGGAGGAGCAGCGGCTCTACTCTGAGTTCCTCCTGGATGACTGAGCTTCTCACCCTATCTTTAAGGGAAAGCCCAGACACACTGCGGAGGAAACTCATTTCAGCCGTTTGTATGCGCAATCTCGTTCTTTCGGTCACTACCCCTCAGCTCATGACCATAGGTGAGGGTAGGAACGCAGATCTACTGGTAAATTGAGAGCTTTGCCTTACGGCTCAGCTCCTTTTTCACCACGACGGACCGATGCAGAGCCCGCATCACTGTGGACGCCGCACCGATCCGCCTGTCGATCTCCCGCTCCATTACGTGAAAATATGTGAGCTATTACTACTCGTGATGGTCAGTTCTGCCCAGTGGCCAGTCGTAGCAACCCAGCCAGTAGTTTAGCCTGCCAGGCTGCTGCAGCCTAGCACTTCAGTTACAAAATTACGGCTCATTAATTTTGGTCAAGGCCCGTTTTGGGGTTGCAGTGTCATGCCTAGGGTATCAAGGAGCTGACGCCGCAGCTTCAACTATACTAGCAGATGACGTTTCCGGTACCATAATGCCATGGGAAAACGTGCTTTTGTCAGAAGGCGGAAGTAAGAAAAGTCAATAGTAAAGCCGAAGATGCTGAATGACTCAATCACAAACGATAGTAATCATTTTGTACAAGTTTAGTGCTAACTAGGATCTGTCATGCAGGCCGCAGGCCACGTTTGACATGCTTGGTGCACAGTATGCATTTGGGAATTTTAAAATATACTGTAAGTGTGCTGTTGCATGCTTGTAATATATATTTTGTAATGGTACAATGATGCAGTGATTGGATAGGCTTCACATAGACCCACAAAACGCAATTTCCCAGACTTATCACTGTCTGCTCATTTTCTCAGGGTACTCTTGCGAGACTTAACAGATACTTCTGTTTGGAACAGGTGCAGCTCTCTTACATATTGTGAGAAATCAGGAGCAAGGCATTTGATTGGAGTTAGTTCAAGTCCTCACTTATGATGACAGCTACAATGAACCGTGGCCATAAAATACTTGGTGCTGGTTATATTGTTAACCTAGGACCCATTTCTAATGGCCAACAGTGAAGGAAGCTGTTATGTTAAAAAAGAAGCCACCTGCTCAATTTTAACTACATTATTTCTGGACTTGACCAAGAGGTACTAGGAAGCCAAAAAGGCTACAGCAGTAGTGGTCACTGTAAAGGTGCAGGTGAGCAAGTAGTTTGGTCCAGCCATGGATATTCACTTTCTGGTAATTTCATAGAGGTTCTGGTAAGCTGTGTGACAACTCAGGACTAATAGGTAGATCATTGTCCATTGTTCTCAGCAAGGCAGGGAAATATTGACCCTGGCCCAATGCTGTGATTATCCTGCCACCAAATACCAGCCTCCCAAAATCTAGGCCCAGTCTTGCTTCATCAATACTTCCTATGTCATTCTCTGAGGCAGGACAAATTCTTATCCTAGTCCTACTTTTTTTTTTTATTTTATTGGAGAAAAATAACATTCCACACAATCAAGCCAAACTTAACAAAACAGAATTTAACCCCCACCTGAGAAAGAGGAGAGCCAACAGCATGGGCAAATATTAAAAAAATAATAATAATAGAATAACAGGAAAGGGAGACTATAACTGCTAATTTTGCTTATTCTAGAATTTTATTATTACTACTATTTTATTAATTAGATCTTGCCATATTTTAAAAAAAAGTTTTGAACATTTTTAAATAGTATAGAATCAGTTACCCACTGATGGGTGGGTTGGGATTCTTCCAGTTAAGAAAGATAAGTCTACGTGCAAGTAGTGTGTTAAAGAAAATTACAATCAAGTTGTCCTTCTTTATTTTAAGTCCATCAGGGAATATACCAAACACAGCTGCTAATTGGTTTGGAGTGTTTGTGACACCAAAGCTGTCTGATAGGCATTCAAAGATTTTTGTCTTAAATGATGTTAATTTTGTGCACTCCCAAAACCTGTGGTCAAGTGAGGCTGGAGCTAGGTTGCAATGTTGGATCTTGCCCATGAAATATATTGAACAATTTTAAACAAGATAGATGTGATCGATTAAATATTTTAAGTTGAATGACTGAATGCTTTTTGCATGTGGAGCTAGAGTGTGTTCTATGCATGGCTGCCTTCCACTCTCTCTCTGAGATATTAAGTGGAAGGTCCTTTCCTCAACGTTCCCTAGGATCTTTAAGAGGGCAAGACTTTAAGATGTTGTTGAGATGCTGTCTGAGTCTTCAATACTGATCAGTATTTCTTCTAGAATTAAAATGGGTGGGAGTTGTGGAAAATTGGGTACGTTCTTTATAGCAAAATGTCTAATTTGAAAAAAGTGTAAAAATTGTGATGCCAGGAAGATACATTTGAAGTATAATTGTTCATATGATGCAAAAACATTATCTATATACAGTTCTCTAAGTGCTTTAATCCCAAATGTTTTCCAAAGATTAAATACTGTGAAGGACTGAGACAGATGAAAAATGTGGTTATCATGTAGAGGTGCAACAGTTAGAAGCTTCTTTGCCTTGAAGTGCATCCTGCATTGGTTCCTTGTTCTGAGTGATTGATGGACAATTGGGTTATTGGTATACAGTATTGACAATAACTAGTATTTACAGGGGCACGGAGCAGGACATATAAAGAAGTACAGCATTACTACTGCAGATCAGGCTTGTGTATATTTATCAGTTTATGTCAATTTCCAGAACTTTATAGCTTGTATATTTGCCACCTAGTAATAAATCTGAAAGTTAGGTAGTGCCATGCCACTCTCTGTTTTAGGTCTTTGTAGAGTCACCTTTTGAGTGTGAATTCCAGAAATATACTTTTGTCTAATTTCTTAAAGAATGATTTGTTAATGTGTATAGGGATGCTCTGAAACAGAAAAAGAAGCTTGGGAAGGATGTTCATCTTGACAGTATTGATTCTCCCTGCTAATGTGAAATGGAGGGTAGATCATTTGTTCACATCTTGTTTAATTTCTTCCCAAGCTGATACTAAGATTGTTGTGCAAAAGGTCTTTATATTTACTTGTGATGTTTATGCCTAGATATCTAAACTCTTTTGATAAAATAAACTGATAGATGTCCAGTCTAGTATTATGTGCCCTGAAAAAAACACACTTTTTATTCAAATTGATTTTGAGGCCAGATATCTTTTGAAATTTTGCTAGTGCATAAAGGACTGTTGATAGGGATGTTTGTGGGTTTGATATATACTGTACCATATCATCTGCATATAGTGATATTTTCTGTTCAAGTCCTTCTCTGATAATCACCTTTGTCTCTAATACATTTTGAAAATGAATGACCAATGGCTCCATGGTGATTGCAAAAAGCAATAATGATACAGGGCACCCTTGTTGAGTGCCACATTCTAGTCTGAAGTAGTTTGAGATCATGTTGTTATTATACACAAAGGCTTCTGGACTGGTATCAAGTAATTTTATCCATGCACATATATTTGGGCCAAGCCCAAATTTGTGCAGTGTGGGGAATAGGTAGTCCATTCAGCTCTGTCAAAGGCTGTTTCTGCATCCATAGCTAACAACATCTCTGGTGTGTTATATTTAATAGGTGAGTATATTACAAGTGGCTGGACCAGGCCAATGGGATGCCCATGTAACACCTGGCTGTGGCAGATAGATGGACAATTCTACGGGGGGAGGGACTGGACTGCGTGTCAGCCTGGATTTTTGCCAACTAGGATCCCAAACTGTTTTGTTGTGTGGTGGGTGTGGCAACGTGCTGTACCAATGCCTGTTCCCCAACCTGACCTGACCAGACCAAGACACTATATGACTATTTTAAAGGATATTGGAATCAGACTTTTGGCTAATTTTCTGCTTGTTTGGGAGAACTAAGGATATAGAATTATCCATTGACAATTACTTTCATTTTGGTTGGAAACAAGAGCCTAAATCTGATTTCAGCTTTGCATAAGCACTGTTTAATGCTGTAGAATGCAGCTGGTTTAGCAGGTGTTGAAGGAGAGAAATCTGGGAAAGTACAAATAAAGTTGTTTTCACATGTAATCCCCTCTTTCTGTCTGGGAATTGATATCAAATTTTTTAAACCCTTAGTTTGTAGAATCAGATAATCAGACTTCTATGTTTTGAGGTATTCGATGCACATATGTGATAAGCTGCAGAGATCTCAGTTTATGATTTAAGGTCCTCTCCTACTATTTTGGAAAATAGTTAATCTATGAATTTCACTGTATTTGTACTTTCATAGTTTTCAGGAAGTCCTTTGATTCTGATGTTGTATATCTATCTTCAGATGCAGCTAATTTATCACTCTATGCATTTGGATTCTACGGCAAATGCTTTTTTGTCAATGGCGGATGTCACTTATTCTACTTCTTCAATATAAGTTGTAAACATTTTCTTAACTTCTTCCAAGTGAGCACCAAGTAGTCTGATTTTATTCTTAATATTGTTAATATTTTCCAGTATTTTTTTGTCAATTGTTGCTAGACTTTTTTTAAGTTTACAAGTAATAGCTTAAATGTACCTCCTGGTCTTTTATATTCTGAAGCAGGTTGGCTGTTCTGTTGTGTATTTGTGCTCTATCCTTCTTTATATCTTCCTTTATATCCTCTTTTACATAATTTATTTTTACCCTGAGTGCCATAATCGATAACTTCAGCTCAGCCAGCTCATTTCCATTTTCTCCGTTCTCCAAAGGCAGAGTTTTGTATCCTGTTAGAGTTGATGCTGTTAACTCACAGGGAATGATGTTAGTAGTTGACAGCAGGGATAAAGAAGCCATGTGCAGCTCCAATATACTGCATGAGATCAACAAGTTCTTATTGCTGCCTCACTCACAGCTTCGCTTCCACATTCATTGCTGGCTCGAGCAGATGCTGCATTGTGAGATCCTGGCTGATTCATTCCTTCACTTGTCTCTTCCAGCTCAGTCTGTGACAAGCCATGTTGTAAACTTGAGATTAGCTTAGACTTTGATAAACCTTTAGCTACCTTTTCCTTCTCTTTCTGACCTCTTGGTCTCTGTGACAGTAGTAGAACCGTCACTGGGTCTTTTGTCAGTGCGGGGATCTGGAAGAACCAGCAGCAGCCACTATTTAGCCAAATATAATACAGTAAAGACTTGATAGGTGCAGTGCTGAAAGCTTCGTAAAGTTAAGTGAATCCCCATAAGACACTTAATGTTAGACCAATATTTTGGTAAATATCATATTTTTGATTTTAGGTAATGCTTTCACTTATCGGCTTGGCTGAGTCCTCTTCTTGAATGGACTAGCTGCGTTAGTGGTCATTTGACGGGCAGTTTTCATTCTATGCGCGCATGGCTGCGTACTGCCTTTATGCTTGTAAAAGCCAGCAGGCAGCTCATTTCACAGCAGTGAGGAAGAATGAAACGGGAAACGGGAAAGCAGTCACAGTGCGGGGATGGTAGTAGTTATACTCCACTTGTTCATGTATTTTATATCTTGTTGTTGTTTAAGAGTTTAGATGTAATCGCCGGGGATGTGTGAGATGTAAGTAAGATAGTGTATGTGTAGAAATAAAGTGAGTGAATGGTAGGAGCCCTTTGCCTTTAGGTGAGTGGGTAGGAAATACTTAATGGGCCTCAGTGCCATTAGTAGGGAGGGGAGTGTTGAGAATAGGTGTCGCTATTGTGCGTATTGCAAAGGTTCATTTTTCCCCCCATACTGTAGGTTGTCTTAAAGGTATTTTTTCAACCTTTTTAAGCCAATGAGTCTCCTAGTATTCGGGGAGAGCTTCAGCACTTGGGGAGAGATAGGTTTTGGCTGCTACAGAGCCATTGGATCAGTTATTCGACCTTTTTCTTTCTACCATTTTTCTTTTTGCCAGCTTTGGACTATGTACATTTTATGAGCCTTTACCTATAAGTACTATTCATGAATGTTTTCAGTAATTTATTGAATTCACCCTGTTTGTTAGATGTGACTATCTTGTTTTGCTGGATTGTTAAATTTTTTTGTGGATTTTTGTCTTTTATCTCACCAAATACTGGTTTATGATTTTCCTTGCAATAAACATTGCTGACTTTGATTTCAAGAGACTTTGTATTTTACCTGAGTTTTGGGGTACTTTGAACATCGTCTGGCTATGAACTACTAGTGGACACTGTCCGAAGACAGTGTATCATGACAGTCTCCTGTTCATGTTTTTAATATACTTGTAATTGATGCATCTCTATCTATCTATCTATCTATCTATCTATCTATCTATCTATCTATCT
>JANRMT010062792.1:23630638-23643276 GCA_026402145.1 Polypterus bichir lapradei | reverse complement strand
CAATACATATGGGAGTCACCAGATAAATAACAGAAAGTGCAGGTACATTTTTATGGAAGAACAAAAAGAAATGGAAGCATCTGATGTGTCTTAATTCTATGTAGAGTAGGAATCATTATAGGAGAAAAGAAAGAAAAACTACAGTGCCCTCTAGTGCTCAGGATTTGAATAAGACAAATTCCTAGAATACAGTATCTCTCATTTAGAAATTCCTTTCATCCCTGCTTTGAAGATTCAAAGTTTATCTGCTTTAAAATTTGATAATTGCTCAAGTTACGACTTCTTTAAACTCTGTGCCTAAATCAGTTTTTTATATGTTGGTTTTACCCTGCTACACGTTTCTTTGATTGTATGATTTTCAGCCCATTTAATAACTTTACTACATGGAGCTTAAATGTTGTATATTATTTTGTAAAGCACTTTGAAGCATTTGATAGCATGCCATATTAAATAAAGTTTGAATCGTTTATATTTATTATAATTTATTCATTTATGAATAATGAATCTGCTTAAATGACATTTCAATGATTTACATGTTTGATTAATTGACTGTGTTCTTAAATGTGGTAGTGTATATGAGTGTGCCCTGCAACGGAGTGCAACACCATGCAGTGCTGATTCCTGCTTTTCTCTAAATGCTGCTAGCATACACTGCATCTCCAAACTGGAATCACGAGGAATCAGAAATGGATTGTTGGATGCAAAAATGCGTATATGTTTTTTCGCTCTGAGTTAATATGTGTTGTTATTTATCCTATACGAATAATATATAGTGTTACAGCAAAGATGAACTATACTGTATGTCAGCAACATGACTGTTTGTAGAGCTTTAAGACTGTGATCCATAGAGTAGGTGTAAGTAAGGCTTCTGTCTATGTTAAGTGAACAAATGTGAAAACAAACAGTAAACAAATGTGAAATGTACAACTCAGTATGTTACCTCAGGTTGATGCACAACATAGTACTTCTATGTACAGCAATTGATATTGAACAATATTAATGACATGTGTCTCAACATTTTTGAAAACGTATAGTATTAATGAGAAGCTGCCAGATGTTTGATCATTTGAGAATTCACACAGTAGTCATCCACAAAGTCAAAAAAATTGCACTGGGATTTAGTTGTTCACATTATTACTAAAAATCCCTGTGGAAGACACCAGAGTGGAAATTTGTTCTGAAATACTGATTTAATTGTATCTTTATATCCAAGGATGTCTAATTTTCCAGTTCAGGGTTAATCTAGTTTTTGTCTGTGTGAATAAAAAATAAGATTTGGGGTTCCGACTGGGATTGCCCCATTTAATTAAAAAGTCCCGAAATAATTATAAGTCTGAATTAGCATAAGCAACCCTAATTCTGGGTGTTCATAACAAGTATGATGATTTACTTCATGAGGTAGAAGTACATAATAAACAAGAACAGAGGTGTCAGGTATTTGAAATATTAAAATGCATGCCACTATTTAAACGTTTAAAGTCTAAATATTATTATTGTTCACCTTCTGTTAGAGGTCCATAGAAGGCTACTGTAGATACCTAGCAATGGATCAGAAAAAAGTCAGAAATAATAGCATATTTGTAATCACTGACCTTCAAATTGTCTGAAACAATACCTCTTATTGTGTGAAGCCCAGGGGCACATACAGCCACCCTAATCGACACAGACAGGCAGAGACACGAGTTTGCCACACAGCACACATTTATTCCCATGGGGAAGCGCTTTTCTCTGCTTCCCCACAGCACAGTACACCAAGCACCTAAACATAGTCCAAGCCAAAAGCCTTTCCTGCTTCTTCTTTCCATCCTGAACTGCTCTCCCGGCAAGCTTCGTCCACCTCCTCCCGACTCTGGCTCCTCAAATGGAGTGAGGCGGCTCCTTTTGTTCAGCCCCTGGGAGTGCTCCAGGTGGCTTATCAGTGTTACCTAGAATCACTCCCTGGTGTGGTGGAAATCCGCTATAGGGTTCTGCAGCTCCCCCAGGTGGCCCCCACGGAACCCAACAGGGCTGTACCAAACTCCAACTCCCAGCGTGCCCTGCAGGAATCCGTGGTGCCACAGCCACCCAGGAGGGCTTCACTCTAGTGTCCCGGGGGAGGTAATGCCTCACCGAAGCTCTCTCCTCCAGACCTTCCATTCCATTGGTGTCCCGGCCAGGTAATGGCCGTGGGTGCCTGTCACAATGGTTACGTCTGAAATTTATTATTTTTAACATTCTGGTAGTGTCCCTTAAAGCGTTAGAGCCACCGCCAAATAATCAAAAACAAAAAATATTATCACATTCAGCAACCCTGAAATAGCATAAAACAAAACTACACATGCATACTGTATATTACTGATACCCATTTTTGTGAAAAGAAGGAACTTTGACTTTTCGTATACCATTTGGGATGAACGTCTGGTGATGGTTGATGTGACATGAACAACTTCAAGTCATTCTGATAATTTTTGCTGAAGACATTGATTGCTTTACTCCTTATCATATGGATGTAATTTCCTACATAAAATATGGTCCAAGCATTGCCTAAAAATAAAGGTTTTCAGAGTCTAGAGCTCCAAAAATAGGAGGTGACATCAAGTCAAGATAAACAGTATAACGGATGTGGGGCTTTTCTCCTACTGTTTAGTCAGGAGGTGCGGGACAAAAAAAAAACTGAAGTGGTTTTAAAGTGTTTGTAAGGAATTCTTATGAACAAAATTAACTATTTATAACTTTATTAATACAGGTAATTTATACTGTTTGAATAGCAATTTACTCAAATTCGAAATGAGACATTCTAATAATCTGAGATAGTAGATTTATGATTTTCATGAGCTTTCTGCCATAGTCATCAACATTAAAGCAAAAAAAAGGTTTGAAATATTTCACTTTATGTTTAATGATTATAGCATATATAAGGTTTACCTTTTTGAAATAAATTATGAAAACAAATGACCTTTTTCTTGATAGTCTAACTTCTGAGATGCATCTGTATACTTGATTTATGAGTGTTGTTCTGCAAATTGTACAATATATTTATGTAAGAGCATGAGCCGTCCTAGCTAAGTTTATATGAAGAATACAATTTCAAACAAGAAGCGCACAAATAATGGGACTACAGTTAGTCCATGTATACTAAGTGGTAACTGCCTGATGCACTGGATAAGCACAGATGTGGTGGTAGGTGATAGGGAGAGAGGTGAATCATGCAGCATTGAAATAACTAACTCACTAGGCCCTCTACTCTGTTACACCTACAGAAATCAGTCAGCTCCACTGTTGTATTCAGTTCACAGCTGCCACCAGCATTGCCCATCCATACACCTTACCTCAGTCCTTAACCTGCTATACTGTTTTGCTTTTACTTGTGTTATTATTTATTCTTTTTTGTGCTTTGGGTTAACAGAAAATGGCAGCAAAAACAAAGATTGGTATGGTGGCGATAGAACAGAAAATAAACACGACTGATTATATTGATAAGGGGGAAAGTTTACAAAAGATCACTCTTGAATTTGGAGTGGCAAAACAAACTGTTTTCAATAGGAAATAAATAGGAAAGCAACTGAAGAATAAATACTGGATCATGAAGGACTTCTGGTTAATCCAGACTGAGTGTAGTCACGTCAGCTCCAGATTAATGGGGTTCAACCATATATTTCTTATTGACATTGTGGCAACATATATGCATCAATAGCCCTTAGGTATTTGATCATTCAGAACATCAAACTAACTCAAAAATTTTTCAATGGTCACAGATTGCATAGAAGACTAATATTCTTTAGTGTCTGTGATCATCCGTCTCAGTGTAATTAAAAACTCTAGAAGGTAATTTATCTTCAATCATTACCATCCATCTTACCATCCATCCATCCATTATCCAACCTGCTACAACCTAACTATAGGGTCACAGGGGTCTGCTGGAGCCAATCCTAGCCAACACAGGGCACAAGGCAGGAAACAGACCCCGGGCAGGGCGACAGCCCACCGCAGGGCACGCACACACACACACACACACACACACACTAGGGACAATTTAGAACCACCAATGCACCTAACCTGCATGTCTTTGGACTGTGGGAGGAAACCGGAGCATCCGGAGGAAACCCACGCAGACACGGGGAGAACATGCAAACTCCACGCAGGGAGGACCTGGGAAGCGAACCTTATCTTACCATGCCATTTGAAAGTGTTTTAATAACCCAACAAAAAGCTACACATTCCTATTAGTGGAGGGTTGTTTAAGTAAAGTATATGCTCACGATCACAGGGGGATACAAAATAGGGGAATATTTACATTTCAGAAAAACTGACACACAATTTTGAGAACAACACAAAAACTCTGTATAGATAAAAATATTATTTGCCTAATTAGTTAATAACAGATAATGGATTAATTATTTTAATGATTTTCAAAAATTTGCTTCAGCCATCCCAAGCTGTTGGACATCACTGCCATTAGTAGACCTTTGGTCAGATCTAACACAGACAGTTTTTCTGTATAGCTGTGCAATCCACTTTCAGTTACATGGCAACTGCAGGTATCTGGCAGACATCTAAATCCACACAGTCTGTACTGTATTATGGTGTTTTTAAACAGAACACTGACCTGCACGTATTGCTCATTTACTGAATCTTTACATTCTTGTGCTGTTTATGAAGCAATAGGTTCTGATTTTATTCATGATTATGCAGACTGTAGATTTTGCCTGCCTAGACTGAGGTGATGTTTTTTAAGTGTTTTTCGACCACATGCTTACTGACTTATTTCTTGCATTGATACTTATCACACTGGAGAAGTGGAATTAGAAAATTAATGTGTGGCTGGAAGCTTACTGACCTTTTGCCAACATCAGGGCAGTGCTGAATTTGCAGTTACATGATAGAATTGTAAAGATTCATGTTAGAACAAATGGTATTTATTTGGATCTCTAATCCTGTAATGCACTACTAGAGTCTTTTCAAGCTAGTCATTGTTGTTTGTTCTATTTGGTCAGCAGGCCATGTCAGCTATATTGGATTGTAACTGTGAAGTTTGCTCTTCCAGCAAATCCACTGTAATATCAGTTCCTCCCACTGATTTGACTTCTGTTTTGGAAGGAAATTTAAATGTTCTCTTTTAAGATTGTTCCAATTCCATACTTATTTCCCCAGATGTTTTGTTTGATGACATCCTCACTTTTTCTCATGCAGCGGGAGTATTTTGGGTAAAAAAGATCTACAAAGATCATTTTAAGAATGTCTAATGTTTGATTTGTTGCAAAGCTTTAATATCAACATCTATGGCAGCTTTTTTTCAGAATCTGCAAAATATATGTGATAATTATATTAATTTCATCACCCAAACTTATTACACATTTTTTCCCAGAATATTGGAGGTCTCCCAGTTTCCTTCTTCAGTTTTTGTCAGATATCTCTGTATTGGGAGATATATTTTATAAGTCAAGGCTTGAAACGTCTCTCTCACTCTCTATGATTTACACATTTTATCTCTTCCTCTTCCTACTTTTTCTATTTGCAGCTGAAGTCTGTGCTGAAGGAATATGAAATCCCCTCTCCTGCCCTGTTCCAATTCATCCCCTGTACTTGTCTTCTTTGTCCCTTTCTTCTAAATCCAAACATTCCTCATCTGCAAAGCTCCTCTCAAAACTCTCCCAATCATAGTTCACAGACATTTTCCCATCCTCTGTGTTGTGCTGGCATACTATCTTTCAGAATATCACAAAACATTCTAAAAATCCTGACCACCAGCACACGTGGCAGCTTTTTTTTCCTGCAAGCCAGTTTAATGATGGGAGGACAGCACATATACATATGCAAATGTTGCATGCTGTGCATACTTTTTTGTCTGTACACATAGTATGCCTTCATTGGTATTGTATTATTGTCATCTGTTTTCAGGAGACGTAAGAATATCATTGTACACACTACTATATAAAATTAATACATGGCAGGAAACCTGAATTTGAGCTAGGTCTGGATATGCCGTACAGTAGTTTGATGTCGTGATAGACGGTCAGCAGCTCAATCTGGCCGGGACACCCACAGAGTGGAAGGATGGGGGAAGGCAACCTCTTTGGGACACTAATTCCCCCAAGACGTTAGATGGCAGCTTTCCTGCAGTGTAGCAGTGCCCCGAATACCCGCAGGGCGCCAATTTGACATGTAATTTTATACAACAGTCCTGCTGGGTACCGTGGGTGCTGCCAGGGGATGCTGCAAGAGAACCTGTGGAGTCATGTCTCCCCCATAGTCCAGAAGTATGAAGTCATGAGTTCAGAAGCCACGAAGTACTTCCGGGCTGATTAAAGAACTTAAGTTCTCCTTCTGACCCGGAAGTGCTAGCAAGTCACGTGAGAGGAAGAACAGAAGCACTTCCAGGTCGAGGACTATTTAAAGACTGCTGAAGACCGAGCAGGTGAGCCAGAGTCAGGTGGAGGTGGAAGAAGCTTGCTGGGAGGTGTGGAGGAGATATAGAAAGAGAGAATTGCAACTATTATTGTATTTTCTTGTGTTTTGTAGCTGTGGTGGTTGGAGGCACTGAAAAGGAAGAAAAGGAAACTAAAAATCTTCTTAGTGCTTTTACCCTGTGTCCTGCGTGTCTGTCTGTTGGGTTTAAATGGGCAACAGTGCCACCTAGTGTCCATAATGTACAGTTCAGAATTGGTTTCTGTGGTTAGAATGGGCTGCAGATGTCCACAACCCTGTGGTAGAGTAAACAGGTTCAGATGAAGGATGAATGTACCTTTGCAGTTTTTGGACCAACGTATAGAAGAAGAAGGAACCTAAAATAGTATTTCCTTGTCCTTAATCCCAGCCATAAGTAATTAATAATGCCAGAATGTGAAAAAAAGCACAACATACTCATGTACTCTCTATCCCAGCAGAATTGGCCACTTTTTGACTCAACTTTGTTAGCAATGTCCAGAATTAAAATGATTATGTTATGATTAACATTCCACTGGCAGTAATCCTTGAATGGCAGTTTATTAAGTAAGTGTTTTCTGTGTATAATGTATGTATGTTTAAGACAAAGTGAAATTTTGGGGTGAATACTGTTCTATTTATACGGTGATGTTGACATATCTTCATTTGTATGTACTCTAATATACAGTTAGTATATAGTAAGCTATATAGTAAGCTAGTTTTAAGTACTTATTCTGAGGCTTAATATCTTTACTAAGCATATTTCATATAACATTTTGCATGACCTTTGTTAAGACATTAAACAACTGAAATCCCACTCAAAGTATGTGGAGTATCTCTTCCAAAATAAAATAGTGCACACTATAGTACAGTTTGCATCAAACCATGACAGGTCATAAGCAGGGAAATGTGACTGCCTCTTTCTCTCTTTTGGCTCTTTTGCCTCTTTCCTCCCAGCCAGTGATCCTTTATCTGAACTATCTTCTGACTTTAGACTCACTCAGCATGTGGCTGGCATTTAAACTCCATCCCAGGTTTACCTCTAAGCCAAGACACACAATGAATAAAGCGGAGGTCCACATAAAAGCAATAAGAACACTACAAGTGTTGTAAATTTCAAAGTGTTTTTGTTGAATTGAATTAAGAGCTTCCCTTCTGTAGAAGTAAAAAAGTGGCTTCACTTGAGCTCCTTTGTCATTCTTTGCTGTGTCTTTTGTTGACACAAAAGTAATGACGTCCACAAGAGAGACTGAAGTTTTCACATCTGCCTTACCTTTCTATATTTGTTTAGTTCACTAACCCCAGTAATAACGCAGTGTTATGATTAAACAGAATCATTTTTACATGAGTTTATCCTCATTATTTATTTATTTTTGATTAGTATGGTAGTTATGTCACCTCAACACTATTTTGTATTATGTTGTGTGACTGTGGAAATATTGTTTACAGTTGCCATGCCTGCTGTTGATCACAAGACAATATAACAGCACCTCTAAAATATACAGTAGGTGCTATAAAAGATGGTGGTGCACTGCTTCTGGTATCCTAGTGTTGTATAATTCTTAAAAAAATTAAAACTTTATTTGCAGTTTTAGTTAGAAGAAAGAAACTCACAATAGTGTTAGGTCTTCTACCTTTGAATAGTTTTATTTTTTTTGCACTTTTATATGCATGCATGAGTTTTGTTTAGATTTTTTTCTGGTCTTTGAAAATAAAGCCTGACCCATTAGAATTAACGTGCTTTTCCCGTTACACTTCACTCAGTCTGGTGGTTATGTTTTAAATCAATTTCTGAACACCCATTTTTTCTTAGATGTTCACAACACCCCCATATTACCACCTGTAACAGACAACTTCTTTGCTGATGAAACCATTTCCCAAGTTCATATCCTTCTTCCATTCACTACCTTTGTGGAACTTGTATGTTCTCCGTGGGTCTATATGGGTTTTAGTTACTTCCATTTTATTTGCTCCCATATCCCAAACTCACATGGATTAGGTTAATTAACGATTCCAAATTGACCTTATGAATGTGCGTACAGCACTGTATATGCATGGGCCCTGTGATATACTGACACTTTGTTCACAATATGTTCTTCTTTGTGCCCAGTGCTGCCAGTGTAGCCTGTAGCTCCCATGACCTCAAAATGAATTAACTGTGCTTGAGGATGTGCTTATGACAGTATGTTGACCAGTCTTTTTAATGGACTATACATAGACTACGTGACCACTAGTAGTCAGTCAGAAAGCCAAAAGACAGGATTTCAGGAAATTACATTTTTTTCCTGGCATTTTTATTCTAAAGATTAATTTTAATGGCTGAAGATGAAGTTTTTTCAAAGATCGGTCCTCCTTTCTTCTTTGAAATTCTACTTGTATATTATGTAGATCAGGGGTCCTCAATCACAGTCCTGGAGGTCTGCAGTAGCTGCAGGTTTTCCTTCCAACTAGATTCCTAATTAGAATATAATCCTTGGTGATAATGAAAATTGACATTTAACTATTTGGCTTGTTAGTGCTTTCATTCGTCCAAGAGATATTTTAATTGTTTCCTTCTTTGAGGACTTTATCCATGTGTTTTGTAGACCAGAACAGAATTAAACTTAATGGTCCTTCCAATACCCCTCTCATTTCTTTCTAAACATTTTTTAACACATACTCTTCATGGTGCATATTGTGAGGTTTCTGAAATCTTTTGGGACCAAAAAATGGCATGACATGCTGAAGTGCGACTGCCGCATCTGAGAAGGACTGTTTGTCCGTTGCCAAGGCAACCACAGGTTTGCAGCTCAGCAGCATAGCGCCGTGGAAACAAATGTGAGCTGATCACTGTCACTCTGTAAGCACCTGTCGCTGATGGGTGATGCAGGGAACAGTATAAGTTGGCCACTGACCTGGCCCTGACTATGTCTGTTTGCTGTGTCTGTGTATAGGAGAGTGGTAGCTCCTGCTGCAGTAAATAACCCTGCTGTTCCTGTTTCAAGCTGAATAAAGCTGGTTTTGCTAAAGTACTGAGACTCAGCCTTGTGTTTTGTGGTGCAAGACAGGGAATCACACGTCACAATATGTACAGGTTTAAAAGGAAGCACATTAGCTGGAGAGCTGCTGGTTTATTGGTTATCTACATTTCATTATTAATTAGTGTCTGGTTAAGAAACAAGGCAACAATTAAAACTTAAATGCCGCTGCTAAAAACTAAAAATAAGCAACTAAGGATTTTGAATTGTAACAGGGAAGATAGCTAAAATTAAGCCCAAAAAATGTATTGCTTTAGTAGTAAATAAATGGGTTCTAATTAAGAAATTGATCTGAGTGAAAACCTGCAGCTACTGCGGACCTCCAGAACTGTAATTGAGGACATTTGATCTACAATGTGTCTTTGATGGATGAAAGCTCTAACAAGGCATATAGTTAAATAACAAGTTCCATTATCAGCAAGGGTTGAGTTCCAATTAGGAAACTGTCTAGTATGATAACCTGTAGCCAGTGCAGCCCTCCAGGACTGTGACTGAGGACTCCTGATGTAGATCATATTCTAGGGGAAGGTTGCGGAAGAAATACAATGAACCATTGCTTGTCTGGATTACATTGGTGATATACTGTATAAATAGGATCACATCTATCTTGGAGGGGACTGCTTTTAAATTATGTAATTCTGTTCCATTCCTGAGAATTCTGGGATTGTTAGTGAGTTCACCAGTACAAACAGGAAAGTGTTTGGCATGTAGCAGCAATACAATGACCTTTTATTCCCCCAGCACCTCAAGATGCTTTGTGAGGCCAGTCAAATATTCTCTGGCTGTGTACTTCATATTCTGCAGTGTGTGTAAAATATAGCAATGCCATTTCTATTGAGTTTATAGTTGTTTTTTTCCTAACTGAACTCTCTGGAATGCCAAAATTTTTCAAATTAGTTTTTTCCTTTGTCATGTGTAGTGAAACAATGTGAGTGAATGTATGTAAGTGTGCCATCTTGTCATTGATTATTTCATAGTTGTTTTCTGAAAACAGACAGCAATCTACATCTGGGAAACAATGTTTAACAATGTCATTAATAGTTTCAGGAGAGGATTTGTCGAGGTAAAAAAGGATATGCAAATGCAGTCAAGTACAAGCAAAAGGAAAGAGACAGCTATTCACTGGGTAAAAACATTCAATGATGTTGCCCCTGTTGGTAATAGGGTGCCTTTCATGTAAAACAAAAAAACAAAGAATAATATCAATCGTGTTTTCTGAATATAATTTCAGAGTTGCAACAATATAGGCTTTTGAAGTGAATTAGTTTAGGAAAAATCAAGGAAGGACATGAGCATGACATGCACACTAATGAAATAATTATTGATTTAAAAACACAAAGGAAATTTGAGTAGCTGTTGCTCGTGTCGGGTCCTCCCTGCGTGGAGTTTGCATGTTCTCCCCGTGTCTGCGTGGGTTTCCTCCGGGTACTCCGGTTTCCTCCCACAGTCCAAAGACATGCAGGTTAGGTGGATTGGCGATTCTAAATTGTCCCTAGTGTGCTTGGTGTGTGAGTGTGGATGTGTGTGTCCTGCGGTGGGTTGGCGCCCTGCCCAGGATTGGTTCCTGCCTTGTGCCCTGTGTTGGCTGGGATTGGCTCCAGCAGACCCCCGTGACCCTGTGTTCGGATTCAACGGGTTGGAAAATGAATGGATGGATGGATGGATGTTGCTTGTGTTAAATTATTTTGTCTCTCTACTACTCACACTACCCTTTCAAGGTGCATATTTTGAGAACCTCTGCTATAGACAGCTGCTCCCTCGCAGAGGTGTGGGGCTTTATGAGGTAAGCATCTTAGACAGGTAAAACAGATTGCATCACATAACCAATCACTTATAATGGATTTTATTACCATGAGATATGAGACCTGTGCATGACTACAGTTGATTCAACATTATTTGTCTTCTAGATGTATGAAAATGTATTTTCTCTGTAACTGAGCCAGCTATTAAACTTGACAATGCAGCATGAATAGTAGCATAATTTTATCTCAGGAGGGCACAGTGGTGCAGTGGTTGGCACTACTGCCTCACAGTTGAGGTTACATTTTTAGTGACACTAATCGGTACTGCATACTCTACAGATACTTCTCCAGCTCCCAGGTACACTTAAAAGACCATTGCACCATTATATTCTACTCAAAAGTAGTTAATCTTCTTTTTTCCTATTGACTTTAATGCATTTCCCAGCATTTGCTGAAATTTCCCAACATGTCCACATTTTCTCTAAACTAATTACGCATTCGAGACTGTACCATGGCTGAAGCCAGAAGAACCCATGCTACATGGAATTCGATTATGCACAAGTTGCCCATTGTATCTGTACTGATTCAGTTTTTGTGCCAGCGCTGGCAAACAGACAGTACAGACACAGTAGTGTGATGGTTCTGCTGCTCTATCAGTCAACATTCTATTGTGCAGAACAACATAACAACATAATTTGTTACTAGCCATAAGAGAACATATTTGGTATAATATCAGCACCCTTTCACTTTGTACATGTCATGCAAACCCGTCAGGTTTGGAATCACATTTTGGATAGGTGCCAATGAAAATAGCAGATACCATATACTGTATGCAATGCACTAACCACTATTCCCTGTTTGGACAACAATCCCAATCAAACACCAACTAAAGAGTCTGTGGTGATCTGATGTGATGAGCCTTTGGCTACTGGAGAAATGTCACCAGTGAATTTTCACATGAAATAAGTTCCCAAAATGAGACAGGAGATGCCATCCCAATGTGAAAGATAATCAAGATAATCAAGACAGCAGCCAATAGGAAAACATGGCCAACATGCCAGTTGAGAAGATGCACATGCAAGAAAACAGAGGAGAGGTACCTGATTATGTGTGTAGAACTGCTCATAAAACGCTATAGGAATCAGTGCAGTGACGTCAACTGCTTTATGATTAGTCAGCTTGCCCCTTGCCAAATACATACATATACTGTGAAATATGAGAGTATGGCTGTAAATTTAAATGCATTGACACTAATTAATATTAGTTTTCACTTCATTTGTTATTTTATGTGCCCACAGCAGCAGAATGACTGTGGAATCTTTTTTTTTTTTCTTTTTTTTGTGTATGCCAAGATAATTATGTGCCCACAAGCTATTTTTGACTATATGTGGTTTTTACAGGGCAGGGCAGTAGGCTTATGTTAGCGGAATGCTGAGCTGATAGCATCATTCATTAAAGTACCTAAAGATTTTGTAGG
>JANRMT010062792.1:23605549-23630238 GCA_026402145.1 Polypterus bichir lapradei | reverse complement strand
AATGCACCTAATATCACTCTGCCAAAAAACTCACTTTCATTTCAACGACAAATACTACACTCAGAAAGAAGGCATGCCAATGGGATTGCCGTTATGAGGACTTCTAGCGGAACTAGTAATGCAGTGATTTGAAAATGTGGCTCTGTCCCAGTTCACACCCAAAATTTGGATACGCTACGTAGACGACACATTCCTCATACTAAAAAATGATCAGCTGAATGAATTCAACAACCACATCAACACAATATTCCCTGCAATCCAATTCACAATGGAAAAAGAAATTAACCGACACATCAGTTTCCTGGACATCTGCATCGAAAGAAATAATGACGCCACCCTGACCACTAGTGTTTACCGTAAAAAATGCTACGCAGACAAGATATTACACTTCACCAGCAACCACCCGGTATCTAATAAATGGAGCTGTGTTAAAACTCTATTCAGAAGAGTCCACACCCATTGTAATACGAAGGAAACAAAAATGAATGAGAGATGCTATCTCTTCCATCTTTTCACTTCAAACAGATACTCAAAAACATTCATTAATCGAAGCCTACACAGAAGACACCAAAAAACTCAGCAAACAATTGACTTGAATCAGAACCCCCACCCCACCTGGCACTCACTATCTTATCACTACAAGGTGTCTGAAGGTGCAACGCACATCCTGGCCAAGTCAGGCATTAAAATAGCACACAAACCCACGAACAATCTGCACACGGTCCTCTTTAATGCTAAAAACAAGAAATTGACAGCAGAAACACGAAACGCAGTGTACAGCGTTTCATACAGTTTGTGCTCAGCGGTATACACTGGACAAACTTCAAAAAGAATTGCAACATGTATACAGGAACACCGTAACGCCGGCAGAAGAAAGGACCCACTATCATTGATCTATACGCACACTAAATCAACAGGACATACATTTAACTGGGACAATGTACAAGCACAGTTCAAGGCCAGTACGAAAAGTGCCAGAGAGCTAGCCGAAACCTGGTTATCAAATTAGAACGCCATCAACAGACACTTGGACATAAATCCAGCATATGCAGACTTAAGAAGAACATATTCATAATAAACAAGACTTTACACCCAGTACCACCCACCCTCCTGACCACACTGACTTAGCCACCTCCTCCCCCTCCCCCATGTAATTTTTTGCTATATATTGCCTTTGATTCTTGTAAGTCTAAGCATTATCCTCTGATGAAGACCCCTGGCAGGGGTTGAAAGCTCAGGAATAAAAAATATGTTACCTAGATACGTGATTCATTTTCTCCCTTTGTGGATATCCAGCTGCAAATATGCAAACCGTATCACAGACCTTCTCTTCCATATATACAGTGTATATATATATACAGTGTATATATATATATATATATATATATATATATATATATATATATATATTGTGGTCCCCGGCCGGGACGCCCAGGAGGACGTGAGGAGGGCTTGTGCCTCCTCCAGACCTTGAGGGGGCGTCCGTCCTGGTTCTGTTGGGGACCGCGGGTCGAGGGCATGGAAGCCCTACCCTGTAGGGGCCCGTGGTCACCGCCAGGCGGTGCCCCGATGCCGGTTTGTCCCATCTGGTCCTCGGCCGGGGCTGGAGCCCGGTCAGGACGCCTTGGAGGACCGGAGGAGGGCGTGTGCCTCCTCCAGACCGAGTGGGGGCGTCCGTCCTGGTTATGCAGGGGGCCTCGGGTACAGGGCTTGGAAGCCCAGCCCTGTAGGGACCCGTGGCCACTGCCAGGCGGCGCCCCAGTGCCTAATTATCCCGGGAGCCCGGCACTTCCGCCACACCAGGAAGTGCCGGGGGGAAGACGACAGGGGACACACGGACGGCTTCCGGGTGCGCAGCCGACACTTCTGCCACACAGGGGTGTGGCCAACGTCAAGTGCCGGGAAGCAGCTGGAGCCCATCCGGGTCCCCATAAAAGGGGCCGCCTCTCTCCAGTCAGGAGGTGGAAGTCGGGAGGTAGCGGACTGAGCTGGAGAGAGAGGACGGGAGGCGGCCAGGAAGGCATAAGGACTGTGAGCCCTGGACATTGGGGAAATCGGTGCTGGAGGCACTGGGGTTGTGAGTGCACGTGACAAGACTTTGTAAATAGTATATAGTTAATAAACAGTGTGTTGGGTGCGAAAATGTTGTCCGTCTGTCTGTGCCCGGGCCAGCGTTCACAATATATATATATATACAGTGGAACCTCGGTTTGCGAGCATAATTCGTTCCGGAAACGTGCTTGCAATCCAAAGCACTCGTATATCAAAGTGAATTTCCCCATAAGAAATAATGGAAACTCAGATGATTCATTCCACAACCCAAAACTATCCATATAAAAATGATTAATACAAAATATAAAGTAAAATACATAATACAAATTAACCTGCACTTTACCTTTAAAAAGAATCATGGCTGGTGTGAGTTTCTAAACTCATGTGGGATTCCACCCAACGGGACAACACGCGGAAGAGCGTCCCAAAGCAATCGCAGTCTCCCAGCGCTGTAGCAGTTCGCCGTATAAGCGCATCCAAAAAGATCGCAGACATGCTATAAGCGCCTGTCGTCAATGGGTCATACAAGGAACATTATAAAGATCCCGGTACAATAAATAAAAGCGCTGTTGCTGTTTCAAGCTGAATAAAGCTGGTGTTAAAATACTGAGACTCAGCTTCGTGTTTTGGGGAACAAGATGGGGACTCGCACTTCACAGCGCACACACACACAGTCACAATGCTGTATCAAACAGATGTTGACTATATGAGTGAGGCACACAGACTCAGACGGAGAATAGGAGACGATTGCCAGAGAGAGCGAGAGAGAGAGAGAGAGATGCGCTGGGCGAGCGAGCGAGCGAGCGAGCGAGATAAGGAGAGAGAGAGAGAGACGCGCTGGGCGAGCGAGCGAGATGAGAGAGAGAGAGACGCGCTGGGTGAGCGAGATAAGGAGAGAGAGAGAGAGACGCACTGGGCGAGCGAGCGAGATAAGGAGAGAGAGAGAAGAACCATCAGCTCAGTTGTGATCACATGACGCTCAGCAGACAAAGTGTATCCATACTACTCATATTGCAAGACATCGCTCGTTTATCAAGTCAAAAATTATTAAAAATTTTTCTCGTCTTGCAAAACACTCGTAAACCAAGTTATTCGTAAACCGAAGTTCCACTGTATATAGTGGTATCCGGCCCGGACACAGACAGGTGAACACATTCATGTCACCTACAACACATTTTTTAATCATGTTTACAAGTGCCACAAACCCCAAAGTCCTGGCTACAGCCCACTGCCTTCTTACTCTTCAGGCCGCCTCCTTGCCTCCTCCAAGACCTCGTCCTCTTCCACCCAACTCTAGACATTGTATGAAGGGAGGCGGCCCCTTTTATGGTCCCCCGGATGTGCTCCAGGTGTGTCCCAGCAATCTTGCACCAACACCCCCCAGTGTGGCGGAAGTGCCAGTTACATCCCCGTAAGCACTCTGGGTGTCCCTGCTCCTCTTCCCCCCAGCACTTCCGGGTGTGGCGGAAGTGCTGAGATCCAGGGCTCCAAAGGCATGGGGCGCCCCCTGGCAGTGACCACGGGCCCCTACAGGTACCAGGGCGGTCACCTCCACATGGTCTGGGGAAGGCGCAAGCCCTCCTCTGGTCCTCCTGGGTGTCCCGGCCGGGTTGCCACCCCAGCCATCTCTGACAGTGCCCCACCACCAGTGAAGACCTGTCGGGTGGAGCAGCACGTCCCACGAGGGCTCCTTACCCCCGAAGTGGATCCTACCCCTGAAGTGCCGGGGTCCGGTCCTGTCAAACAAACAGAAATAGAGGCGGAGACAGCACCTGGACGCCACCACCTGCCGTCCTCCCGTGCCTCACACAGGCAGCGCTCCCCCCTCCTACCGGCACCCCGGGGCCTACTCCTTCGGCACCCCCTCCTAGGTTTTTGTGCCCCTTTGGTCTGAGCCACTCGCACCTCCGTATTCTCCGCCAGCTGTGGCAGCACCACATCGCCAGCGAAGAGTCCTCCAGCAAAACGGCCCATCCTGTGAGGGCAGGTCCCTAACGAAGCTGTCCTACTGCTCGTCCAGGGTCCGGTCCTGCAACATACAGAGAACAAGGGGCAGAGCAGCTGCCTGGACACCCTCTCCTGGCATCCCTCTGTGCCACGCACTGGCAACACTCCCCCCTCTGACCGGCACCCCCTCCATGGGTTCTGTGTCCCTCCTGTTGACTCAACAGACGGGACCGCTTGCACTCTGGGTGTCCCTGCTCCTCTTCCCCCCAGCACTTCCGGGTTTGGCGGAAGTGCTGAGGTCCAGGGCTCCAAAGGCATAGGGGTGCCCCCTGGTGGTGACCACGGGCCCCTACAGGGTGGAGCTTCAAAGCTCTGTACCCGTGGCCCCAAAAGGTACCAGGGCAGTCACCCCCACATGGCCTGGAGAAGGCGCAAGCCCTCCTCCGGTCCTCCTGGGTGTCCTGGCCGGGTCGTCACCCCAACCATGTCTGACAATATATATATATATATACATGCCTGCATCAGAATTTGAAATTTACAACTTGCATGTCCATTTGAGAAAAAACTTTGGTATTAAAGTTTTACTTACACTGTTGATTTAGGCTTTTCAATGAAAGTGCATTATCAAAGTACAGGTTGATGAAAAATCATTTTATTATTGAAGTCAGTCTTTTCAAAGAGAACTGTGAAGGAATATTTATTATTCCATGTTTTTAATATGTATGTATCTATTTTTCTATTGCTTTTTCTATATATGTTGCTGCCTGATACACTATAAAATGGTGATGAGTCAATCATGTGAGACGTTTGTTTTCTTGATGCTTCTAGCTCTAATAGTAGCTGTCTACAGTGTTTAAGATGATTAACTGCTTTCTGGGTGTTGTTTATTATGTCTTTATAAGCTTTACAATTTCTTTGTCTGGACTGGTTACTGTCGACCTGCAGATCTGTTCTAATAGGGGATTTTAAATGGTAACCTTTGCTGAACCTTAATAGTGATTAGTTAATTTGACAAAGTAAATTTAATGACAAAACATAATTAAAACTGAACTGAAAATAATATATAAAAGCTGTATGGAGTTTTGCAAATATAAATGACAACTTATAAGTCCATCAACAAATGTACACTTTCCAATCATGCTGACGAATAGAGAAAACAGCTTAAACCAGCTTAAGAGGGTAGTTGTGAAAATACCAACAATATGGAAAACTTACTTTGGCTATCATAACTTTACTGCCATAGTTTTGTGATTAAGAGAGCAGCTTGTAGACCAAAGGTTTAGTAACTAAAAATACAGTATATAGGTTTTTCTTTATACTTTACTGTTTCTGCCCTATGGTTTTGTTTAGTGCAGTTTCTGGTGGCCTCAGTGCAAGAACAAGAACTGCCAAACTATTTTACCAGTATGAACCTGTGTAGGATGAATTGCTAAGACCATTAGCAGAAGAATGCTGAATTGCTTAGCCACTTCAGATTGCCACTTCAGGCAATCACTGGTTTGTACATATATATATAATGACTACAACTATTGCAACTATCTAATCAGCCAATCACATGGCAGCAACTCAATGCATTTAGGCATGTAGATGTTGTCAAGACAACCTACCAAAATTCAAAACAAGCATTAGAATGGATAAGAAAGGTTGCTAAATTGTATAAATCAGGAAAATGACATAAAAACGATATCCAGAGATCTGAAAATGTGTTCAAACTATGATATAAAGTGGAAAGTTAGGGGGTTCTGTTGTTACCAAGCTTAAAACAACAATCCCTCACCCAGCTCTGTGTAGAGCTATGATTATTTTTAAATACCTGAAAAATCTTTTGATTAACTTTCTGGTGATATTGTTTGCAAAGCTGAAACTTTTACGTGAACTATCACAGTATATTACAATCTACCTCTAAGGGATAGAGATGTGTTGAATCCTGGGATTAATACTGTGGTCATTTCCTGTAATAGAGCAGCCAAAAAGTAGCAATAATTGAATATTATCTGCTATATAGCACTTATCTCAAATCAGGTGAAAATCATTGCTGAAAACACTAAAATAAAGTAGAGTAGATGAGGTAACAACTGTTTTGCATTTGCATTTATTTGCTCAATTAAAAGAGATGCTCATATCATCAGAGCAGATAATGAAAATCATTTTAAAACATTAAGTTCCAAAAGCATTTTTTTCTAGCATTCATTCATTCATTCATTCATTCATTCATTCATTCATATATATTTGAACCTTACATATTATATAAATTATTATGTATGTATATGTCCACAATATTTATAAAACTGAGATGTCATTTTTAAAAGCCTGTATTACTTTGTGCCTTTCTTGTGAGCCTTTTCTAACTATAAGTACAACAATTAATCTGCCCCAGGTACATCAGGGAGACATTTCCAGTGCAGTTTTATAATTTACACCACAGACAGCAAAATGTTTTTTTCCCCCTTGTGGGCCAAGTTTCTTTGGGCCAAAATAAATTTGTGTAGGCGGGTGCAAAATCAAAACTAAATTTTAATGCATAATTTTGGCTTGTAGTATGCATTCAAGAAAACATATTTTTCTCCTGCTTTTGTCTTGCAAAATAAAAGATTATTAATAAGCTTATTGGTAAATCACCGCATATTGAAATAATAGACAGCACATGTTCTGTAAAGAACACATGATTTTAATTTGAATGTACTACTTCTTGTGCCAGCAATACAGAACAGAAATTTACAGTTCTTTAAAGCAAGCAGACGCACTTATTAAACTACTGCCAAACAGGATGGCTCTGCTTCTTTGGGAAGAAGGCAGTTAAAATGTATAATAATTGGACTGAATATTAACTCAGAAGAATATAATGAAATTATTAGTGAAAACAAAAGGCAAAACAAATGTATTTTGCTGGAAACTTCAATCAACTTTTACCACAAAAATCTTGTTAGAAGCCCTAAATGAAAATTGCTATTTGTTAAAAAGCTAAAATGTAGAGAAAAAATGATGTTGAGTTACTGCTGAAAACTGGGATTTAACAAGATTTTATGTTGTCTCTCCCTAGTTTTCCTAGTGGCATTTAGAAAATCTAAAATGATGGTCATTACTCATCACTTCAGCCAATCAGGGGGCTTTATTTTTTCTCTTTTAAAAGAGAAGGTAAAACTTAATGAAGATTTTTTTTATTCCTCCTGTTAACAGACTGATGTAATTTCAATGGGATAATACATGAGTAAAGTTTCCCTTAACAAAATAACAGAGTCTATCTGTGGTTAACAGAGCAAGAAGCTCTTTGAAGAACTGGTCCCAGGATCTTTTAAGGAAGGCCTGTCAGTTCTGTCTCCCAACCTGTCATTTCCTACCGTTCTTCTTTTATATCCAATCTGGGCATCAAATTCCCAGAAGGGACAGGTCTTTTTTATGGATCTTCATAGGCATTCTTAGAATCAGACCTTGAAGGGTTTCTCCAGTGTGACTGTAATCTTCACCTTCCTTTTCTTCTTTCGGCTGCTCCCATTAGGGGTTGCCTCAGCGGATCATCTTTTTCTATTTCTTTCTGTCCTCTGCATCCTATTCTGCTACACCAATCACCTGCATGTCCTCTCTCACCGCATCCTTCATCCTTCCTACAAATAAAGAGGAACAAACTCTGAGGTGAATCCATTCTTGAATGCATTATAAGTGAGTTCACCTGTGTTTCCTATGCAATTTTTCCAATAACGTGGTGTGAACTGTTAGCTTGTATATTATAAGTGATAGCTGGGTCTTCATTGTAATCATCCACATTTAGAATAATTACAAGGATGACAAAAATAAACACAAATGGTGCCTTTATTAACACAAGGTGGAAGGTAAACACAGTGAGGACACTAAGTATCATGTTGTATATTCAGAGAAAACAACAAAACTACAAAGCAAAATTACCAGTATTAACTTACTGTAAGACTGCCAAGATATAAACCTTTCAGGTTTACATTGATGCTGTAAGACTTAACGTTGCTGTGTGCAACTCATCTGCACTTCACTTGAACCATGCCATACTTGTCCAAATTATAAGCTTATAGGTTTTATATGGTTATTGGGTCTTACGTGCACAGAGCACAGTGACATTTTTAGTTACATATTGTAATGAACATGAACACGTCATCACTCTTCAGCATGTGTCCTCTTCTACGCGGTGGTGTGCTGGGGAGGCAGCATAAAGAAGAGGGACGTCTCACGCCTGGACCAACTGGTGAGTAAGGCAGGCTCTATTGTAGGCATGGAGCTGGACAGTTTGACATCCGTGGTAGAGCGACGGGTGCTGAGCAGGCTCCTGTCAATCATGGAGAATCCACTGCATCCACTGAACAGGATCATCTCCAGACAGAGGAGCAGCTTTAGCGACAGACAGCTGTCACTGTCCTGCTCCACTGACAGACTGAGGAGATGCGACTCTTCAATTACACCCAGGGGGGTAAACGTTAACATTATACAAGATTATAGACTGTTATACCTGCATTTTTATCACTCTTTAATTTAATATTGTTTTTTATCAGTATGCTGCTGCTGGAGTATGTGAATTTCCCCTTGGGATTAATAAAGTATCTATCTATCTATCTATCAGTACCATGACTGCTGAGTGTGCTGTTTGGCTTTTCCAAGTCCCTTAGCACTATAGTATCTAAAATGCATATTAACTGGTAAGTGTGTGTCTGTGCAGTTGCTATATCTCTGTCATTCCAAAAGATGGCTCATCACAAACATTTTAGCAATAAAATGCATGAAATTTATCATTTACAATAGATGAAGCATCACAAACGTTAGCATTACCTTTTCAAACCCATACCAAATGGCATAAAACAGACATATACATTGCATGGCGCACTGCAGATGTTAACACCGATGTCTGTGTTGTTTACTTAGATTTCAACACATGTTAGATGAGTTGCACTATAGTCCTGAAATAAATGTTTTAGAGTCTTGTGAATGTTCTGTTTGGTGCTTGGGCTGAATTTGGTGGGATAACCTGCTCTTACAGAGTAGTAGTAGAACATTATTAGCATCAGTAAGCACTTCCTTTCTTACCTGCCATCTCTCTTTCACTTTATCTCTCTCTCTCTCTCCCTTTCTCTCTGTACCCTGGCCTCTTTCTTACACCACTTTAGCCTTCACTCCAATATGTCCTTCTTACTACAAGCACAATGTCCAGCGGGGCAATGGAACTGGTATAGTCCAATTTCTGCTCCAAGGATGCTAAGCTATCTGACATCAGTTTAGAGATTCCATTTGGGAACTGTCTGTTCTCACTTGCTGTTTATCACTGGTCCTACTCTTTCTGTAATAGAGTCAAAGTATCATTAGTGTTTGCTGAACTGCTGGCCCTCTAGGGGTTCATTGAACACCTCTGCCAACACTGCTGTTCTCTTCAACCTTTGAGGAATCCAGCACACATATAATAAGAACACTTTTACTGATAATTTTAACAACCTCTTCTTTATTTTTCTTTCATACGTCAACATATAGAAAATATAACAATACATGCAATAAAAGGCTTATAAAATATTGATGTTAAAGTTTCTGTCTACTTAAAATAATGTTGTTTCTTTGGAAAGGACTACCTTTTCTGACACTTCTTCCTGAACAGTTGCATATTCAGAACAAACGTCAGCCAGTTATCATTGGCTTTCTCTACTATAACGGTTCTCAAACTCAGGCCTGTTGACCTGTGGATGTGGCTGCAGGTTTTTTTTGCAACTAGTTTCACAATCAGGGAGTGATTTTAACTCTAACCGATCTCATTTAATTTTCTGGTCTTTTTTTATGTCTTCTTTTATTCTATATTCAGAAACGAACAAAAGTGTGAGTTTTTTTATAAAACATTTGGAAATCTTTGTAAATATCACATGACTTTAAATACTTGACTCTCTTTTGATGTCTTTCCATTAATTTGTTGTTTTTACTGTGTATGTTGTTCTCTTAATTGCATCCTAGTAGTGCAAACACTGAGGCATAGATACTGAATGCTGAAAGGCTTCAACTACTAACCCACTAACATGCTCATTAGTAAATAATGGAAGAAATAACCAGAACACATAGAAGAGCAGAACGAATTATAACATTTTTGATCAAAATCCTAAAAAACAAGTAAAAACAAAAACACTGAATTATGACTTACATAACTGCTTTGTACATGCTACTGAAAAATGAGCAGACATAGTTCTGCAATTTCTAAATTATCCCCAAATGGAGAAACTGGAGAGTAACAGCTTGTTTAATTAGGCTAGGAGTCCAATTAAAAACAATTGTTGATGGAAAAAAAAACCTATAGCTTCATGTCAAGAGGAGGTAAACATCAAAAATCTACAACCATATCTTTTGATTTTAAAGATTTTTAATTGTTTGAAAGACTAAATACACTACTTAACAAAATCATCAACAATAGATCCCTGATGGCCCCCTTTACCATGTAAATGAATTTACCAAGCTGTAGGTTAGAAAAAAGGCCAACATGATCCTGTCACACAGCAGTCAAAGTCAAAGTGAACTTTATTGTCATCTCAACCATATAAACGTATACAGATAGACGAAATTGCAAAGCTCAGGGTCCACACTGTAACAACATGACGTTCAAATAATAAATTAAAAATAGAATTAAAATTAAAATTAAAACACAAACAAGACAAGACATTGTGCAAAGACAGGACAAAGAAGTAGCATCGATATTGACGTGTAGTTAGCAATATGAACATTGATGCAATGTATGGTATTTGCAATCTAGATAGATAAATATAGTCAACAGATATGTAGTAAAATAAATAAATAATAAATAATAGATATAGATAATACAGAAATTATCAGTGTATGATAATAGCTGTTTAAGACGTGTGTAAACAATGACAGGTCAGAATGTTTCACAGCAGAAGGATATCAGGAGTGTCAAAATACTTAAAGGTCAGTATGAGATTTTCAGTTCTTTTTCTACATGCACACTAGCCTTTCCAGGAAAGTGGCCTGCATGTATAAAAGTTCTGTTTTTAAAGGTGGTTGAGGCTGTGTGGAAGATTCCAAGGGGCAGCCTGGTATTAAGGAGTCTGATAGCTTGGGGGTAAAAACTCTCCTGCAGCCTGGCAGATCTGGCTTTGATGCTGCAGTATCTTCTCTTGGATGGTAGAAGTGTGAAAAGTCCATGTGAGGGGTGTAAGGGGTCCTGCACAATGCAATATCATTACAATACAATACAATACAACAGCAGTCATCTGCTATTTCCAAAATTTCAAATGCTGACATTAAGCTGTAGACTGAATAGTCTGGACCCAAGTGCAATATGTTTAATAAATCTTTTATTCCCATTTCCAAAAGTCTATACTGTCACTAATGGACTATAAACTATTACAGTGTACTTGTTAAAGGAAATAATATCAATTTTTCAATCTGAACACAGACCTTTGATTCTTACAGAAAATTTTTTTTGAAGTTTAACAGTGGAATAAAGTTTTATTTTTGTACATTCCTTCTGAAAACAGATTTCCTACTGAAATAATGCATTGTATCTTAATCAAATTCTGTTCAAAGCGACTTACAAAAACACATTGTCATAGGTATAATTCGAGTAATTAGAAGCAAAATTCAAAATAGTGTCAAAGAAGTATAGCACTACAGTTAAACAAAAGGTAAATGAAAAAACTAGAAGTCATAATAATAAGGCTACATGTTGAAAGAATGAGTCAGTATAGCTTCATATATTTAGGAGGAGAGCAGAAAGGCAGAAAATCTAAGCAGTCTTAGGATATTTTATAATGATCTGTTTCTGTAAAAACCTCACACTGTTCCAGTGTGGTGCTGAGGTTTCACTCGTTGCATGGCTACACGTTGCATGGTTTGTTGTGTGTTGACTGCAATAACGCGCTGTAATGAGTGTATGCTCCCAAGCAACCTTCAAGAGATGTGTGTGTCATGTTGTGGAGTTTTAGACAAGGCGAAAAGTGAGGCCTTAAGTAACACTCACATTACTAAGCTGGACCTTTCCTAGACTCTCCAGAATAGACCTTATCTCAAGAATGCTAAAATCGGCCTACACAAGCCTGAAAGGAGTTTTGGCTTCAAAAGCTCAAAAATTCCCTACTTAGGACAGACCACACACCAAGCACCTGTATACTAGCTAGCTTCAGCCTACACTGGCCTAAAGGGACTTAGATGCCTCGTAAGGGTAAAACACTGGCTTCAAGAGAGAGGATTCAATAGAAGAATCTTTAAAAATGAAACTACCTGAAAACAACAAAAAGTGAAAAAAAAAACAAAAAGAGTTGCCAGAAGAGCAATACAAGTGAACAAATCCCAAAATACAATCCAAAGCAGAAATTCAATAAAGAGTACAAAAAAAGATGAAAAAAAAACCTGTAAAAAATTCAACACAAAAAACAATACTTGCAATTGATTTCTATAAACTTCTATACACCATTCCTGAGATTAATTAGCCAGAGGGAGGATCTGGAGTGATGACATCAGGGTAGCCCCATCTCTTTTCCCTCAAAGAACACAAGATTTGGATTCACATTTAAAAACAAAATACACAATTAATGAAACATAAACAAAACCAATAGTAACATGAAGACATGAAAAATAATCATTCAAACTGAACAAAATACATAAAATTCATATAAAGCAGAGAATAAACCATGACTAAAATATAACAGCGTTAGCATAATTAGAACAGGAGAATAACACACTAGGGTAGCTGCTCTGTAGTGTATATTTGGGAATTTTGAGGGGGGTTTACTCAGGTTATAGGTTATGGGCAACACTATAATGTCAGCTAGTGGGTGACTGGTCTTATGGGTGGTTGAGGGGCGCCAAATTGTGAAATAAAGGGATTTTGCTGGTGTAAAAATAGGCTATGGAAATGATTACATGCAGTTATACTCCTGTATATATGCAAACATGTTGGTATTGGGAAGAGGTACAATATGTTAGTTTCTGCTATTTTATGACATTGCCTTGTGAAACATTAAGATCACAAAGATTAAAAAAAGGTTTGTCTCCCAAAGAAAATATACAATTTAATGAAGAAGAAGCTGTCATGATTGTGTTGTTCTAAAGTTCTTTTTTGCTTCTTCTTTTTTTTACCAAGCTTTTGAATTTAACTGAGGTGATTTGTTTTATGGCTAATCAAATTTTGTCATTACTTTTTACTTTTTGCTTTGTTTTGTTTATGTTTTCTTTTTACTTTCTGTCATAATGTATACATATTTTTTTAATGTGTCTTGTCATTTTGTGGAAGTTTTATATATGGTTGCTGTTGCGTTGCTAAGTTAGGCTGCTCAAAAGAGCATGACACGTGACTTGATCATTGCCACAGTGTATAGGTAAGGTTGTGCACTTTTAGTTTGATACAAAACCCTGGGCAATTCAAAGAATCCCCAGTGTTTTTTAGAGACTTTAACAATGAGCTGTAGCTAACATTTTAATTTATATGCATGGCATTTTCCTTAATTTAAGGCTTAGGATCTTAAAAGGAATGATCTACTAGGTATTTTATCTAGTGTTTTAGGTTTGGGTGACAATATTGTCTTCCTGGTTTTGAACTCTCACCTGTTTTTTTGTAGCTGCAGGTCCATCTCCTGATCTTTCGAGTTCTGCTTGCCTTGTTCCTCTTTGGCAAATCATCATGCCATCAATGCCAACACCAAGTTTAAAAAAAGACAGTATCTCCAAGTTGCCCTTGGTAAAAGCAAGGGTGTGCCTGCAGCCCTTTTATACTGGAGTTTATCTGAGTGCTAATGAGGGTCGAATGATAAGCATAGTCAGACTGGCATTCATCCAAGTAGCAAATAGTGTTCATCCAAGTCAGAAAAGCCAGATCTGGAGAAGAAGTAGACACACATGGTACACAGTTGGTTTTAATGGCCATGTCCTTCTGCAAACCATTTATTTTAGATCCTGTAGGTGCAGCTGAACGAACATACTCTTGACACTTTGACATAACTCAAGAGTTAGCCACTTGACTCATCTTTTGACCAGCACCCAAAACCTGTAATTCCTATTCTGGCCATGTAACACATTCTGTGATGATCTGCCAGCTCTCAATACTCAAAAGAGCTTCAATATGAAAACTAGGCCTCAAGGCTTCAATGAGACCTAAACACCAAATCAGCCAGGCTCCAAACTCATGGAACAGGCTGCATAACCTGCACAGGAAAAAATGAGGAAATGGTGAGAAATTTTCAAAATAAAGGGAGAAGGAAACTGTGAAACTCCTGGCCCACTAGCAGCATTCTTTTCATATATTTGATGCATTTATTACAAAAAGTCTAAAAGCAAAACAAGAGCAAAAGGAGTCAAAAATGTATAGGTAGAAGGCAAGCCAAATAGTTAATAGATTAAGTCCATAATCCTAGAATCAAAATCTTAAGTGAAAGCAGAAACTAGAAAATCAAAAAGGTATTTACAAATAAGAATTAAGAATGCAGGAATTCTAAACAAGAGGGAGCCATACAACATGAGCATATGCCAATGCCTCAGTACTTACAGTATATAATACTTGGGATAGCCCCACAGCTGCAACAACAGGAGGCCCCACTCCTCTATGCTCAACACATAAAGGGCAAAGAATATAACAAACAATATCAGCTGAATGTAATGTACATAATATAATATATACACATAAATACATAAAATACAGAGATAATAATAAAATGCTAATGGCAAAGGCAAAAAAATTGGAAACATGAATTACAACAGAATACACAAATAACAAAAGCAAAAGAAAAAGAAATAAACAGTATTAGAGTCAGGGATAAGACCGTTGCTGTGCCATAGCATATTCCCTAATACATTCATTCACTGTGTCTGTTATCAGGATGTAAAATGAGAGAAAGGCTCAATAGAAAACAAGCATTGTAGTCTTCTGTTCTTACAAGAACCCAGTCACAATGCACATCTTGGCTTCTATGGATATAACGTGACTGGTAATGTCAAAAACTGAGTGTGGTCTGCCTTCATTACAGGCATAGAAGTCTTTACAGGACATTTACCAATTCAGAAATAAATAAAAACTTGAAAACAGAGGAGGGCAAATATCATACAGTTATATGCTATACTATGCTGATGTACCTTTGATCCTAATTTACCATAAATATTTTCTCTCTCTGTCTTTAAGGCTGATGATACTGTGATTGAGCTGGCAACAGTGTCCAAGCCTAAACCAGATCCTTCTAATTTAGTATTTGGAACCGTATTCACAGACCATATGCTGACAATTGAATGGTCAGCAAAGGAAGGTTGGAAGGCACCATTCATTGGACCATTTGAGAACCTTTCCATTCATCCAGCTTCATCATCTCTTCACTATGCTGTGGAAGTGAGTAAAAGCTATAGTTTAAGTATGGCTACATTTAGCAGAGAAAAGCAGTTTCATAACTGCTAGCAACAATGTTTTACCTTGCAAATAAAAAAATATCAGAAAATTTTCATAAACATTAAATTTATTTAAACTGTATTGTGATATACACTCTTGACGGGAGGGGGAAGAGGATAGCTGTGCTGTAATACAAGAAGATGATACTACCCCAATCCTAATATATTACCAATGTACACATAAAATTATTATGAGGGAATAATGCAAAATAGGGCAGTTTAAAAAAAAATACCTTCATTAAAATTGTACAGTATTGCTTGGCTCTAAATTTCTATCAGTTTATTACTTAAATGGAGTATTTCAGTAGATCTGACAAATTTAGTGAGTGTTGTGCTTTCTTTAAAATAAAATTAATTACAGCAGTTTAATTTCAAAATAAATAACTTTATATCAGTAGCTGTATGTGAAAGCCACCATTTGAATCCTAAAAGGTACTTTCAATTATTTCTCCTAATGAACACAAAATGCGATTTAATGTAGAATAGTGCAAAGTGCTACACCTGGGCAACAGGAACGTCAATGATAAATACAAGATGAGAGACACTGTCATACAGGAAGCAGCCTCTGAAAAGGATTTAGGGGTTTATGTTGACACAGCATTTTCATCATTTAAGGATTATACAGAAACAATTAAAAAGGCAAATAAAATATTATATTATATTATGAAAACTGTTGATTATTAGTCAAAGGAAGTTATGTTCCAATGAATCCCAGGACTTAGGACATGATGTACTCTGTCAGACTTAGAGAATTAAACCTCTTTATTCTTGCCAGAGGATATTGTGTGGGTACCTAATTCAGGTTTTCGAAATACTCAATGGCTTTGATAAAGTAGATCCAGTAGAATTTCACCTTAATGATGAGTCACGTACTCAAGAACACAAGTAGAAATTAAGGGGAAGTGCATTTAGGACTGAAGGCAAAAAGATTTTTTTTTCACAAAGAGTTGTGGGACTCTGGAACAAACTACAGAGATACTGTATATAGCTGAAGCCGAAACCTTGACAACCTTTACGAAAAATCTGGGTGACATAGTGGGGAAATGTAGCTAGTAGCTAAACAAACAAGCTTGATGGACAAAAGGGACTCCTCTCTTTTCTCAATTTTTTTAATGTTTTTGTGTCCTGATAGGAGTAGTCATGATTTCAGGTTAACGGGGTAGTTCATAATTGTTTTTTCTCAGTTGCAATGTCTAGGTTCTCCTAAGGAGTTTTTTAGAGGTCACAGGCCAGCCAATAATATCTCATCACTGTAACTTGTGTCTGCCCTGGAGCATCTCCTAGCAGACTATGCTTGCAGGAGGCTTCCAGAATGTATCTTCATCAGGTGCTCAAACCATATTTTCTAGTTATAACCAATCTGAAACAGTAGACATTCATTCCAAGATTTTCCCAGATTTTTTACCTCCTCTCCCTACCACAGAGAGTGAGCCCTACAACCATGCAAAGGATCCTCCTAACTTGTACTGCATGTTTTGCGTTGCGTCCCAAAGTTGGGCACCACAGGAGAAAACGGATGCCATATTAGCTTCTAAATTAGATTTTCATCCAGTTTTGTTTGTCAGTCTTACAGTCCATGCTAATTTATGTCCATGCTAACTCATCAAAACTCTGAGTTTAATAATTGCTAAGTTAAATTGTTTTTGGCTTTATTTCAATGATTGTTTTGGAATTTCTTTTAGGTTAACCCCTAAAATTTTAAGGTTTCCTGCTGGCCATCTGAATTCCTATTTATGGAGGATGTTTAGATTAAAATTTATCTTTCATAATGGGTTTAAAGATGACAATGGTGGAAAAACTTCACAGTCCGGTACAGAAGGATGTAAAAAGGACAGATATTGATATTGAGAATGCTGAAATGCCCCGGACAACTGATAGGCTAATGGCATTTCAGTTTTTTAAGATGGTGAAGAAGTTTTAGGCTCCCATAAATATTAACAACCATTTTTGTTGTTAAAGATTTATCATTTTTAAAATGGGTTAGTTTTCTCAAACTACTTAAATAGCCAATAGCCTGATGAGATTGTAAACCAGGTTATGTTATGTTCCATTATTGTTTTTACCTGTGTTTCCATCCCTTATGTTTTAAAATACATTAACTGGTGTGGTGTATGGCCGGCTGTTCATCCCGGCCAATACCCCCAAGCCACCAGGTGGAGCCCTCCCTGTAGTATGGAGGTCCCCCGAAGACCAGCAGGGCATCATTGACATTGGAGTTTTTATACACAGCCCTGCTGGATACCATGGGGGCCACTAGGAGATGCTGCAGGGAGGAACGATGGTTATTTGCCTTATGCCTCGGAAGTACGTCCGAGTCACATGGACAAGGGGAATAACATGCTTCTGGGGTGAAGAAAAGGACTTTTTATCTGACCCGGAAGTGATAAAGAATCACATAGACTGGGGATTGGGAACACTTCCGGGTCAGGGAATATAAAAGGACTGTGGCCGCTCCCAGATGGCGAGCTGAGCTGGGTGGAAGGGTGGCAACGCGTCAGGGAGTGTGGAGGATTGGTTTATTGTGTATTTGTAGTGATTAAGGGAGAGGAGGGTGCTTTGTGCACTGTTTGTGAAGAATAAAGTCAATATTTGGGCTTTTATCTGGTGTCTGGCATCTTGGACAAGGGTTCAAGGGAGCGATAGCGACCCCTATCTGTCACACTGGCAAATATGGCTATTTTGGAAGAATACTGTATGCTTTTAGTGCAGTTTTGATATTTATGTAATTTAAGAGAAACTAGAGTACTGTATATTATTTATTACAAAAAAATAAAACGTTTGATACTAAACCAGCGGAACCTATCAACCACAGATAAAATGTGTAGGTATCTTTGTATACTGGATTGAATAATTCTTCACAATATCTCTATCCTTCCAGTTATTTGAAGGAATGAAGGCTTACCGTGGTGATGATAACATAATTCGCCTCTTTCGTCCAGATTTAAATATGCAGCGAATGCTAAGGTCTGCCTGTAGAGTCTGTCTGCCGGTGAGTTGAACTTTTTTTCTTCATTCATACTAGGCTTATAACACAAAATAATCTCAAATTCTATGATTTCATTACAATACATATACTAGACTAATAACAAAGAGTATAGAAAAAAAGTCAAAGTTCTTTAAAAAAAGTATTCACTCTTGATTTTTTTAATCATATGTAATATTTTTCAAATTTAATATTAGCAGATTTTTTTCCCCAGAACCAAATCACTTACAGTGTTTTGAAAAGTAAAATTACTGTCTGAAATGCCTGCAAACATAAGTGTGCATATGGAAACTCCAGCTTTATCTCAATAGACTCATTTAATATAACACATAACCTTCTAAGTAAAATGTCATCTACTTTAATCAAATTTCAGTCATGTTGTCACGATTAGTTTTAGAAAATGTTAAAACAAGGTAGAGGGAAAGATACAGAAGTACCATTTCATTGTAACATTTGGCAGATGATTCAGCAGCTATTGACCTGTAACCAAATAGTTTGTATGTCATAAAAATTTGTACGTTGTATTATTTATAAACTATAGAGCAGTGGTACCCAAACTTAGTCCTAGGGACCCCCTGTGGCTGCAGGTTTTTGTTCCAACCAGATTCACAATCGGTGATAATAATCGATAACAACTCATCTCATTTAATTTAGCAGGCCTTTTTTTCTTTTCTCTTATTCTGCTTTCAGAAAAGCACAGCATTTTTTCTAAGGTTTTAAATGCTTATCTTTCTTGTTATTTTGCTATTATTTTTCCATGTTTCTGTGTAGTTTGCTTCCTTTATTTAACCCTAAAAGTGACAATTAGCAACAAGCAGACCCAGCACCCGGGATGATGAAAGCTACAACTTCTTCAGAGTCAGACACACTAATTAGTAAATAATGAATTAAATTACCAGAACACCTGGAAAAGCAGAATGAAAATCAGGATGAGAATACTGTTAACAAAAAAATGACATATTTCCCATATAATTGCTTAGTACATTTTAATAAATAATTGCCAAACTTTGTTTTGGAATTTCTACATTAACCCCAAAACACAGAAACTGGAAAATAATGACTCGGGTTGGTACAAAAACCTGCAGCCACAGGGGGCTGGTTTGGGAACCACTGCTTTAGAGTACTAGAGTGTGTGAACTTTGTCTTTCAGAATGACAAAAAACATAATGTGACCTCTGAAAAGAAACAAAATGCATTCTGTTTTTGTGTGTTTGAATTGTTTTCAGCATTTTCAATTTAATATAATAGAACATGATACAGTAAGTCAACATACTGTATAAAACTGTGTATACCAGAGATTAAAATTTTAGTGTAGATAGTTTATTTTTATTCATTTTTGGAAAAGAACTGCATTAAAAGTGATTGTTGGCTCAGTTTAGTTTCCCCCTCGCCAAATTGCACTCTGATGTTTTTTTTTTTTTATTACTATGAAAAACCTGCCAATTTTTCATGTTTACTCTTTGTCATTATGCAGCCATAGTTTTGTCTTTTTCCCCCACTTTTTACTCCAAAAGACCCCTCCTATTACCACCATCCTGAATATGTTTTAAAGAATTATGCCACTTTCAGTTTGATTGCTGAGGACGATTTGAGCATTTGATTCACATACTAATAGTGTCTTCTTACATTTGTAAAAGTAGTTGTTAATTTAAATTAATTGTGTGTCAAATTTTCACAACAAGCTCACAGGCTCACAAAAGTGAGACTGTGTTTCAGGGACAACGATCATCAGTTAAACAAGTCTTTGATCTAATTTGTCATAATAAATTTTATATTAATGAAACATGAATCACAACAATATCTAATGAAAGAAATCTAATTTCATATGCATTGTGAATCACCCTTATTTGTGACATACAGTATGTAGAAAAGTATCAACACCTTTGAGACTGAAAAACTTCCTTGCCTGAAAAATAAAACAGAGTCAAGGGAAATGTAATAAAATTTAACAGAAGAGGAGGAAGGTTAAACCTCACTCAAAAAGTATCCAAAAAAGTGGTTCCTGAGAAATTATATTTCATAAATATTGCACTGTCGTTTCAAATATTTGGAGAATTTTCTAAACAAACATTTACATACAACATATACTCAAAGAAAAAAAATAAGAATTTCTTATTGACCTGTTGGTGCGTACAAAGTGAACAAAATATTTAATCATCAATTGAATGCACTACCTGCATTTGTTTTGCCAAAATACATATCCTACACACTTTTATATTTTATTCTTCTAAACCAGTCTCTTCTTTTGCAGTTCTAGCAATTATTCTGTAAATATTGAAAGTAGGGATTTTTCAAGTAACTTTCTTGTCAAAGACAGTCAAAATAGTAGAAACACATCTTTTACTGCAAACCAACCAATTGGTTGAATTTACAGGGCATATACTATATATTTCATGTGATACTTTGTTATTTGTTTACTTCTTCAGAGTTTTGATAAACAGGAGTTACTGAACTGCATCAAAAAACTGGTTAATATCGATCAGGAATGGGTACCTTATTCTAGTTCAGCCAGCCTCTACATCCGACCTACCTTTGTTGGTACTGAGGTAAGATCATTACAATTTTATATGTGTTAAGGCCATGTCACATTAGATGACTTTTCAGTAAATTATAGTCATAGCCAACATTTACCTTATCTTGGCAAATCAGAGGCAATCATCAGCACAGTGGTCACGTAATGTGACATGCCCTTCTATTGACTTCAACTAGCCTACGATTCTAACAGATTTGATTTTGCCTTTAGTCATAGGAACAGTCTGTGTGTGCAGGAGAGCTAACAACAACAGAATGCACTAATAAGGACTATAGAATGTTGGTACTTTGGACATCATAAACAGGAGAGAAGCTTGTTAGTCTGATGTCTTGTGTTTTATGTCCTAAAACAGAATGGAAAAACATTAAAAAAAAGGGGCAAAGTTGGCAGTTAAGCCTGTGGTACCTGTCAACACTTCCCATAACACAGGCTCAGACAGGCAGTGTGCTGTTGGCTGTCAGCAAAAGGGGTGAGCATGACTGTGCTGGAAGATTGGCACAAGATCGCTATATGTGACATGGCCAATAATTTTCAGTCATTTAAACTTATATACTTCAGTGATGAGATTAGCAACTCCGGCCAACGAATCTAACATATTCCATGACTAGAAGTTATATATTATGACATTGGCTTTAGTTTCCCGTTTATACTCATTAAATCGCATAATTTTACCCTTCATATTTTAACCATACTACGGTTTATACATAAGCCTTCAGGTAATTAGATACAGTAAAGGAACATGCAGGAGAATTAGCTACATTTTAATCTATATATTAGAGATAACACATTTTATTAACACTAGTGCCATACAAGCAATGTGAAATGTGGCTTTGCAAACCAAAACCAATCAACATGATATTGCTAGATGTGTAGTCTCAGGTGACCCGATAACTTATAGTTGCATTCAATTCTTCTTAGCTTATCATCTGCACAGACCCAGGTAGCCTGCCAGTCTCAATATGGCTGCTTAGGCAGAGTTGTCTTCTCTTCATGGAAGAATGGCAAGAGCGACAGCGAGAGACTAAGGGGGAGCGTGAGCATTTTCTTATACTGGACCAATTTGTTTTGGTATACCTCAGAACCAATGGGTGCAGGCAACTCCCTTGGTTCATCCAGTTTTACTTCAGCCAGAATTCAATTCGAATGACCAACAGAATAAGTCTACATGACCCTTCCTGGGTTAGGCTCTCCTAAACAGCTCATGCACAACCCCCTTCTCTGTTCAGCTACTTTACAATGTGGATGTAATGAACAAGCAAGAAAGGAAATATTAAGCCATAAAATTGACCCAGATGGTGCTTCCCTCATCAATGAAACACTGGGGTAAAAAAATGCTTTGTCCTGCTTCCCGACTCTTCAACATTACAAATAAAGACATACAAAATATGTATCAACTAATATGTTAGATGTAACTCATTTTACACTCCACTACAGTGGTTTTTAAAGTAAGTATTAGTGCACACTCAGGAGACACAACTAAAATGAAACTTACAATGCACAAAGGAGATTTAAGAGAGAAGAAATCCATTCTTTTCTGTAAAATAATTGCCAAATTTATTAAATTGAATATTGCCTTTTTCTCTGGACAAACACTATTAATTCAAATTTAAATTATTGCCATAACAATGTCTGTTGCTTGAAAGCTCATACAGTACAAATATCTAAGAGCAACAACAATCATCCTTCTCCAAAAAACCCAAAACCATTAATTTAATAAAAACTGTCTTAGACATTCATCAAATCCTAAGATCAACAAGTTAAGTTCACACATCTCATGGTTCGCGTCCCAGGTCCTCTGTGTGTAGTAGCATTTTGAGTAGTAAGAAATGTGCTATATAAATGTAATGAATTACTTATATTATTATTATCTTTTTAAATCTGTTTATTGATGCACTAATGTGTTGATTGTTTGAAATTGCTTTAAGCTCACTCATGCTTATTACTTGTTTATGAAGTTACTAGGATTTGTGTATCTGTTATCTAATTTTTCCCCATTTTTTATGATTATTAATTAATAACTGTATTTACTGAGTGAATGGCCTCGGATTACAGGACTAATGTAGTGCCAAAAACCAGATACTCATGTATTTTCAAATTATTGTTTCTCTGTACTCTTGCAATCAATTTAGCCTTCCTTGGGTGTTAAGAGGCCTTCCAAAGCACTGCTGTTTGTAATCCTCAGTCCTGTGGGGCCTTATTTTTCAAGTGGGAGCTTTAATCAAGTGTCACTATGGGCTGATCCAAAATACATCCGGGCCTGGAAAGGTGGAACTGGAGACTGCAAAATGGGAGGGTATGATGTACTATTACATTTATAAAAAGATTAAAAATAAAGGGGGCTCAAATGAATAAATATCATTTATACATATTTCTTCTAAATGGTACAGCTGGGTAACATTATTAAGTCCAATTTAAATTCTTTTTGTATGGCCCTCTTCATTCAGAGCACACATTATACAAATGGTACAGGAATATGTAGAATTAAAAGGATCTAATTAAAGATATTATTTTAATATAACATCCTAATTAAAATAATGTAGAATTTTTTTGCATCAAAATTTTTCAGAAACAGCCTTCTAATTATAAGGGTATCTAATGACTCTTGTAATTGATAAGAAAAAGAACAAGAAAGGAGTGACCCATCCATTGTTTAAATATATTTTTGTCTATGATAATGTTGTGGGGAGTCTAGGCCTATACTGACAGCACTGGGCCTAAGGCAGACATTAATGTTAGATTCAACACCAATCCTCCACAGACCATATTTTCGTGCACACTCAAAGTTAGTAAATTTAGAATTGCTAATTAATCCAACACACATGCTTTGAGAACATCTGGGGGAATCTGAGTCCCAAAATAAAACAAAGTTGAATGCAGGGAGAACTTACATTGAGAAATTTCTGAGAATCAAATCACAGGTCTGTGCTCTTTGAGGAATAAGCATTATGCCCTGTGCAGCATGCCAGCCTGATACAGTAATAATAAAACTGATTTCTCATTGTTTAGCTAGAATTTACACATTTAAAACTTTTGTACACTTTCTTCTTTTTTGATACACTTATATTTGCCAAATTATGGATGTATTCAAATATTTTTTTCTGTTTCTTAATGCTACCTCTCTGCTTTCCTGTAGAAATTATGGTGCATCATTATATGCTCAATATGAGGCCACTGAAAGAGGATGTCAACAAGTACTTTGGCTCTATGGTGAAGAACACCAAATAACAGAAGTTGGAACTATGAACCTGTTCCTCTATTGGATAAATGAAGAAGGAGGTAATAATAGAGTATAAAATGTATAGTGAATCACTGAATACTGTGAATGGTTGATTAGACAGCAGTTGAGAGGAGATAAAAGCTGCGTATGCTGGTACAATGAAAGAGATAGTATTTTTAAAGAGACAGACCAGGAGATGAGATATATTCAAAAGTTACATGCAATTTCATAAAGCAAAAGTCAGATCTTTTGCCAAACCCAAAAATCATAATCAAAAAAGAAAGCTAGTTAGTCATTTTCTTCAAAGAAATAAAGACTAGAACACACACAAATTTTTTGATCGTTTCATCCACAATCTGGGATTGAGATTGAATGTCAAAGTTGACCTTTTATCTGACATTACGTCCTGTGCATTTCCAGTTTATTTTCCAGGTAACAAAAAAACAAAGTTTAAAAAATGATAGCACCTGTGAAAAACAAAAAATGGCTTTAGAAATGAGAAATGACTTAACTTCTGCATAATTCAAAACCTACATAGAAATAGATAGATAGATAGATAGATAGATAGATAGATAGATAGATAGATA
>JANRMT010062792.1:23586344-23605539 GCA_026402145.1 Polypterus bichir lapradei | reverse complement strand
ATAGATAGATAGATAGATAGATAGATAGATAGATAGATAGATAGATAGATAGATAGATAGACATTTACTTTATTAATCCCAAGGGGGAATTCACATACTTCAGCAGCAGCATACTGCTAAAAACAATATTAAATTAAAGATTGATAAAAATGCAGGTATAACAAACAATAACTTTGTATAATGTTAATGTTGAAATTGAAAACTGAAAGAAAAAACATAACATCAAGTAATGAAAACTTAAAAACAAAACATAACATTGTATGTTATGGGTCCCTGGAAATAAAATATGTAAGATAAAAAAAGAGAGTGATTGCGTGGAGGCCTAGCAGGAAACCAGAAGATTTGCAGTGTTACCTTTTTAGAAGAACGTTCAGAGAAGATTGGCAGGAGGCCAATGACTAAATTCTGTTTTGTTAAATAGAATCAGTTGGACTGTGTTGCTTCTTTAAGACAAGTAATCTGGAAGCTGCCTGAGAGACCCAAACCATTAAGAGCAACATTGGGCTTAGGAGTGCAAGGGCTTGCTGGAGGAGATACTAGCCTGGTGTCCCTGCAGCTGGAGCAGGCTGTCTTCCAAAATAATCAGACTTTATATTGCCTGCCCATAGCATACAGAGTTGCACACTTCTTAACTGTTTGAAAGTGAAAACAGAGAACCATGGATATATGCCAGCCCATAATTAGCCCTCTCAATTGTAGGAAGTGTTTAGCTGGGGCAACAGCCTCATAATTAATGTTTAGAAAAAAATTATGGGGAGGAACTGATTCCCAGTCACTTGTCAGAGATAGGAGGAGAACAAATTAAGGATTGGTGTGAAGGAAAACATGAAGAAAGTTAGCTAGAGGCAGATCTACAGTGAATAAAAACCGGCAGAAGAAGCAAACAATCTATAGAAAAAAGACAAGCAGTATATGTGCAGTGAAAGCTGAGTAGCTGCACCCACTTACAGAAAAAAAAATGTAAATTTGTGTTAAAAACAGTAACCTAATAAAAAATAAAAGTGGTTATTTGAACGTTTACTATAATTCTATTGTCTTTGATTACTTTATGTAGAAAAATACTATGAAAGTTAAAAAAAATTTTGAATCCTCCCTACCCTGAATGGTCACAATGTTTAAAACACAGATGCAAGATATCTGTTTGACTTAGTTCCAGGAATTCATTCTGTGGCATTATGGTTGAGAAGTTCTGGCGAGACACAAACCAGAGGCCTCTGGTTTACAAAAAAGATGAGAAATCTCATTGAGCAATAGAAGAGGACAGCTTCTAAGCTGCAAAAGCTGTGGCTTGCATATTTGTGATACAAGACAACCTCTGTTCCAGCCCATCTGTTTCTACACTTGCCCAGATTGTTATAGTATTAATATAACTAATTTTGGAAACAAGAATTATAATATGAAACAGTTATCAGTTGATAAAACCCCCTTTTGAGCACTTTATTAATCTTCATTGATACATTATATGATATGTATGTACACAGAGAACAGACATTTTGCTAATATAACTTGAATGTCCTCTATGTAAAAAAAATGTTTCTTTATATATATTTATTTTATTAACAGAGGAAGAACTAGCAACACCTCCTCTGGATGGTATTATTCTTCCTGGTGTTACTAGACACAGTATTCTAGATCTGACAAGGAAATGGGTAAGTACTCACTCAGTCTTTTCAGAACATGATGAGGCCTAGAAACATTGGGATGCAGCATCTGAGACTTTTAATCTACTGTTAGGTAATCCTGCCAAAAGTTATAGAATGAATCAAAGTTCACAACATGGGGCTGAAATCTTTCAAATCTTCTAAATATTCATCTTGACCTAAAAAAGAAAGTATACAGTATGAGCATGAATATCTGGAGCCCTAAAAATTTAATGGACATGTGCTGAACTACTTTAAAATGATCTTAGGTTCATGACTATTTAACAGCTATATACAGTGAAATTAAACTGACATAGTTGATAAAATACCTTGTGTTTACATTGTAGACAGTAGCAATTATTATAAGTATCTATTACATAGGGCACAGTTTTCACTTTTACACTTTGGGAAAACAACCACATTGCTGAAATATATGCTTTAAACAAAGTAACAGGTACAATAATAACATTCCTAAAAGGGGAATAGGTGGTGGTAATGCAAAAATTGTGATTTTATAATCATGTTATACTTGAATGAGTTCCTTAAGCCCCTTCCTTGCCATGTCATAAATGCTATAAAACTCCTCATCATAGCTCTATGTTTAGAAGAAATCAACAGGAGGTCAGTGTTCAAAAATGTCAAATTTATACTGTTCAAAATGCTATGAAAGCAAAATGCACAAAAATTGGCAACTGAGGTGATGCTTAAAATAAGAGACATTGTATTCTATTAGGATTAGAACTTAAAATGGATAAACTGCCAGCTTTTGATGGAGAATCGCGTAGTGAGCAAAACAACATGTCATAATTTAAAATTTGAAATCCATTTTTGTTCATTCTGTATATCATTACTTTCTTTTCATGACACCATTGTTTTGCCATGTTGTGTGCTTGCACATGGATGGCCTAAAAGTGACAAATCAAGTCACAGAGTCAAATACTGTAGACTTAGGCTATTATGACCAACAGCACTGATTTAGAGAACTAAGCCCTTTCCTTTGCCAACTACAAATTAAAAAAGAACATGTTGCAAAGAGCAGTACACTTCTATAAATTAATGAGCTTTCAAAAAAAGATTACACATTTAGAAGGCATTCTTTAGTATGAGTATATTTCTGAATGATCTCTGTTTGTAATTATACTGTGATTTAAGAAATATCTTCAGATTTTTAAAGGTTTACGCTTTAACAATTATATTTTAAATGACCCTCACCTTTATTTTAGAAAGAGAGGATTCTGGATATCTCTTTGTATTTTTTAAATAAAACAGCATAACAACTGTAGCCACTTTGTAACTATAAAGGTTTTAATGTCTTTTTTTTATTGTACATAACTAGGCCAAAAAGCCACTATTAGCCAGACGACTGTGCTGTTAGTAACTGCTTCTAGGATTGTCAATGAAATTTAAGTTAGGCAAACAAATCATTACTTTTCTAGGATGGAATCATGTACTTTTTGATATTTTATAATTATTGTAAAACTAACATGAGTGCTTACAAATTACAAAGTTAACAAAGACGTTGAGTGGCACGATGGCACATTGCAAGTGCTACTGCCTCACAGTAAGGAGACCTGGGTTTGCGTCCCCTCTAAATTGCATGGAGTTTGCATGTTCTCCAGATTTCTGTGTTTGTTTCCTCCCACTGTCCAAAGACATGCACACTTAGGTGAATTGGACACACAAAGTTGTGTGTATTTGTTCACCCTGTGATGGACTGGCATTCTCTCCAGGGTTTGTTCCTGATTTGCATCCTATGTTAGTTAGTATAGGCTTCAGCACCCAACCCTGCAACCGTAGTCTGGATTAAGCTGGTTAGAAAACGACATGACAAAGAAATTGAGAACACAGTTTAAAATAGAGCAGTGTGTTATGTCACAGTTCAGATGAGGTCAAAGTATTTGTGAAGATAAATGTATTTTGGGAAAAAATAATGGACATGGAAAGGGCTTGGTAGTAACATTTTCAAACAATAGGCTAGGGTTTAAACCAAGAGACAAAAGAACCAAGTAAGCAAAATGTGAAATGAAACTATAATTGTAGACAAAGGAGCAGAGAAATTAGCCCTTTCACTAAAGTCCTAATTAATCCTAACACTAAGAGAGAGAGATCCACTACATGAATAGCAAGAGCTGTGAGACAAAATATTTTATAGGGGCAAAAGGATGATATAATGACCTCTGTGTTACAGGACCACCAATGGACATAGCGGTTGTAAACAGTGTGTGTCTGATAATGGGAGAGAGAGAGATCAGCAAGCAGTTAAAAAGCAGTATTAACAAGACCCACTCACTCTTCTGCTTAAATCCTTTGGCTCAGGAACACTCCTACTGACAAGCCTTGGGAATGACCCTGGCTTGGACTTGCACAAAGAGATGGGGAAAATTAATGCACATCGTATTGCCTCTGACCCCAAGTGAGCAGTGTGAGAAGAAGTCAGCAGCATGAATGTGCAGGCAGGGAGCACAGCAGACAAAAGTTGACTGGAGCTACAGTATATGGAAGGATCTGTGGAAGAGTAGAGCAGCGTCAGTAGCATTGGAGGTTGGACAAGGAAGGAAACCTTGCGTGAGGGAGCGAAAGAGAGCCACTGCATTTGACAATTTATTAGACTACCAATTGCTGATGATAATAAAATATCAGCATAATAACACGATAAGAAAATCATATAAAATGAAGATCTATCAACATATTGCCACACAGTACAACCACCAAAAGGTTAAACATCAACATCAAATACTCCACACTGAAAGCAGAAATTCATATTCGTAAATTTATATTTTTCTTCAGGGCACAAAATGTTAAATTGTAACTACTATAAAATAGTGAGATATACACCTTCCAATCCTTTTTAAACTGCATCACAAAAATTCAAACAATGGATCACTTAAAGGACTCTAACCTTCAAGGCCCATGCTGAAGCAAAAAAGTCAAGGCTGCATATGCACCCACATGAGCAAAGTTATGGCTCTAACAAACACGGCAGAGTCTAAGGGCCTAGCCCCAAAACTGGCTGGGGACACCATGCACAAAGAAAATTTCCAGTACCCCAAAAAGAAATACTTTTCTAGATAAGTAATTGCATTGCGCATATCGTGGAAAATTGGAAATATTTACAACTAAGTTGAATTTGCTAAAACATTTAAAAATATAATTTACACGGTAAGTTTACTGCTTTGCACCCAGAGTGCCATTTCCTGGGGTATAAGAAGGGCCTGCCCTGAATGCAGAGATGCCAATGATAAAGGAATACAATAACAAAGTAAAAGTGACACAGAATCCAAAAGTGAGAGCAAGAGTTTCTATAACCTTGATAACATTGTGTTAGTAGCAATCCCAAAGCTTAATGAACAACTAGAGCTCAAACATAACTGAACAGTTTATTGGATCAGTAAAATACCGCGGAGGGGGTAGAACGGAGTTGTCTTGTATTTATTAGTATAACCCTGAATAGCTGCTAATTGTAGAGAATATTAGAAATTAAAACTAAAGAAAACAGAACTTCTGAAATAATAATTTCTACCTAATAAAAGTTCAGTAGCTTCAACACAAATAAAAAATCATAAATTTGTCATTTTGACAGAACTGTTTATCCATGTTGACATAGATCTTTTAGTTGTATTAAGATTTTGAATAATCTAAATGTGTAGTATTCTGTTTGTGGAGGATATTCTGCAGAAATGAATAGGACATGTTTAATTGTGGCAAGCTTTAGACTTTTGTTTACTTCTTGCAATGAATTTGTTGTTTAGAGCTTGTCAATAAACTTTTAATTTAATTGTGTAACAAAAATTCTAGTAATACTGACAGGGTGAGCAGGCCATTGCTCAGCTAATTGTAAAGACAGCAACATTTTTTTTTGATTGTCAGCAGCGAAGTGGTGCAGCCTGTCACACTGTCGCCCCATAACACTTACATGTCTACTTCACAACCTTTTTGTGTTGGCATAAATCTCTTTAGGGCATGTCAGAGTTTTGCCTCTATGCAATAGCACTTTGATTGACATATGATGTTATTGTAGGTTTGTGAGTTTGCATTCAGTCCAGGTTTGATTCTTGACATTTTCCCATTTGGAAATAAAAAGCAGATATTTCAAATGAGTGAATAAATAAATGTTATTACATGTCTATCCTTCCATTTTTTCAACCATCTTCTACTACAAAGTCACTAGAAGTCACGTGTCCCATGTGTAAGCACCACAGAGTGCAACAAACCAACACCGGACTGGACAACAGACAGTTATAGAACACACGTACACTCTTTCACAACCAGTTCTGAGATGTTAATCAATCTAAAGCCAAGTCTGTGAAGTGTGAGAGAAAGCCACATGTGCACAGCAAGAATTTGCTAGCTTGATATAGACAGTGCCTGGCCTGAGAATTTGAACCCAGTTACTGGACCAGTGAGAGAATTCTACCCAGTATATTACTGACAGTCAGCACAGACTCCACTATAAAAATCCCAGAAGGTGGTAGGTGACTATTTGACTTAGGTCTCCAAGACTGTGAGTTTATTTTTGACTTTTAATTTTACAATTTTCCGTTGTCAACTGCCATAATTCATCGATTAAATAATGGACTGATATAGTTGGTATCGATTTATGCTTAATTAGTTTCCACCTTGTTCTACATTTGTTTTAACAAATCTGCATGTATATGTATACCTGTTCTGTATTTAGTAGTTAGTATAATCTATACTTGTATTTTGACTTAAGAATTGTTTACAGTGCCATGCCCCTGTACTCAGTGAAGAGTGTTATACAAAATAAATTTTATTTTATAATATTTTCCCTCCCCTAGTTTTACAGATTCTACAGGGTGGTCCAGATCTAATTATGTAATTTTCATTACACTATAACTTATTAAGTTTATTACATAGAGAATTCACAACTGACTGAAGGACAAGTGGGACATTACATGGAAAATCAGTGAATTAATTCAATGTAAGTCCACTTTCGTTTATTACAAGATATTTCGAACCATTCTTTTGTCTTGCATTGTTTTCCTGCATTGCATTAAAAATTGCATAATTAGATTTGTACCACCCAATACAGTCTTAATCATCAGTACAACTTGCATTCATTTTTATTTTATTTGTTCATTTCAGAATTAAGCTTTATGTGTTTTTTGAAAGACTCATAAAGCAACACATTGTCTTTAGTTGTTAGTTATATCCATCCGCCTTGGATAAAGACTGATTAACTTTCAGCTTAATCTGGCACAAAATAAGAACATTGTTGATGGTGCTTGTACCAGTCACATTGAGAACAAAAGCTGTTAGTTAATAATCCCCCCCCACCCCCAGCAAGAATGATGCATTCATTTAAAACAAAGACAATTGTGATGTTTCAAAAGTAAGATATGGAGACTGAATAAATGGGAGGTCAATATTTTTTTGTTACTGATTTGTTTAATATTGTTTTAATTCAAGTTAAAAGGTAGTGGAAAAAAAAATGAAAAGGTTGCCATTTTTAAATAGGGTGGCACTGTGGTACAGTGCTGCTTTACAGGTCCAGTTTCCTGGCTTCAAATTCTGTACCTGTTTCTCGCCTGTGCAAAAGTAAAAAAAAAAAAAAAAAAAAAAGAGACAGACTAAAAGAAAGTAGCATTGTTAAATATCCTTGTCATGATCTAAGTAAAAATTCTGACTTTTTTTTACATACTGGTTTAATTTATGTGTTGTAATAGAAACACAGAACAAATTAATGTGTTTTGGGTCACCTTGCAGCTAAACTCATCTATTATAAAGTTGAAATAAAAAAGTGTGTTGCAAAATGAGTCTTTTTAGACTGAGTACTATTCTGACTGTCGAAGATTGTGGTTCTTCTGATCATATGGCTGCCGGGCAGGAAGAAGCAGGTCCAGGTAGGCAGTCACCAGAAGTGACATGATTGGAGGAGAGCCATCAGACTTCTGATCTGGAGAGGTAGATAAAGAGTGAGCGTGTGACGTGACAGTAACAATTGGCCCACACCTGTCAGGTCGTATGATCTGAGCCATGAGGTCATGGACATGAGAAAGAGCTTTGCCGTTGGCATAGAGAGTACCCCAATAATGTAGGACTTTCAACTGATAAAGCTATAAGTCCAAGAACCACCTAGCAACACAGGGATTTGACTCCTTATGAAAAGCCATCCACTGTTAAGGTATATGGTCTGTTACCACAATGAATTCAGGTCCCAGGAGGTAGTACCTCAGCTGTTTAATAGACCATTTAATTACGGGGGCATCTGTTTCTACTGCCACATACCTGGTGTTATGATCTAGTAGTTTCTGGGTTAGATACATAATGAAGTGTTCAACAGTCCCAAGACCTGTGTCTGAAGCATTAGACTGTAAGATAAAAGGCAAGGGAAAATTAGATGTAATTAATATAGGTGCTGACATGAGGGCCTGTTTCAGGTCACAGATTACAACTCCGGACTTTTCATCTCATACAACAGTGTTTAGGACTCTCTTCCTTCACTGTGACGGACAAACTGGTGATATTGCCCCGCTAACCCCAAGAAAATTTAGATCTGCTGCTTGGTTTTCAGACAGGGCCAATTCTTAATGGCATTAACTTTGGTGCATTGTGGTTGTTCGGAACCTCTGTCCACCAAATAACTTAAATATTTAGCTTCATTCAACCCAAAAAAACAGTTTTTAGTGTTGATCGTAAGCTTGGGTTTGCTTAGTAACAGAAGCTCTGCACGAACCTGCCGCACATTATCCTCCCATGTGTTGGAGTAAATGTCATCTAAGGAGACGTCTTTAAAGGAGTAGTGAGGACATAGCACTCTATCCACCAGACTTTGGAAGGCCACAGGTGCCCCATGAAAACTAGATTGGAGGACATGGGGTACTGAACGTTGTCTTTTCCTTAGTGGATTCCGTTAAATGAATTTGCCAGTACCCTTTCCTCATGTCAAGCGTGTTCAAGTACTGAGCCTTGCGAAGTCACTTGTGGAGCTCATCCACTCGCGGCATTGAACTGTGAAACTTGATTTAGCCGGCAGTCATTGCAAAAGTGCCAGTACAATGGGGCTGGATCAGAGACTTAAACTCTCCTCTATCACACCAAAATCCAGCATCCATCTGATCTCATTTGGCTTCCAGGAAGCAGTACGGGCATTCTTGGACTATGACCCTGGGCTCTGTAATGATGTTATGAGCAACTGAAAGTTCACAAGGGGAGAAACTGATCCCAATTCCTCTCTTCCTTGCTGACCTTGTTTGAGCATCTGATTAAACCGCTCTACTAAACTGGTAATTTGAGGATGGTATACTGATGTTTTTAGATGCTTATTCCTGATTAACTTGGCTACTTCCTTGAATGTTTTCAAAGTAAATGGAATTCCTTGGTCCTTTAGGACTTCTTTAGGGATGCTGACACGCGCAATGACCCATACAAGTTCCCCAGTGATATTTTTAGAATTAGCCAGTTTCATGGGAATAGCTTCAGGATAACATGTAGCATAATCCACATTCACCAGAATGTGATTGTGACAACGTGCAGAGGGTTCAAGGCGTCCTACAATATTGACCTCTGTGCACTCCAAGGGAATAACAATGAGCAGTACAGGAACGAGAGAAGCACAGTTCTTTCAAGGAATCTGTCTCACATGACACTTGGGGCTGGAAGCAAAAAAAGTGAGGGACCTCCTCATTAATTGCTACCAATAAAATCCATATTTAATCCACTCCAACATCTTTTCATGTTCTCAAATGGGCAGGATATGGGTATGTGCCATTTTGCAGACCTGCCACTGGTAAGTTAGCAAAACTAACAACAATGACCTCGGCTGTCCTTCATGCTCAGCTACACGATATAAAAAAGCATTATTAATAAAAAAGTGAAGCCCCTGTGGCATGGGATAATTTGTACATTGTCTGTCAATCAGAACAATCGCATTCACGACAAACTGGAGGGAATCATCATTCCATTGTTGTCTTTTAAATGATGCTGGCATTTGCCTAAATTGAAAGTGTAATTCCGAGAGGGAATCTCTGATGACCTCATGGGGTGGAGTTACACTGTGTGACATCTCACCCTTCACCTCAGTAGAGATGTCTGGACTTGATGGCATAGCCGCTGAGTAGCAATGTGACCCCTGCTTTGACACTTTCTTACTCTCATAAAAAACAATAGTACATGCAACAAAAAACAGTGTCTTCGGTAATTCTTCTCTTGTAAAGACAGTTGCAAACATTTGCAGTTTTGTCCTACTTGATCCATCCTAAATAAGAACTATTGCATTCTCTTAGCAAAAAGCTCAATTTGAAAGATACCAAAGCAAGAGCAAAAGATGGTGTTTCCTAACCAGGAAATCAAGTGTTGTCATATAGGTATAACAAAGCAATGAAACTGATTCATGTTGCTCAGACAGGCCCAGTATTTTATACTCTTCATAATGTTGATGATGTTATCTGAAGCAGACACACAGACCAGTTACTGCAAGGAGTTATTAGACCTATGGTTTCTTCACTTGTGGCTTTTTCTGTACTGTCTTAGCAATGTAGTATATGTTAGCCTACGCTTGCACAGGAGGCACATGCTGCCCTGGAGCCGGTCACACTTTAACCATTCCCAGCTACAACAGAGCTAACACCTTCATCTGTGCTAGCAGCAGTTCCTTTCATTTTGGACACACCTCTTCCTGAGAAGGGTTTTACCTGCTGCTAATGTCTTCCTAAGCTTGGCTTCATTAGTAAAACTGTACAACTGTGGTTCTTTTCTGCAAAATGTGTGTATAAAACAATGAAAATCATTACTTTTCATTTAAGAGGAAAATAGTATGTTACATATTTGTTATTTCCAGTCACCTGTAGCCCATTTCTGCTTTGCATTGCTTCATTGGGTTTTCACTAAAAGCATCAATATACACTCCTACATCTTGTTGTCTCTGTTAATTTGGTGTTATAGTAGTATACAGAGAAATGATACTGAGATATTCCAACAATTAGCAGGACTGGTTAATGGTTTTAAAAATATTTTGTTTATTTCATCTGTTATCGTCAATACAAGTAATATATTTCAAAATTATACTTTATTTATTTGCACTAAGTATACATAATTTAACATGTATACAGTCACCAATATATTTCCAGTGAAATGTAATATTTTGTATTTTATTATTCTATTTGTAAAGGAAGATATTCAACTAGAGGACATACTGTAAGTGAAGAATGAGCAAGTCTTGCTTTAACCATGGACAAGAATCCAATTTACTGACCGTGGCATTTGTATTCTCTCAACAGTAATTCTGTGAAGCTTCCAATTTCTTTCCTATCAATGCCAGAATCTGAGCTGTAATTTCTTATCTGTCCTGTACAAACAGGCTAATAATTACTTAAAAAGCTTGCTGCTATGCTTTGAAAATCCATTATCAACATTATTACCATTGACTGATGACAATGTTCATGAGCATTAAGAAAGAATAAGCGTCCAAGTATGTGCCAGGTTTACATTGATCAACTGATCATCCTGACCTTCTGATTTTTTTTTTTTTAATAATTTTATTGATTTTATTGCAATCACACAACATTCCATACAAACAGATAAATTTTACAAGAATAAGATTGAAAACAAATCAACCCCTACCCCTGAGAAAGAAAGCATAGGCAGCAAAATAAAACTTAAACCTAGTAAAAATAAGTAAATAGATAAATTAATGAGTGAATATAGATAAATGGAGAAGAAAAAGAAAAAAAAAGAGAAATGGGGAGAGAATCTGCTTACTCAGTGCTTTAAAAGCTCATTCTAGAATGTTATTGATTAGATTCTACCAGGTTTTGAAAAATTTCTGATTTCAGTTTCTTTGGCATAAACACTGAGTTTTGAGAGTGTAGAAAATAATAATGTTCTGTCATATGTGGCTAGACAGTAGAAGATGAAGTGGAGATAGAGGTCATGACAAGCAGACACTATGGTGACAGAAACCTTTCTCAGGAACATTGGATGCAAACCAGGAACCATCCTTAGTCCCTGATAAACTAAAACACACAACAATAGTGGGACAATTTTAAATTCATGCTTTCCAATGTGTAAGGAAAACTGCTGTATGCAGTGAAAAATCCATGTGGACGCTGGGAGAATGTGAACATTCCACATATGGCGTGATTGGACTTCAGAAGCAGAATAATAATTGTGCCTCTGTGCTGTCCATAAAATATTGGTAAAAAAAACTGTAAAAATTTGCAACAAAAAACAAATAAATCAAGGTGGATGCAACCAAAGCGCTAATCAAGAGAAGTGTCAGGATTGGATTGGGGCTCCTCACCTAGTCCTTCCTTATGCCTGGTGTTTGCCTTTGACCACTACCATCCATGTCTGTTACTCTGCAATTGAACAACACTCACTTAATAGAGGAGCAGGGGTCACAAAGTTGAGGAGCTCAGATGGTGCTCTGCTTACATATTGTGTTTCCAGCACAGCAAAAGCCCATCTACAGCTTCCGTCTTTTGTTTTCTTTGCTTAGTATTTTGCAATTTTTACCTTCTTCTTTTTACTTTTTCAGATTAATAATGTCTTTGCCAATTGTTTTAGTTTTTTGCATTTATTTTAGTTAATAGCTTCATTAATTATCTGTGTATAAAAACATTTTTCATTTGTGACCCCAAGTTCTTGTTAAAGAACTCATTTCAACATAAGAAATGGAGTCCACCATATTAATTTTCTTCTAATTTTGAACACATCTACCTTGTCACCACTTAATCTCAATTTAAACTGAAAATGTTCTGCTTCTTCATTTTTTGTCTCTCAGTTCTCTTTGCTCCTGTTTGGACTTTTCTGTGGCATTGATATATACTTTTTTGTAATATGGTGACCCACATTGCCCACAGTATTCCGGATGAGGCCTCACATGTGCTTTATATAAATTAAGTATAACCCGTTTTGGCTTGTGCAGTACACATTATAAAATAAGATAACAAACAATGATAAAGTGTTGGAGTACCAGGTGGTGAAACCTGTGTAACTGGATGAAGAAAGGTGATGAAAAATAAATAAAGTATCCAAAATAGCAGCCAGCACTGCGCAGAAACGTCTTTCCAAAAGCAAGACCAAACAGAGACTACCATGTCCTTTTTATGCTGGTCTAGAACTCAGAGGGGGTGGACAGCGCTCTTTGGAGAGGAGAAGTAGGTGTAAAAGAAGAATAAAAAATTCAGTATGTACTTATATTTGTATTATGAAAGAATGAATCTGTGAAGGTACTTTCTTTTGGACCCGGGGCTATCATGGTGCCATTGCGTTTAGGGTTTGGGGCTCAGTGATACCCCCTAATGGGCACAACATTATGCTAGGTCACCTGACATCCTATTAGCCTTTTTGATTGCTTCAGTACACTGCCTGGACACGAACACTACAGTTATTAAGTCCTCCTTATTAGATGTGCTTTCAATTTTCCGATCTCCCATTGTGCATACAAATGTAGCATTTTTACTTCTCATGTGTAATAGTTTACTCTTTTTTACATTAAACTTGATTAGCCACAAATCTGAATTCTGTATGGGTCCATCTGTTATGATTTGACTGATACTGGGCTGTCTGCCCTTATACCTAGTTTAGTATCATCTGCAAATATCATAATCTTGTTGTTATCAACATCAATTATATAAATTAATCTAATGGCACATTACGAAACTGTAGTTTCTGGACCTCATTGCTTTGACAATGTAATATTACAATATTAATAACCCCAGGAGATGACAAATTACATGATGCTGTGCAGACTTTTCACTATAGTTTCAATTTCCGATAGCTCACTGCATTCTGACAGTACTGTTGCCTGTACATAGGTTTTCCAGGTAGGGCAACTTCGGACACAATCTCAGCTCTTTTATTTTCCTTTTTCAGTTCTGTCATGATATGACAAACAAGACATTAGACAGATGAGATTCTTTTTCGTTTGTGCTGTCCAAAACACAAACATTTTTTCTTTCCTTGGTACCATGCTGTATGCATTGTACTTCTGCGCGAGTGCTCATTGGTTATCAGCTTTTGTAATTGCTTGAGGCCATTTCTATGACTTGGTGGAGTCGCACACCAGTTTGACTGAATCGCTAGAAATTTCAAAGTAGACAAAAGGATCTTACGGGGGGCAGTTGCAGGAAGGAACTGCGACTCCCCCCAGTTCGTTAAGATTATTTTATATGACATCAGCCACTGAAAAGTTGTGTTTTAGTAAGAGTACAGCCCCAGAGACAATTCTTATTATATCACTTAACTTGGAAAAGGTTTCTCGCACCTGTTTAAAAGAAAGGGAGTTAGCAGGGTTGCAAAGGTGTAGTGTTGGCAGGAGTTTTAAGTTGGACAAAGGGATTGTATGCCTTAGGAATCCAAACAAACTTTTATAATTGGATGTATAAAACAATCGTAGTAACTGGCAAAACCTGCTGAAATTATTTTATTGAATTAGGGCGCAGTGTTGAATGATGTTTTTTGCTCATCATCTTTTCTAATTTGAATCAGGTTGCAGTACTGATAAGATCCAATTTAATAAATATTGTGGACCCATGTATTTCATTCAAGAGGGATAAAATTAATGATATGGTTAGATGTTCTTCACTATGACTTTATAAGTTCCCTATAATTTATATGTTGTCATGAAAGTCATTCTTTCCTCCACAGATAAACTCATTCATCAGACTGTTTTTTATTTACTTTTCAATTTCATTTATTTTTAGGATCTTTCTGTAAAGACTATCTCCTCTTGAATCATAATATCTCTGTGGTGGAAGTTCTAATGGTTTTTTTGTTTGTTAAATACATTTAGGTTGTCCGTGTTCTCCTTAAGTATTATGGTAATGCTAAAACAAAAAGTGGTTAATAGACCAAAATCCTTGCTTAGGGCTTTACAATGGTAACGTGTCATGGTAGAACTAGGGCTCCTTTCTTGGGTAGATCTGAAATCCTTTTCAAAGTTGTTAAATTACACTATTAGAAAATGAAAAGTTATTTAGAAGGAGTCTAACATGTAATCAGGGGTTCATTACAGAGAAAGGCTAACAAAAAATGATCATCTAAGCTAAATGTGCAAAATAAAGATTTATGGTTAAAAACAGGGGTTTTCACATTGTGTCTTGGCCCCACATTGTTACAGATTTTTGGACCAACCACATTTCCAATGAGTGAGTCATTGTTACCTTTAATTATTGCCACTGTTTAATTACATAAGCTTTGTTCCTTTTCTTATGTTGCATTAAGAAAAGCGATGCAGTGTGAGATTGACATTTATAAGAGATTTTTTGCCTTAAATTAATTAATGATGAGACACAGGTGGAAATGACACTGAATGTTAAAGGACAGCAGCTACTTCAGAGAGGGCTACTTGAGTACTTATTAACAAAAATAATGTGATTATTAAAAAAGAAAAAAATGATAAAAAGTAAGATAAAAAGAATTAATTAATTCCCTTCTAATACACCTAAATGGTTGCTTAATGCAGTAATAATTTACCATAACCAGTATGTGATTTCTAGATTGACACAAGGAAACAAAAAATGTAGAAAGTAGGAAATAACAGCGTGCTTAATTGATGGAGAAGCCCAATTAAAAGAAGAAAGGACTGAACTTGAAAATGCCTGGTCAAAAGGAACAAAACAAAAGCCAGACACTGGCTAATGATCTTAGCCCTCGCTATCCCAAAGAAAATAACTGATTAGTAAAAAATCCTCTTAGGTTTTATCATTTTGTTACCATCAGGAAACAATGTGTGCAGCTTTGCTCAAAATGGACAGCATATTGAATACATTCTGTGACTTAGTCTCAGTATATTTTTGAATTACTCTCAGCATGGCTGCTTAATGCCTGCACTGGGATGGTTCAAACTTCATATCTTCATTAAAGATATCAAAAAACTCACTTCACCATTTAATTTATTTAAAAAATTTAAAACATATTAGAGTGGTTTCCATTTGAAATGTAGTGATGTCAGAGGTCTCAGAGGTGACAAGTAACTGTGGATGACAAACATAAACCGGATTTGGACTGCCTACGAAGGGAAACATAGCAATAATGCTGAAATAAGGAATCAGGTGAGGACTTGTACCCAAAAAAATGGGCTGAGATTTGTAATCAAATTATTAGTAAACCAGTAACTAGATCCAGAACACAGAACCTTAATCAAAATCAGTAAACGAAGTAAAGATTGCTAGCCAGACCTTTCTCAGAGACAAAAGAAAACAACTGTAAGTAATTTCGGTGAATCCACAGTCTTGGGCAACCAGGAAGTGCACAATGCTAACCTGTATGCCATAGCAAAATCAAAATTACATATTGTACACTTCCAGTTAACCCTGCATAACAGCAGTTTAGCAGTCATCAACAGTAACTCCCCAAAATGGTATTGTCTAAGGGAGAAAGGGGCACTGTGAGAGAACGTAATTAATTTTTGAAAACTAACTCAAAACAAAAAACAAAAGTTAGAAATGAATACTCTACGCTGTTCACATTTGACTTTTGTTAAAAGTCCAAAGAAAATGTAGAAAAAATTAAATAGAGGAGTGGATCATAAGAACATGATGTCACCCAAAGTAAAATAACACAGAATGTCAGTGCACATGTGATAAAAAAGGCATCACAAATGCAGCACCAAAATTGTGATTTTTGAAAATAAAAATAAAGGTCGGCACAAAACCTGTAAAAAAAAAAAACTAAATCATTATTTTAGGATATCTAAACATATTATGACAACTTTTTTTTGGCTTCCTTTTGCTGTTTTGTAAATCTTTCAGGTTTTTTTTTACCATGTTAGTGTTTATAATACTCTTTGACGTTGTGAAATGAACAGCCTCAACACACACAGAAAGATTTGGGGCAGCCACCCATATATTGTCCCAGGCTGCAAAAGGGTTTTGAACGAGTACTCATGTGCACTGTTTTGAGTCCTGAACTAAACTGATGAGGTTAGGAAAAGATGGTGGCTTTATAAGCTGAAAAGTGGAAGTGATGTCATTTGGCCGGAACCGGAAGGGACGTCAGTCTGGGCGCCGGAACTGAAAATGATGGCAGTCTGGGAGCCAGAACCGGAAGTGACGCCATTCTAATTGCCAGAAAAAACAGAAGTGATGTTGATTCAGGCAGGTTTTCCCATATTTAGCTTACAGAGAAAACAGAAGTAGGTTTAGTGCACCCCGCCACCACTTGGCCTGGTGGGTAATTACCTCCACTTGGTCCACTCAGCTCCCTCCTAGTCGCACATGTGTGGCAACATTCAAATTGTTCCCGACAAGTTCCAGCCACACTCTGATGGTATGTTATCTACAGTGTAATTTTGACACTGATCTCACTAATTTAATGTCATTATCATAATAAGCATTATTTTTGTCTGTTTTTTGCATTTTTTGCTATAGAGAAATTGTTTTAGGGTTTTGAATTATTTTATCTACTGGGTAGGATAATGACTGACTGACTGACTGGGACAAGCTTTCATTTTTTAAATTTTGTCTGATTTTTGTTACACGACACATTGAGACGTGTCTTGTCACTTAGTCCACAATGAATTAGGCCACTGCACCATGTAGTTTTATCCTTTAGTGAATAATTCCAATGAAAAACATTCCTATCAAATACTCAAGAATAAGTAGGTTATTTTCAAGTAGATCAAGTGTTAGGTTACATTATTGGTAAAAGAATTCTTTCTGCTCCCGACGTTGTCTGTCAGTTTGCCCTGCTGTTTTGGTTGCTGATTTATACCAATTGCTCCATTGGTGACCTTTTTCTGTGCCTAACTACAATTTCTTTCTCACAATAATCCCTGGAGATGCTGCCTGTATAATTACAACGTCACAGACTAATGCTAACCTAGCCCTAACCTAAACCTCTTTTAAAAATGAAACATATATAAGCAATGGTGAAAATTGAAAGATACAGCTTTTATTTGTGGAACTGGCATAAAGCATTTGCAAATATTTATTTACAATTTTGTATTCAATGAATAACGTAACAGTCAATGTTTTTGGTGATAATTCATATCAGTAGTATCCCCCCTCTTTAAATCATTGATTATACACCATCCAGATATGCTCAGTGGATTCTTGTGGAATCGATGAACATGGATAATTTACAGTCAGCTAAATGATCCTAGGACTGAGTACAGCAATTCTTTCAGGAGTTTCTTTGATTTTTATTTAGATTATAAAGAAAAATATTACAATCATTTAGAATGGCAGAATGAAAAGAAATGGGAAATACAGGCATGAGATTGCTAATTGCATCAATCAAGCATATACGTCAAAAGTCAATGTTTTTTTTCATGAAAGATAAAGAAAATATCTAACAATATTTTTCCAGAATAGTCTTATCAACATTTCCATATTTTGAAATTTGATTTAGAAGTAGTACTGGACAGAATTCATATTGACAGATGACTGATTATTTTATATGATCTTCTTATAGATATGTATGTACATTTCTTAACTGAAACAACAAAATGTTTTTAATATAGATGTATATTAATTAATTTTTGTTAGCTGTGTATGAAAATTTGGTAAAATATTTTTGAGTATTATCACATCTCAGAAACATATTTATTTTTAGCAAGTAATGTTTTAAAAGTGTTTTAACTGAAGATTGGAGTATTTGTGATTAAAACAAGCTATAATGTATTGATTTGCTCCTGATGGACATATCTTTGTTATGCAGAGGTACTGGACCCTTGTTTAATTAACATCTTTTACTCTCCTGGGGGTTTCATTGTAGATATGTTAGCCTGAAATTGGATTAGTCTTAATTATAATAATGTATTTTTAATGTGTTTTTCTGTAAAATTTACAGTGTGTAGTTTGATATTCATTGCTTCCCCGGAGATCTCTCTCTTATTATCTTGGCACCAGACCAGATTAGCCCTGCCTCAAATATACAAAGACTCTGAAATTTCATGAACCGATAAAAATCTGGGAATTTAGCATTTTCTTTCTTTCAGATTTTGTAAAAGTGTTGATTATTACTATTAGTAAAGATTTTTGATCTGTTTATGTTTCCTTTGTGACTTTGAAGTTGTGACTTTAAATATGCAATGCTTTACTGTTTTTTTTTATGAACAGGGAGAATTCAAAGTATCTGAAAGATATTTGACTATGGGACAACTTACAGCTGCTCTGAATGACAATCGAGTCAGAGAGATGTTTGGTGCAGGAACAGCCTGTGTGGTGTGTCCGGTGGGCCGTATACTGTACGAAGAAAAGGTAAGAGCCTGCCATTTTCATTATTTTCCTATTGGAATCTCTTTATCTAGAAATGTTAAAAGTAAATTTACTGTACCTAAGAGCATCTTTTACACCACATGTCCTCTCTGGTATTCCTGCGTAGTTCTCTTTCTGAATGAAATATCAGTTAATCTATCAATCCAATTCACAGGAAGCAAGACCCCATCCTAGTAGTATTTGGCACAAGTCAGGAGCCAAACCTGTGCCAATGGTTTGGGCAAACTTATAAATACACACAGTTTCAGTCATACAGGGCCAGTTTAGAATTGCTAATAAACCCAACCTGTACTTTTTTGATAGATAGATAGATAGATAGATAGATAGATAGATAGATAGATAGATAGATAGATAGATAGATAGATAGATAGA
>JANRMT010062792.1:23497415-23576900 GCA_026402145.1 Polypterus bichir lapradei | reverse complement strand
TATCTATCTATCTATCTATCTATCTATCTATCTATCTATCTATCTATTTTTTCAACATCTCGCTCCTCAAATGCCACCATTTTGAATTCCCACTGCTGCATTTCTAGGGGCATGGCTTCTGTGGTTGTGACTGGTGATTAATCAACACATCAGGACAAAAGGATGGCTTTGACTTCTTTCCCAATTTGATCTGCAGATACCAAATCCCTAAAAGAAAAGAGGAAAAAACAACTTTGCTTACACTCCTCTCGTGTGTTACTTTCGGTTTTGACCATTTTTATTCTTTTAATTTTAATTCCTAGTCCTCATTTTGGACTTCAGTTTCTTTTTGTTCTCGACCTTTTTGTTTGCTTTGTTTTTTTTTCTTATGCACATCTTCTGTTAATGTTTTAAAGTTGTGCTGTGACAGAACACAAACTCTTTTGGGCTCATCAATAAAGTTTATGCCATAGTTTCCATTTTCAGATTAGTGCTACGTTCTGCTAGAACTTTACATTATGTGTAATTTTTACAAAACCTTTGTCTCACAGCAATAATCTAACTAACTGCTGTACTCAATAGCCGTACTTTTCTAATGGATTATAGTTTTTGTGCCAGCAAAGTCGTGACACTACAGCACAGTGTTGCTCAGTGTCAACATTTTACCTTTTTTAATGATAAGAAAAGTTAATTGTTTTGATATGTGTGTATGATAAAGTCAAGTAAGCATTAATCCTTATGCCCAAAGCTGCTGTACCCTGAAGCCAGAATCTTAAATAAAGTATGTAATGTTTGCATTATGATGGATCTTTTTCAAGTAATCTTTTTCAAATTAATGAATAAAGGAATAAAGAATTTGGTTTGCAGGTTTAGTCACCATTTTGGCTAATTATCAAGTATCTTGCATATCCAGTATTTAATTTACATCTTTATTCTAATCCTGCCATCTCCTGCAGTGATTCCAAATGTTATCATGCTGTCTGTTTAGTATTCTGACACCCCTAACTCTCATACTACAGTCAAAAAAACCAATGCGGATATTTGGATGGCAAGCACAACACACGTAGGCAGAATTGCTGAGAGCAGAAGTGATGTTAAGCTATGAGAGCTGTTAAGTAATAGCCCTTGCAACTGTTCAAATTTTAAATTCAAATTCTAATTCAAATATGTTCTTTTAGAAGCATATAATGACAAAGCACTGAAATCATACAGTTTATACACATTATACTATCTGAGAATGAATATAATAAAATTAAAATATAAAGAATATAATAATAAACAAACTGAGATAAGAAAGACAACATATGCATTGCTTGCAACCTGGAATAAATGCCAACTACAGCTGTATTATTATTCATTAAAGACAGAAGGTAATGTATAAAGTAAACAGTAAACAAATGAAAGTCCTTCGCCCCCTTTGGGCATACTTTCCTTAGGCCATTGTTCCTGTGTGTTTTCTTAGCTGTTTCACAGTTTAGGTCTGTATCACAAGCTATATCTGTGCCAAACTTTCTTTTTTACTCTCAGAATTCTGGATTTTTGGCTACTTGCACTCTGTATTGGGTACCAAGGCAGTGCCTGAGAGGGATTCTGCTGCACTTACTCCTGTCTTCCATGGCTTTTCTCTTTCTGGTGTCATAAAAACAGCTACTGTTGTAACAGATCATATTGTATCCTGGCAGCCTCTGCATGCCCACATCAGCATATTGACAGGCTTTGCACAGGCCATTGTTGTTCTCCAGTCTTTTTTTTGATCTTGACAGCCTTTAAGAAATATACAGAAAATTCAGAAAGATGACCAAGAAATGGATTTATTTTATGAGGGTGAGAAAACAGTGTCTGAAAACACGCTAGGAGTATGAAACTGGGAAGTTAAGAAATAAGCCAAATCAAGTAAGAAGCTAGAAATGCTAAAATGAAGTGACAAGGAATTCAGAGATCTTTAGTGTAACAAGCAGATGTATGGATCACTGCGCTGCCATCTTTACTAGGGATCTCATTAAGATGATACACATGACAATTAAGATGATACATGTTAATTTGCCCTGATTCCGGAATATTTTCTCTAGTACTCTCTCAAACACCTCCAAAGGTTTGATTGCTCAGTATGAACCACACTCCACTGGATCACCTTTTGCTTTGAAAACTTCTCTTTCATTTGTTAGGAGTTCTTCCTTCACGCACAGTCATATTGTACAAGCCTGTCTATTGAACTTGAGGACTTTGCACAGTTTTCAATATTTAATGAAGCATTTAATTTACAAAAATAAATGAGTAATATGTGGTGATCAACATAGATATAAATGTCTAAGATTGCAATTACAGGTGTTTATGAATATGTTTTATATTCAGACAATCTAAGCCAGAGGTTTAAATCCATGTCAGTACATCAAGAGCAGCGTTTTCAATCAGTTCAGCTTCATCAATGCATTTTGTGACAAGATCTCTGTGAAGAAAACTATGGTAATCAAATATCAAATATGGAGTGATCCGAATAGAAATCTATCCCTTGCTTTTTGGTGTATTTTTGCATTTAATATCAAAAGAGCTAACTGTCATTGCCATATCTGTCTGTCTGTCTGTCGGTCTACATGAAACAACTTGGTTCCAAGTGGACCACTTTTGTTGAAATTTTGCACACTTGCACTTCAAAGAAATCAAATAGAACTTGTTGTGCATATTTTTTCTAATATCAAAAACTCCTGTTGAAAAGAATTTTCAAACTTAAAACTGAAAAAACATTCTGTTTCTAACTGCAGATTAATTTACCACTTCAAATTTATCTAGAGAGTGGTAATTTCAACTGTATTTTGCATGCTTTTCTCTTTCACATGTACAATTCTTGTCAACTAAGCAGATCCCCAATATAAGTCAGTCAAATATCACCAGAGAGACACAAATACTTGAGCTCAATGGTGCCTGTACAAGGAGTGCCTGATAAATTCCTGCTTCCAAATTAATCTTTTAATGATGCTTCTATTTGCCTTATTCCTCCCATAAACAGTCAAGGCTTCTGTACTCATGGCATCCCTTTTACCAAAGGGAAGGTTTACCATCTGGGTCTTTAAGAAGTTTCAGTAATTTGGTGTACTGAGAACAAGAATCTGAAGAAAAATTTAACTGCTGTAGAAGAGAAGGAGGAAATGAAGTAGAGACAAGTCAGGAATATTAGAGAGACATTTTGAATGTAGATACTGTGATTTGACAAATGTGACCAATTCTAGTAAATTATGTGGGTTTTCATTCATTTGTAGTTGTTATTTTTAATTTTGATATTTTTTTTTTATCATTATGCTTGGTAAGATCACCATGACCTCAATTTCTCTTCCGGATATTATCATTTTGAGCTTGTTTTTTTATAACCTTGTTCATATTGTTTACTATTACAAACTTTGTTACTGGTCACAAAACATTTGACTTGTGTATCATCATGGCCTGCCTATTTAAGATGGTGGCACCATCCTTGCCTTAAATATCTTTAAAAAATGACCTCTCTCTCTTTCTCATTAGTATTTGAAGAAGTTAAATGGCACTTCCAAGGCAACATTATTGTTAGAAAAATTCTGCTTGTGCTTTTGACTTCATTTAATTCTTACTGAATCCTATCATTTGGCTCTCACTCTCATTCTTTTTCAGTATTCAGAGTTTTGCTTAACCCTGGCCATTATGCTGCCTTTACCCTGCTCAGTGCGTTCATGTTCCAGTCTTTACCATTTCTTAAGGCACACCCTGTTTCAGTGTTCCCCATCAGGTAGAACTGAGAGTCATTCAAGATCACAACAAAGTTTCTGACAGCAAATAAAGAAGTGATACAGTCTACATTAATATTTTAAAACTGAGTTGTGGGGTGAAAAGAAGAAAGTCCATGAGAGACATCAGACTAGAAACTAATGTTTGTGATATTAGACAGAGTAGGTATCATAGTGACTAAAGTATTTGACTTTAAACCACAAAGATGTGGTTACAAACCCAAACTCTATTTCACTTTTAACTCTAAGCAAGACAGCTAACCTGTCCATGTTCACATTGTTAAAAATGAAACTATCTGCGCTTATATATTACATTAGATTGGTATCTAGGTATAGGTCCATTTGTAACCCAGTTATCCAGTTTAGGATTGCAGGGATCTGGTGTCTATTTCAATAGTACTGAGTAATAACTACCCTGCACAGTGTGCCAGGGCTTCATTATGAAGTGCCTAATCATTTTAGCATTAAGTAAAAATCACTATCCAAATATCCATTTGCAAAAATAAGTTTAATATGTTCTCATTTCTTTGATTGAAACACAATGCTTTTCAGGTTTACTCTCCTGAAGAGTTTCCTAAGAAATTATGTAGGCCTTTTTCCACACATATATGATGCACTGATTTACTGCTGCTATATTTTTGAAAAATGTTAATGGTTTTCTCAGTGATACTTTCAAGACTGAATCTCTGGTTTGTAACCTCATTACTGACAATTTGCCAGTGCTAAGAAAAAAGTCATTCCTATGTAACCATATGGTTCATCTGTTTAATAAACCTTGCATTAGATCAGTGATTCCCAAACTCGATCCTGGGGACCCACTGTGTCTGCAGGTTTTTGTTCCAACCAGATTCACAATTGGTGATAATAATCGAAAACAACTGATCTCATTTAATGAGCCGGTCTTTTTTACTCTTCTCGTTATTCTGCATTTAGAAAAACACAACAGTATGGTTTTTTACATTTATAAGACATTTAGAAATATTTCTATTTTTTTCTAAAGCTATAAACACTTAACTCTTTTTTGTTGTTTTCCTATTATTTTCCCCTTTTTGCTGTGTAGTTTGCTCCCTTCATTTAACCCTAATAGTGACAATTAACAACCAGCATAGCAGACACCCGGGATGATGAAAGCTGCAACGACTTTAGTGTCAGACTCGCTAATAAATAAATAATCAATTAAATAACCAGAACACCTGGAAAAGCAGAATGAGAATTAGGTTGAAAATACTATTAACGACTTAAGAAAAACTACATATTCTTCATATAGCCACAACTTCCCCATATAACTGCTTATTACATTTTAATAAAAATCTACCAAACATAGTTTGTAATTTCTACATTGACTCCAAAACTGGGAAATAATAACTCACTTAATTAGGTTAGAGTCCAATAAAAAGCAGAAGTTGATTGGAACAAAAACCTGCAGCCATAGTGGGTCCCCAGGATCGAGTTTGGGAACCACTGCATTAGATAATTTTTATGTTCTTGACACCAGCATCTTTGGATTTGTTGTTACAGTATATTTTTGTAGTTAACATTATTTCATTAAGGTGGGAAGAGCCAACAAAAGCTGTCCTCCAAAGTGTTGAAAAAAAAATCAGCTTTAAAACAAGCTTCCATACTTAATCTATCAGTTTGACTTAGGAAGACATGAAATTGTGTACATTTTGCTTTTAGCCTCTTTAGGAAGAAACAAAAAAATAAAAAACTTAGATTGGCCAGTAATTTAGCTATTTTGGCATTAATTGCTAAAGGTCCTCATTTTCTTTAAAATGGTATTAGAAAGAAACACCAGACAGCATTAAAGTGCACAAAGTAATCTGATTTTAACGAAAGCAACAATTTTTAGTATTTTTAATATTAGCACAGAAGCTGCAAAGTTAAAACAAACACCAATTAAAAATTTTCAAATTTGCCTTTTTTGCATTACAACTGTTTAGACTTAATTCGGTCACCGTAGAATTAACACCGAAGCAGAAATTAAGAGTGGCAGATGGTTGATCTCCTTCATGAAAATCCCCGGATGACTCTGAATACTTAGCAGCGAAACTTCAGACTGACATCTGTTTCACCATACTGTCACAATTGCTAGCAGCTGATATATCTATGTCCACCGAGATATCGAGGGTAAAATCCTGCACTGCACCATATATACTCAGTATCTGCCGTATGGGGCAGTGGGAGAGTTGTAGCCTCTTTTTGCACATCCATAGTTCTGTTAATTAATGAACATGGCCCTGCAGAGCCTTCCTAATTTGTGAAAATGTATTATCTGTAATGATCAGATTTGATATATATAAACACATACACACACATAATTCTGTTTTAGTTGCATTAATTTTGCTTGTTTGATAAATGAAAGTCGCCAAATTAATTAATTTTGTTCTGTTATTTTATGATTCATTAACATATTAAATAACTGTTATTAAAAATTTATATTAGTAAAACAATAATAAACTGATATACATTTTTTAAATTGTTTCTGAAGAGCATATTAAGCAATATATAAGAAAGAATAAGCATTTTTTTGGTATTAAACAAAGAAAATATTTGCATTTGGTATATTTTCTGGGAAAAAGTTAATTATAATTTAATGAGTCAATTAATCCTTTTTTTTTTTTTTACTTTTTTATCATATAATAAAATAATATATAGTGGTATTCTGGCTTGAGAAAATATAAAATTCTATCCACACTACATTGTTTCTTTTAAAATATAAGAAAATATTTATAGATTAAACAAATTATTCAGACAAAGCCACTATGTCCATCAAATAAATATGCGAGTATGTATATTTGTTCTAAACTCTTTTTAAAATCTTTTCAGAATTTGCATATTCCGACAATGGAAAATGGACCGAAGCTTGCAACACGGCTGCTAAAGGAACTTACAGACGTCCAGGTAAAGCCTATCAGTCAATTTTTAATGTTCTAGTTTAACTTTTTTTTGCCTGCTGTTTTTAATTATAGTATGTATGATAGGTTGCCAGGTTTAATTGTCCTTTGAAAATCTAATGGGATATGACAGTTAGATGCAGAAGAGGCTTTGCTTTAAAAAAGAACCTGGGACTGGTAACTGGAAACTACCAGCCAGTGTAAGTGCAGGTGAACAGTTGACACATTGCAATATGAGAGCAGATTTGATTGGGGTCTTTCAACATTATTACTTTGAGGGTAGGCCTACATTTGTGAAATACAGATTATGGAGAATGGACAGAAGGACTAAAGCATTCCAACAAACAATTGAATGGTAGATGGCTGACTGAGTTATAGTCCCCCTTAAAGGTTTATATGGCAACAAAAGACTCCCACATGCAAACTGTGGCACAGTGATATATGTTGTGGAATTTTGGCACCAAGAAAACCACCAAGTCCCTGGACCTAAAGTATACACTATGGCTCAAGAGCAGAAATAGGGACACTAATGGGAGCTCTGGCAAAATCATCCCATGAATTTCATGGGCATTTAAAGAAGGGTTTAGAAACTGCTCCCTGCCAGTGACGCATTGAGTATGAAGTCATGAGGTTAGGGCCAGAGCACAACTGGCAGAGAGGTAACGCAGTCAGGGTGAATAAGAAGAAGGAGAGGGACTTTGAGTGGCAAGTAGGTCAGCTGTATGCTGCTTGAGGAAGTCAGCAGGCCACCTCATTTAATAGACAATGACCTGAACCCATATTTCTGCCAAACCAAGGAGCTGGTCATAGACTTAAAGGACCAAAAGCAGACTACACTCCCACCTACATCAAACGGGTCTTTTTTAAATGGTGAGCTGCTTTAAATGCCTTGGAGTGACCATCACTGATGAACTGAAGTGGGCACAACACATTTTGATCACATTTCTCCATAAATACTCACAAACATCTACGAGAGTTCAGTTCATTCCATCTCATAGGCTGCATCACATCCTGGTACAGCACCTTCATGGGTAAAGATCATAAAGCTTTGCAGAGGATGACGAAAGTGGCACAAAACAGTTCCTTCTGTTTAGGACATATGCAACACTTACTGCCTTACAAAGTCAAAGAGTATAATTAAAGACCTCAGCCATCCTGCATTTTCACTTTTCTCACTCCTGACTTCTAGCAAATGGTTTATAGGGCCAATGACAATTACACCAGTAGCTGCAGGGAGAATTTCTGTACATAAGTAATAAAAACAGATATTTTACATATTCTTGCATGCAAGGCTACTGAATAGTCAGTCGTATTAAAAAAAATTACATTTCCTTGTACATATATACTGTAAATTGTATGTAATTGTATATGCATTGCTCTCAGTGTATGCTCTTTATTTTTTTATGTTTGTGTGACCTTTCATTGTGATGATGACACTATAAACTTAACAATTTAATTATACTATGCACATGACAATAATCTTGAACTTAAAAAATAGTTGAACTAACGTAGTAATGCATTTCATGTTCAACTCAGTGTATTCTTATATAGTGCAGCACACTGAAGACAGTCAAAATGCTTAAGCATGTTTAGAAATAAGAAATAGTGACTATAACATGCAAAAGCATGCAATGCTTATATGCACAAGTGCGTTATCAGTTTAAATAAATGCTATTTAACAAAATTTCATTCATGTAAATATTGTAAAATATTGAGACAGTTACATTTTGTAAAAAGTAGAATAACTTTTAAGACCTTCAAACCAAATAGTACCAAGGCCATCAATTGATAAATACACTGCCATTTCCAACAAAATATTTTCAATTTCCTCATCTCAAACACATATCTCCATATTTATTTCACTCTTATTATGTCTTACATTCATCCCATATCACCTTATACTTTCCAGTTAAAGCTAATTGCAAAGATGTTACACAAATCAGATTTCCAGCACACCCCGGAGTACTCTGTCCAGAGTTGATTCCTGCCTTGTGTCTGACGTTGCAAGAATAGGCTTTCATTTCCCATTAAACTGAAACTGGATTATGTGGGTTTAGGAAAAGGGTGGATTTCAGATTGGAGTAGTGAAAACAAACCCAGTCGACAAGTTTGTCTGGTGAAAGTGTCCATCTTTTCAAAACCATATGTGTGACAGATAGCATAGAAATAAAAAGAATTATATACCATATGTGTAAAATGTTCTAGACAAAGATTTTACATAGACTGTTTAAAATTATAGCTGTTGTTGATTTAAACAATTATTAATAAAGATTCAGGTCCAGTTTGTTGCAATCCCAGTTTGTTGTTGCTTGCATGAACACCCCTATCAAACTACCTTTTGCTTTCACTGATAAATGCATATTTACTCTTAATCTTTGTCCCCAGAGGGCAGCAACTAATAATGTTTTAGTATGAATGTTTCATATGTAGTTAGCATACTCTATACCTCTGAATCTCAAATAAAGATTGAATTCATCTAACAATAATATGCAGAATACCTAATAATCAAGTCATTTAAAAAAAAAATTACTAGTTGTGCTACTGGTCTAAGACAGGTTGAAATCTAAGAAATCAATGCAGACCTCAGCTTTAACGTTTGCAGTGTACCATGCAAAGAATATGTCTCTGTCATATTTCATTTGGTATGGGTTTCATTAAAGCAGTGTTAATGTTTGTGATGCGCCAACTATTGGAATGACAGAGACAGACACAGAGACACTTATCCTTTTATTAAGGTGGATGTGGCCAAGGCAAAGGCATTTAAAGAGAAAGCACTGTGTTTGAACAACACTGTCAATTACTTTATGTACATTACTTACCATTATAAAAATAAAAGCTGTGCTTTTTAAATATTACTGGAAATGTTAAGTAATGTAAATGCCATTATTTAAGATTTGAAGATTTATGGCCATCTGTTTTTTTCATAATTAAAAATAATCAAACAGTATTTTTTGCTGATTTCTTAGTACTGGCCACTTTAGTTTAGTCATAATTTAGTAGGAAATTGTAATGTTTCAGTTTTTATTTTTATTTTGTGTTTGTTAGGGATGTCTCACAGATCAAGTTGCACAGTAAATTGTGCTGCCACCTTGTGGATTTAGACATGTTTTGCATGTCTAGGCATTGTTCATGTAAAGTTTTCAGATTCTCTCTGTGCTGCCATGAGTTATCATCTGGGTACAACAGTTTTCCTCTCACATCACCAAAGATGTGGTGGTTGCCAGTCCTTGTAATGCATGTGGATGAGGGAGGTGATCAAGAATACCAGTAAATTGACAGCATTAACTATAATGAGACTACAGTGTATTCAAAGGACAGACAGAAGATTAAAAAAAAAAAGACAAACTGAGTCAAGTAACCAAAACTGGAGTGATAAAGTCAAAAATCCTAGCACAGACTTAGGCTCCCTTCTCCTAACCCTTTTTATTTTGTTTTTTCAAAACTGATCCAACACTAGCATAACAACCGACACATGCCACAGTATCCCAGTAATCATAAACAACATGACCAAACTGTGCCAAAATGATGCCACAATGTGGGTGCTCAGACATTATGTATACATGGCCCTGATGGGACAGTTTTTGCCATTGACATTTTTTCAATAAAGCTGTTCCCGTTCTTAAAAACAATAGGGGCCACAGATTTTTCAAAATGTGAATAAAGAAAAGATCTGCATCCCTGACTCTTGCCATACTGTGCTCTGAAGCTACAAAGAAAAGAAAAAGGCGTAATTGAGCATGCAGACGGTTCGGAAGACAACAGAAATACAGTCTGTCTATTTTACGGAAGAGAATTGGAGGCACATAATCTATGTAATTTATTGTTGTGATGTAATTTGCTAGCAAAGTAAATAAGACAAGTAATTCTTATATTACTACTATAAAACAGCAGTTACATGCAATTGAGAGAGGCTGTTACTACAGCAAGTGTTTCCTAAGATAACTTCTGTCATTCGCCACTTAGTTGTATATGTGTTGCTATATGAAAGATTTTTTGCAGTCAAAAAGAAGAAAATGAGCACTACAACATACTGAAATACAATGCCAAACATTTCTCACTGTTTTTATAATTATTCATATCAAAATTAAATTCAATATGTGTTTTGCCCCCAAAGTTTGGTTAACCTGGCCTCCATGCTCTCTATTCACACAATGCCATCTCTATTGTTATTTTTGTTGTTTTTGACGACATCAGAAAATTGGCTTGTGAGACTGCTCAATTGACAGAAATTCTTTCAACAGTATTATAGCCCTATCATTGGGCATCGAAACCCCTCTAATACTGCACATGGAATGATGGCTGATGAAGCTGAAATTGGAGCTGTCATGGAAAAAACAAAGCCAGTCATGGTGCCAGGCTGAGAATGTAGAACATTACTTTATTTACACAGAGCTATGCACAAATGTCTCAGTCCATGGACTGAGCAATCATAAAACAATTAATCTGCTTTTATTGCTTTTTATAATTATCATTACTTCCTGTAATACATCACGTCATCTAACTCTTAATATGCAGAACTTTATTACCTTCTCTAATCAACTAACGCCACCAGTAATATACAGTAATGTGTTCTCCCATTATTCTGAAAACACTGCTTCATGTTTTGTAGATTGTCTTATTGATGGGGTTTCCCATCAGTTTCTCACCACTTTTTGGAGGAGTGTTCTTTTACACCATGTAACTTTGGAAAATTACATTGGAAGTTTCTCTAAAATGAGGCAGATACCTCTTCAGCGTTGAGCTTAAAGTTACATTTAATTAGCCCTTGAGTTACACTCAATCCTTTTCCTTGTGTTTAATAATTCGTTCTGTAATAGCAACCTCTCTTGCCTGACTCTTTCTCTCTTGATCATGTTCCTGTAAACCCTGCTTCTCAGGCACTGTCGTTCTGAGGAACTTTGCTTAAGTCCATCCATTCATCCATCAAGTCCTGTCTGCTTTTTGACTACCACCAATGGTAGATGGGCCTCCATCACCTGCTCTGAAAACATCTTTTGTATTCTTACTAATACTTTCTGTCTTTGAAGGCAACTCTCAGCATGCCTTTTATATCTTTACTCCTCCTCATGCTACTCAACCTTTCTTGCAACTGACCAAACAGATTGCTTATTGGGACCAGACACATACACTCACACACACACACAGAGTAGCATTTTATTATACAGTAGATAGATATATTTTTGTGATCAAATTTTATTGAACATAACATTTCTATATTTTCAACATTTTTTTCACACATTTATCTGTTTAATTACTTAACAGATTTTTGTCAGTTTTGTTGAGCTTAGTCACAAGAAACAGAATGAAATGAAGAGGACAGCTTGACTAATTTTTAACTGCCACAATTGTAGTTTGTGAAGACACACAAAGGCAAAATTGAGTAATGAGAAAAAATTTTTAGGTTCACTGCAATAGAGCGTTAAGCAAAAAATAGTAAGGGGAGCACGAGAATAATGGCTACCACAAAGACAACACTGTAAATGTTAAAGCAAAGCCACTATCTCACACTTACTTTTTTCTGTTCCCAACCCCTCCATCATTGACAGGATGGGCCTAGAGCAAAAAGGCAAGGAAATGGGAGGGCCAGTGAACAAAACCCCAGCCTTTTCCTGGCACAATGAACAACAACATTTTCCAGAACAAATTAATGTATGCCATGATTGAGGAAAAATAACTCATAAATACCAGACTGATCCTTTAAGGGGAATTTGAGTAATGATTCTTAGCATGATATTATCATCATTAATGTACAGAAAATTTATGGCACATGCTTGGAAAAACTAGCTCCTTGTGGTATGGTCAGAATCATTTGTTTGATATGTGAGCTTTTCTTCTTTTATGCTTTGATGTTAAATGAAGCTGTATCAGATATGCCAAGCGACTTACAACAAAGGAAGACAATGCATTAATTATCATAGGCTTTTATTCTATACAATTCTGTGTTGCTGGGTTGCAAATATATCAATACCATCTTTAAGCCGCATGTTCCAGTTGTTTTACCTTCCCATCAGGATGACTTTGAAAGGTTAATGCTGTATTAATAGTTGCCAGGGGATATCTACAAAGAGATAACAGCAACTACAGCTCTTGAAAGCTGATATTAAGCACTAGATGTAATTATAAAAAGTAATTATTGGTTCAGCTTTTGTGAACTTCAAAGCAAAGATGTTTCAAAATAAGTCAAAGGGACATGAAAGACAGAATAACAATACAATTAGTAAAACATAGATGGGGGGGGGGGGGTGTTAAGCCATTTGACATTTAATAAATGTGATGGAAACATAATTTGAAATCTTTTAAAAACAAAATGTTGTATAACAACCAGCTACATTTACTATCTTGGGAGAAAGGGTATAAACAAAAGGTAACCTTTATAAAGTTTTTGTTCTTCTAAGCACCTACAGAGAGGATTTTCCTTCAAAACAGATTTCGCTCCACTAATGAATAGTATGTTTATTTCTTGCATTTTTCTTTACCCTTTGATGATTTCTCTGAATAATTAATGGCCTTCTCATTGTGCCACAATATTTGAAAAGCAGAACATACAGAAAGGTAACACCCCTCACCTCTCATCAAAGGAGAAAATGCTAGCAATTTGTTTTCTGTATAATGCATCATTATATATAATAGTTAATTATGTAATACACCATTAAAGACAGCTTAGCAACACACTTATGCCTTGTGTATGTATATTTTGGGTGGGGAGGTGATTTATCACCAAACACAATTAATGATAATGGATCAGGAGAAAACATGCAACACATGTTCCTGCTAATTGGTGTTTAGATTAAATACTTCATCAAAAATTAATTGAATTAATTCAACAATTGAATTGTTGTGATGGCAGGTATCTGAATACAGTGGGAGACACAGAAGATTGATGATTATTGATTAGAGCAACACTGTTATTATTGGCAGAGCCTTCAATATAAATTATGAGATCAAAACAAATTCAATGTGACAAACGGAGACATCACCTCAGCAATTGTCAGGGCTACATTAAAATACAAAATGTGAAAATTTGACATGCAGTAAGTAGATTTAATCAGTGTAATTCTGTGCATTCATTTTTGTAGTTACTTTTAATAAGGAAAGCAAAACTGAATTATGTCAGTCAAGTGCCTTAGATGCTTCAAACAGAGAATAATCTGATCCAAGGAGGTGGGTGGCAGTTTGCTGTATTTAGTTCATAGTTTATGAAACAGGTATGGTAAGAAAGTGAACCGTCTCCATTGTCTATTTTAATTAATGAATCCTCTCGGCTGTGTCTGTTCATCACCTGCTTTGACAGGGTGGAAACAGTCTAGAGATGTGCATACAATATAGGAAAGTACTGATGTTACTCATCTGTCTTCTATTTAGCAATGGAGTTTAATAAATTGTTTAGTACTTTATATTTTTACTATTCTTAGTGTTATGATATCTCTCTATTATAAAATAAAATCCTGTGGAATGAATGACTAGGAGACGATACGTGATCTTCACTTTAAGAGCACGAAAGACAACGAGCAGCGTTATACGTCCTGCAAGAAAGAATTTAACCACGCCCGGGGCCGGTAATAAAGGACAATTATTGTTGTTACAACGTCATGCGAGACCAGGCTGTGAGCCATCATTTAAAACAAGTCCATAGACATCTGACCCTAGCAGTTATTGGATTGCAGACAAGCATCGTGTGCTCCCAGCTCTTAAAACAACGACATGCGACAAGCAGAAGAGGCAGCTCGCAAGCAGCAAAAAGACAGCAAATGATCCAAAAGGATATCCTTAGCGTGTATTCAGCTGCCCCCCCACCCCGCTTCACAACATGAGCAGCATTATACATCTGGCAAGAAAGAGATATAACAATGCATGGGGCCGCAAATAAAGGACAAGTATTGTTTTTACAAAAGTTTTTAAAGTAAAAGTTAAAATAATGCATATGTAACAATTCCCAAAAAAATAACAATCTCTTTAAATTGTATATTACCTGCCTAAGGTAAAGTCATCCCTGATGGAGGGTCGCAGGAATCGTGGGAAAGAGGGGTCCTTTCATCAGATTAGCGCTATTTCAGATGTGGAATGGCAAAATGGGGGAGGTAGCTTGATGAATGAGGTCTCCAGAACTTAAAATAAATCCAAATCATATTATGTGATATCATCTAATGTGAAATTCTACTTCGTACTTCTAGAATTTTTATTTTTATACTGTATTGAGGATTTATTCTGTTCTATGTATTGTACTGTATTGTATTGACCCCCTTCTTTTTGACACCCACTGCACGCCCAACCTACCTGGAAAGGGGTCTATCTTTGAACTGCCTTTCCCAAGGTTTCTTCGATTTTTTCCCTACAAGGATTTTTTTTTGGGAGTTTTTTTCTGGTCTTCTTAGAGGGTCAAGGCTGGGGGCTATCAGGAGGCAGGGCCTGTTAAAGCCCATTGCGACACTTCTTGTGTGATTTTGGGCTATACAAAAAATAAATTGTATTGTATATTCGGTAAACCAAACACAGGGGTGGGCCAGCGAAGCGAGCAGGGGGCAGAGCCCCCTAGTAAATACTTTAAAAAAATGTTACCATGTTTAACAAAATCATGTTAGTAGCAAAAATGTTGACATGAGGAAAGATATGTCTAGTGGCCACTGCTGTACTAGTGTACGCATCCTTCACATTATATGTTTTCAGATAGTCACCATTGTATGTTGCAATTGGGACAGCAGAAGCATATTTTGATGTACTGTACACTTTTCTTGTCATAGTTTTTCTTTTGTTTGGGCATTAGCGGGTAGAGTAACAGTGCCTGAGCCACACAACTAATGCTGCCCATTGAGTAATTGTAAGCTATCAAAGCTCAAGTCTTGTGACTTCCACATTTCCCCTTACACGAACCCTTACAATTGCTGTATTGTGCACGGTGCTTAGAGGTCTATCATTTTTCCTGTTCTTATACTTGCAATCATTTTGTCTTTTTGCCACACTGAAACTTCACATGACCAAATTCACCACGCATATCATGGCGGTTATGCATCAGTTCCATATGCATCAGTTTCAATATCTGTGAGAACGTCTGATGACCAATACACATTTTCATCACTCATGCTTGATTCAACTAATGGGTCAGTTTCAGTTTGTTCTAAAAACCAAATTTACAGCTTTTCGTTTATATGCCATGGTGTGTTTTTGTTTAAAGTTCTGCCCTACTTACAAGTGTTGATGAGTTACTATAGAGTGGGAAAATTCATAAAAATAGTTGTGATGTTTTTGGAGCATAATGTTATTTTATCCACTAGATGGTAGCAGTATACGTCCCAAGTATTATTTGGACTTAATGCTATATAACAATTTAACACTCGGGGTTAATCGTTTTTACATAGAATTCTGAGCCCAAGGATAAAGCCAAGGTGGTTCAGTTTGTAGGTGGCATGGCGATGCAGTAGTTAAGCATTGTCACCTCATGTTTACAATGTTCTGGGTTTGAAGTCTGGCTGTTACAGGAGTTGGCATGTTTCCCTACTGCAGTACAGTATGTTGCTTTCTCTTCATTTACCAGTTTTCGTCCCACATTTTAAGACATTAGGTTATTTGGTGATTTTGAATTAGCCCAGTGTTGGTTTTTATGTAAGTGGACCCTACAATGGACTAGAATCCTGGGTTCGGCCTTGAAAACAGTGCTTCCAGGATAGGATCAGGTCCCATGTGAGTTGGGTTAAATGGTTTTGAAAATACTACACAATGTTGTATAAAAAGTCTTTGTAAATGCACATGTTTATTTTTTGTGTTTAATAATTCACTAAACATACAGTAGTAATGGTACATGAAATTTTAAATTGAAATAAAAAAAAAATCAGTGGTATAGCATAGTTTTCTTTTTAAGGGCTTTAACTTTCTAAGTGCAGATGATAACACTATCAGTATCTTAGAACAAGATTTTGCTACCCTTACCCTTTAATTGCAACCTGATCACTCAGAAATGCCATTTGCACTTATTTCCCATGCCCATCTTAACCAAGACCTCCAATTATTTACAGAAATAACAATTTCACTGAATTAAATTTACTAATATTTTTCTTTGTTTTAATGAATATGTGCATTTTAGTGTTTACATAATGGGACAGAACACAATCGTAAGCTCTCACATCACATCAGCTCTCTTTATTCCTCCATAGATCTTATCACCCTTCTATACCTGCTTTCACAATAAAAACTCCCCCAAACATTGTTTCTTGCAGTACTATCTCTCTTCCAGGTCAATTTCCTCTTCCTGTTTATGTGACTTTCTTCCAGCTCATCTACTCTTTCAGTTTAATAAGTATAAGCAGTTTAATACAGTATTTTATAACAGGATGGTGGAGACACTACTAAAGGCATTGCACTACTATGTAATTTTGTCCAGCTAGTGTCTTAATCTGTCACTATTTCTTATCCACCTTCTTCAGGTCAGTAATAGACAGAGGATGAAAACACTTGGCTCTGTAAAGGACATGGGGTCTCTTTTAGACATTACTGCATCGGATAAAGCCTGTTAATACCTATTCAAATTGAAATTTCTCTTGGAATTGTAGCCCGTTGGAAGGCTTGTGGGAACAGTGGGATTCTTCGGTGTGCAAAACCTCTGGCACTCCTACCATGTTGGGATTCGGTAAATAGGTAAAATCTCTAGCTGTCAATCATAGACAGAGTACTCATGAGACAGGCACCTTATTAAAAATGAATGCAGGAAAAGATTGATTATCTGTCTTTAGAATATGTAACTTCATATCAATGAAGTCAAATATGTATAACAGCTTCAAACATACTTCTTCGAGTTTAGGTTCTTCATTTTCCAGAGACTATCCTGGCTTATTTAGACACAATACAGGAGCAAACCCTGGAAGGGGAAGCAATCTATCTTGGAGTTGATACTCTGACACACTCATATACACACACACAAACTGTCTCACAAAAGATCAATAAAGAATAATTAAATTATCTAACATGAAAACCTTTGGGAGAAAATTACGAGTACCAGGAGACGAGCCAACACACACATGGGGAGAACTCCATACAGACAATGAGCAAGTGTGAGTGTCCTGACCAAGGATTTGATTTTAGACTGGAAGATGAAACGAAGTTAAAAAGCAAATGAAAAATCAAAACCAGGAAGTCAATAAAACCAAAAAAACTAAGCCAAAACCCTAAGCCTGAAACATAGTAGAGAAAACTAAGCAAATTATCTAAACTGGTAATTCTAAAGCAAAGAAACACACACACAAAGTATTTAGTAGAGTCTGCAATCTCAGATGATCACAAAGTGCATGGTCATAACCTTTATGAGGTCAACTTCAGTACATCAAAGGTTGTGACCTCTGCTCATCCCTTGGTGGCGACCAACCTAGCAACAGTATACAAAGAATCTTTAAAAATGGCGGAGGCCATGAAAAAAAAATCAAAAAATTTGTAAATACTTTGGATCCAAAATAAACAACTTCAAAACAAAAAAATGAATGTTAGAAACGGAATTGCAACCTCGAAAACCTATAATGAATAATATTTATGAATAATACGTTATAACAATTATGTAAAATGTTCACAATAATTAGATAAAATTTGAAAATGAATCCAAATCATTAAAATGTGTGTGTTGTGAGAAGAAATACCATTAATTTTCTAGTCCAAAATTTCCATTCCATCTGTGTTCATGTATTCTTCTTGAACAACTTATTTTACAAGAACAGCTGAACTCTAGTAGCTGCTTTTATAATTTTAAGCATTTCTATTTTCCTTTCACATTTTAACGTCCATTTGCTTAAATTGAAAAGTTCATCTCCTTCATTATTTCTTCATAGCTCAATCTCCATAATCCTGGAATATGCTCTGCTAGCACTTTTCTGGACTTTAATTTGTGTTAATATTTCCTTTTTCTAATATGGAATTGAAAACTGCACACAGTATTCCAGATGAGGCTCCATTAGCATTTTATGTAGTTTCAGGATTACCTCCCATGGAGTAGCCTCAATACATTCAAACCCAGCACCCTATTGTATTCTTAGCCATACACTGTCTGTTTGTAGAGAGTGAGGATTCCACTAGAAATGCCAAGACTTCCTAATAAATTGTACATTCAAGTTTCTGAGTGCATCAGTAACGATGAGAAAATAAGACTGCATGATCAATGATAACTGCTGGAGCTGTTGGTATACCCAAAAGAATTTGTTTTTTAAGTTGTTGCGACTTTGCCTGGCCTTGCATTTTTCCTGTTCCTTCAAATGTTTCCTTTTTGTAATCTGCACAGGTTATCCATGCCTTTATCAATTCTGTTACATTTACAGAATTGTAAAAAAGAGAAAAAAAATGGTAAAACACTGAGTAGCACTTTTTGGGATAATTTAGACCAAAAATTGTTTATTTGGTTGTGTCAGTAAAATATTTTTCATCATGAAGTGTGTTATGACAGTCCTTGTGGTGTGGTGGGTCAAAAATATCTCTTGTGCCAGAAGTATTATTTAAATTTATTATTTATGGTGTTATGAAACTACAACTTATACTCTAGAGGTTCTTCAGATAAACATCATGAGTGAGATACTGAATATACAGCAATATCAAAAATGTAACAGCACCAACAGCACAAGGGAAGGAGACAGAAACATATTACTAAAAAAAAAAGAATGAAAAATACATGCAAGTTGAAAGCAAAGGTTAAAAAATACATAAATACTACTTAAGAGTCTTGTTTGATATATGTTAATATAAAAGCCCAGGTTCCTAATTCCAGGTGTAAATGATCTAAAAAATGCTCAAGTGATTAATTTCACTTTCAGGTAACAGATTCATAATATTCTGTGCAAACGATGTTAAGTAAATGGGTTATGGTATCAAACAATAAAAAATGAAATGTTACATTATTTAAATATGTATTAAATAATTAATTATTTATTTTTGCAGTACGGCAGAGTGAAGTCTGACTGGACTGAAACAGTGTAGTAAAGATGAAGATGAAGAGTCCTCCTCAAGAAATGAGAGATCTCTCCGCTTAATAGATATCACAAGACAAGTCAGTAGTTTTAAGCACTTAGGTGTTTGTGGTGCTTTCCAGAAACAGTACATAGAAATATGTAGTTTTATTGATGTGTAATTTTTAATCTTCAAAATGAGTCCAATCTGTTTTTTCCTCACAATAATAGTGACAATTTGTGTGGGTGCAGTTACTGTGTTGTGAAGGCCATATGCAATTATTTAATATCTTAAGCTATTCATTGGGAAAAATGTATTTTAAGACTAGGCTGAGCACACATATTCAACAAGAGAACTGTAACCTTTCAAGAATAGTTTGGTTTTTCATAATTTTAATGAATTCTATCTTGTAGATATAACCTTGTCTAACACATTATCTTCAATACATAATATGTTTTAAGAAGTATTTTTCCTCAAGTGATACATATGTATTATTAAATGGTTGCACAAATGTGTCTTTTGATAATTATTATTGGAGATACAGCCACATTTTAATTAACCTTTAAATAAGACATAATGACTAAAAATTGTGATGTGAAAAATTACTATATAGCTAAGAAATGACTTCTTATACTGTCACAAAATTTACATTATGGTTATTTGCACCTTTTTAATAATAAATTACACTGTTAAAAATCTGCAACATTTCATAGCAATATACTGTACAGGCATGAGGAGAAATGTTTAACATTTTTTTAACATGTAACCTTACTAAAAATGCTTTTATTTCCATCAAAAACAATTAACAGGAGCACATTTCCAAACCACACATAGTTAATTTTTGGTGATAGTGAGCATCTTTACTTTACTTTTAATAGTCTGTTCCTGACCAGGATCATGATCAGAACATGCTGAGCTGGTGCATCCTGAGATGTGCCTCTTTTGCCAGTGGGAAGTGCCTGGCAGGCAGTGTGTGTCCAGTGGCTGAAATCATTTCATTTGAGTTCTCTAAATTTGGAGATCAATTGGTTTTCCTCAGAGGTTCTATTTCAGCAACTCCCTATAAGGCTATTTGTCTTTGTTTTTGGTCATGATCCAGAGATTGTGACCATATGTGACAATGACATTGACTGATTAATTAAAAGCTCTGCTTCACCTCCTCCTTCTAACATATCCTTGGAAGTCCTTGTCCATTCTTGCAATCACCTTTGTCTGTCTCATAATAAAAACTTGAAAGCACTTGAAGTCATTCACTTGAGGCAGCTGCTGATAAGTAAGAGGAGTATATAATCTTTTGTATTGCAAAAATGAATATTCTCTGAACCTTAGCTGTGTCTTCATATCAAGTCCATGAAAAGCACAAACTGGAAAGGAGAGAAGATGCAGCTTTGGTGAAGTCCCATACTGACATTGAACAGACATGATTTCGTAGCTCTTGCTGTGCACATACATAAACCTGAATTAGGTTTTTGTTTTTCCAATATGTTCATACGCTAGACACTGTGTATTTTACCACTAAAATTCCAAAACACACCTCACAAAACAAAATGCTCATTTAATTTTCCAAAGCAGACTGAGTGACTTTTGGAAAAAATGCTTATCTATTAAAATTAAGGAAATACTTCAAACAAACAATATACTTTCACTTCACTTACTGTGAAATGTGAACACAACATTACACATTACTGTCCATTTGCTAGCTATACTTACTAGAACTATTATATACTATACTACTATCAATCCATCCATTATCCAACCTGCTATATCGCAACTACAGGGTCACGGAGGTCTGCTGGAGCCAATCCTAGGCAACACAGGGTGCAAGGCAGGGAACAAATCCTGGGCAGGGTGCCAGCCCACTGCAGATACTATACTACTAGTACTATATAATTTTGTAAATTGTGGCATAGTAGTTACTGATGCTGCCTCATAACTCGAGAGTCTTGGGTTCAAACCCCAGCCCATGTGAACTCTGAATGTCCCACCCATCCATAATGTCTAGTTCTCTAGTTACCTCTCACATCATGTCTAGTCAATTAACATCTCTTTATTACTCCTGTGATACTGAGCGTGCATGCGGGCTTTCATACTGCTTTCAGTGGACCTAGCGTCCTCTTGCCTTCTTAGACATACGCTAAGTTCAGCTCCTTTAGTTTTTCTTCATAGCTCGATCTCCATAATCTTGGAATATGTTCTACTAGCACTTTTCTGGACTTTCACTTATGCTGTTATGTCCTTTTTCTAATGTGGAATTAAAAACTGCACACAGTATTCCAGATGAGGCTCTGTAAGAATTTTATGTAGTTCGAGTTACCTCCCAAGGTGTAGCTTTAATTCATGCAACCCAGAATTCTGTTTTCTTCTTAGTCATACGCTGTCTGTCTGCAGACAGTAACGATTCCATTAGAACTGCCAAGACTTTCTAATAAAATGTACAATCAGGATTCCGACTCTATGATTAATGATGAGTAAGTAAGAGTGCAATATCAGTGATAACTGTAGGAGCTGTCGGTGTCCCAAAAAGAGTTTGTTGTTTGATGTTGTTGTGACTCTTCCTGGCCTTGCATTTTTACTGTTCCTTCAAATTTTTTTTTTTTTTTGTAATCTACACTGTTAATCCATACCATGTCAATTCTGTTACATTTACTGAAAGCTAAAAGGAAAAAAAAAGAAATAATCCTTGTTTTTCCTGGTAGTAGGATCTGACTTAGTGTGATTGGGATAATTCAGTTTTGAAAATATATTAATAGATTAAGAAACATTGAATCAAACTTCAATTTTCTGCTGATTTAAATAGAAATTTTGAGTTCCAGTTAAAGCGGCTACAGTCACATAAACCATATTGCCTCAAATTCAAACTGTTGACATTTGTCATTTTAATATTTTTTCCTTTTAAAACAAATGTAATTTCCGGGAAAATTCTGGCAGTCTTCTATTCTGTCTCTCTATTTATCCATTCAACATCCTTACAGCTCGAACATGCTATGTCCATCTATCCATCAATACATCATCAAATCCATTCAATTCAGTTTTGTACCAACTTAAAATTTAGCAATAATTACTGTATGTGGAAGTTCAAATCTTTTCTGCTTTGTAAACTATGAACAGGGTACCATTTCAATACAGGATGCACAAGGAGATTCACTCACACGTTCACACCAGGACGAGTTAAAATATCCAACTGAATTGACAGTTTGTCTTTTGACAGTGGCTTAAAGTTAACAAAGTATGGAAAATATTATCATCAAATGCTTATGACCGGAAAGTCACCCTTTTATTTTTTTATATTTTCATTAAACTGAGCAGGTAGTTAGACAGTGTACACAAGTCTTATAATCACTCTTCCTCCTTTTAGGTAAAATTGAGCATGGCCGTTTATTTAAACCAATTCTATTTTTTTTAATCATTATCAGATTAGAACATGTTTTGAAGACAGGTGTGTTCCTCTTTTGTCTAAATATCATATTTCATAATTTAATTAACATTTAATTAACATTTATGACACTAAAACAAAACAGTTTTAGAGAAAAATCTCTGCAGTCTGTAAAAATGGTAATATTACTAGTGACAGTTTCAGCATTCATATTTTGCTCAAATTCATTTTAGTTTTCAAGCTAATGCCAAAGTACCGTAAAATATTTCTATTTTTTATAATTATATTTGTATATTTTAACATTAATCTAAAAATTGATATTTCAAAATTATCAATATAAACATTATAGACTTGTTTTTTCACGTAAAAAACACATGGAGTATAGAGTTATGGTTAGAAGAGTTGATAATAAGGAGAAGGTACATTTTTGAAATAAATCTTGATTTTGAGCTTATAGAGTTTTTATCAAAAACTGACAATTTTGGTGATTGCCCTTCTACATTGCCTTTATGTTAAAGGTCACCTACAGTATCAGTACAGTGCAATGGCAGTATCTATACAGCTGTGCTCCCAGGTTTTTAAATATTACAATCCACTACCTTGACAACATTTGGAAGCAGCAGTTTTACAGCCTGTACAGTATCAATATGAATGTCATTCTTATTAAACCAAGAAAAGGAACTGTTTATTAGTTAAATGTTTAAAAGTACTGCAAAGTTCATAAACACAAAAATGCAGAGTTTTGAAAATCTTATCATTAAGAAAGAATTTATTCAGATAGAAAAACTCTGTCATACAATAGTGAAATAAAGATTGCATATGGCCAGTTTGTATTGTTTTACAAATGAATGCTCTTAGCAATAAGTTTTAACATTGTCTTGCAGACTTGATGAAATATGTACTGTCCTTATATATTTTATATTCTTATAATAGTAGAGGTTGCCTTTGTGCATTATTTTTATTTCAGAGAATATTTAATTTGCATAAGGTTTTATATGAGAAATGGTAAATTTATTTAAGGTTTGAAAATGTCAGTTAATTATAAAAGAAAGAAAGTTAATTATTAACTATAATGTGAAATAAAAGACACTAGATAATGCTGATTATCATCTGCACACTTTCGGTTATAAATATAGAAATTAAAACATTCAGGTAAAAAAAAAAAAAAAACTAACAAAACTCACAAACTCACTAACAAAATTTTACAACAAGAAGTGTGGTACCTGTGCAATGAGCACTGTAAATGGTATTTTATACCATCCTTTTAGTGGGCATGCAATAGTCAAACTGTGGTGGTCAAACTCTGCCCTTGAGAATTGCAGATTTGTATTCAGTCCCTTCATATTATCAATAACATGTATTCCTTTAGGCGAACTCCTAGATTAGTTGGACTGCTTGGTTAATGAAATATTTTGCTTTCATCTTCTAACATGTATTATATTTTTATGTTGGGATCACTTAACTGTTTTTCATTTGTACAGTTTTTTTTTTCCTACAAGGAGCCTGTAAGGCATCAAATTTCAGATTTCAGTCATTCATATAAGTGTCTATTATGTTAGCCATTTGGAAACCAATGAATGTTTATTTTAAATTTTATTATTCCAAAGTACTGCCTGGAGCTAACAAGAGCAAGATTACAATCCACTATTAAATATAACTGTTGAACACAACATACAAAAAGTTTTGAGATGGACAAAACTAAGCAAACACTGCCCTGTGATCTTAAATACAATACAAATCTGTCCTATTATTTTGTGTAAAAACAAAAGTCATTGTGCCAGATCCTTTGTGATATTGGAAAAGGTAAACAGAAAATCCAGACAGACTCCCAAGGTTCCATCACAGGCTCAAGGTATCTGCTATTTGTCAGAATGGTTGTGGACAAAAACCTTCAGGCACTCCTGCACTTTAATGCAGAGTTTGACCAGTTTTCTGCTTAATAGTTTAATTATTGCATATTGTATATGTGTGAACACAAAAAAGCACAACAGAATAAGATGCTCTAAAGCATTTGCTTATTGAAATAAATTAAACAAAGCTGAGTTTGCCACAAAAAAGAAGCACATAGTGTAAGAATGAGATGGAATAAAGAATTTGCTTATTAAATATTTTTATATCAATGATGTATACATTTAAAGTTAAGGAAAACATATTTATTTTTCATTTCAGACCTATTTTTTTAGTGTACTTCCCACTAATTTAGTAAAATTTCTACCTCTCATATGTTTAGGAAATCAGTGACTATACAGAAATATCTGCATTATGAAAAACTCTAAATGTCATTTGAATGCGGAAGGTTAATACAATTTATGAGATTGACTTGAAGACTGTTAATAATTTACCATTATCTGTGATAATGTTTTTAATTCTTTTACTTAATTTTAATTTGATGAGTGTTCTATTATTACTAAATGTATTTTAAACTGATTTATTGTTTATGGTATACAATGTTGTAAAATAATATAATAAACATATGAAAGTATTGCAAAAAACAAATTAATACATTTTTGTTCTCCTTTATTGCATAACATAACATTTTCAAATCTGCTCAGTCCAATTCAGGTGTTGTTGATTTGAACACACTGCTATGTTCTTGTGTCATATGAACTGAAAAACAACTTGCTTTAGCTGTATCATTTATTTCTGGAGCATCACTAACTGCATTAATTAAGAACTGTAAGCATTATTTCATTACCAACCAACAACACTGTTAGTGAGCTACACAAAATGTACAGTTGTGATAACCTCAATAGCCAAAGGCAGTTGTATTATTGTGCCTTATAGTAGCTACATTTCACTCCAGTCTCCTTTACGAGAAAAGGCACTGCCATGTTAAAAGATGATAATAAAAACTTTATACATCAGACATTAACAGTTAACAATCTTATGGTTGAGTGTCTGGCTACTTTCTTCTTTCTTGATCTATATTTTGATGGTGTTCTTGGTGAAGCAGCAACACAGCCTAAGAATTTATACATTACCCTATCAACAAGGGAATTTTTCACTGATTATTGTTAACCTCATTAATGTTACACCTTAAATATTTTTCAAGGTCCTGATTTACAATGTTTACACCAGAAAAATATCCAGAAGTTACAGTAATTTTCATACAGTTAAGTCCATGCAACTTTCAGGCCTAGCTGCCACAAATCATTTGCTCCTTTCCATGTATTGCATCATTGTCACAAAATTCCTTTCTTGCTTTTGTGACTAAGCCCATTGATTTACTGGGACACCTCCTTTCTTCCTTGGTCCCCATGCTTCAGACTTAGTTCCTTCATATTTTCCTGTGGCATCACACACACACTCCTGCCCTGTCCACAATTTACAGAGACTTCAGCATTCTAGGCAAGGGTGATCTGCTGCCAGAAAAAAAATATTTGTAAGCTAATTATACATTTTAATAAATTCATAAAATGTTGCAGAAATATACATAAGCATCACCAGCATTAATTATGAACCATCCTGTGCCCACACAAATCATGTGTTGTAGCCATCTGGCAGTGCCGCTCTAAGGGTTGGAGCTAGCTGGAAGCTCAGCTGACATCACCAAGGAAGTGCACTGTTTGCAGCAGCTCAGAGGCTGTTCTTGTAGTGTAGTGGAAGATAATTTTTTCTTGCTCAAAGCATACTTCTGAGCATGTCTGTGTAACCCAACTGTTATTGGTTACGGCTAGCAACAAACAACTTCACAAGTGAATGTCAGACTGGAAAATGTGTACAAGTTTATGCAGTATAAACAGGTTCTATTCACCTAAGGTTTCCAGATTTTCCTGAAATATAATGCAAAAAATCAGTGCCCTATGAAATGAACACAAAGTACAAAGGACTCCGTTTTTCTTGAGGTTCTGCATCTTTTAATACCCCAGCAGTGTGAGGCTCAAAGTAAGGAATAACTACTGACAGGTCACCAGTCCAACACAGAGCACATGAACAGACACATCCACACTTAAAGGTTTGCAAACTTCATTAATAATGAGCAATAACTATCATGAGATCTTTCAAAAAGTAGCAAAGATTCATTTAGTTTCAACATTATGCATCATGATCTCAAATCAGGTATTATAATAGTTAGGTTTAGTTATATCAGATATTATAATAGGTTTAGTTGCTTGCTTATTTGCCTTAACGACAAAATAATTCTTACTTATGCTGGCCATTAGTAAAGCAAACACAAAATACATATTTTGCACATGCGTGTAACAATATATATATATTGTAAAAGAAACAGACAAGAAGCATAAAGGTTTGGGGTTTCCGGCCCCGTATACTGTAGAAAGTCAAAATTATGACAAAATATTATTGCCACGGTCAATACATGCAATCAGTATATCGTTGACCGCCCAAAGATGGCGGCGGAGGAACATTTATGAAGGAGGGGTGTATGCTGGGTAGGAGCCGAGATGGATGGTGGGATTGATGACGTCATAAGGGGTAGACAGAGGAAGGGCAGAAGTAGCGTAGTGCGGGAACTGATGAAAGTATACTCATGGCGGTGGTGCGTCTTTCTTTCTGTGGGAAACAAAGAGAGAAAGGTTAGTACCCCGCCACACCCTCCTGGCGTACGATTTTACGATCTCATTTAGGTCCGTCTGCGGCCCCCTACTCGCAAGTGCGTGACAATATATATATATATATATATATATATATATATATATCCATCCATTTGCCAACCCGCTGAATCTGAACACAGGGTCGCGGGGGTCTGCTGGAGCTAATCCCATGCCAACACAGGGCACAAGGCAGGAACCACCACAGGACACACACAAACACACCCACACACCAAGCACACACTAGGGCCAATTTAGAATCGTCAATCCACCTAACCTCCATGTCTTTGGACTGTGGGAGGAAACCGGAGCGCCCTGAGGAAACCCACACAGACACAGGGAGAACATGCAAACACCACGCAGCGAGGACCTGGGAAGCGAACCCGGGTCTCCTAACTGCGAGGCAGCCAGGCTCACCTAAGGTATGTGGTATCACCTCAGGATGAGAGAGGGTGGTGTTATTTACAGTCTTGTCTCCTTTCTGCCTCACATCCTCGAGAAATTGCCCCTTGAGGGCAACAAAGCCAAGGAAGCCCGTGCCCTTTCCAGTCTAGTCGGCATTAAAGGGAGATGTTCCCAGGAGGTGACAACTCATTTAGGACCTGGCTGCCGTAAAAAGCACAAAGGATAGAGAAAGAGAAAGTGTGTGCTTTAAAGAGCACTGTTTCAAGGGACAGTGTCATCAAGTGTGTGTTTTATTTAAAGTTTTCTTTTTTGTTGGACCCTCGCTGCTAAGTCTGGCCTGGTGCATAATTGTGTATAACGGTGCTATGTAGACATCATAGATATCACCAAGTTCTGAGGAAATGATCGTACATTCATTCCGAAGCTACTGTAATGTTATAATAATTAATCCATCTACTTAAGAGGCTATAATAAGAATCATACTTCATATGATAATGTCATAGAAAACATTGCAGCAAGGAAGTCCAGGAAGGTAAAAGATTCTATAGAAGTTATCATTTTCTTGTCAGTTCTTACGTTTTGTTATTTGTCTGATGTGAATGCTCTGCAAGTGTTGTGTTATGTTTAAATGATATAACGTACATAGCTCCAGAGATAAGTGTTTTTTAATTTACTCTTACATTAATATATTTTTAAGTGTGCATTTAACTGAAAGCACCTGTTAAAGAAATTCGATATTGTTAATAATTACCTTGTGGGAACTTTGCAAGTGTTTAGTTTACCATTATGGTGGTCAAGTCCATTGTATTAAATTAAGGCATCTGTGTTTTTTTATGTATTTACATCTAATGTTTGTGCATTTATTTTGGCAAAGTGTTATTTGGTGGGTGAGGTGTGGCAGGGTGTACCTTGACTAGGGCTCCACATGGGCTTTGACTGGCACTGGTTGCAGGATGTTAGAACTTACTATGAGATCACTGGGCATAAGGCTGGACAAACTCTGAACAGGGCGCCTCTCTGCTCCAGGCATATTAAAAACACCTGTGCATTTTTTGCAAAATAAGGAGTCACCGATCAGCCTGTAGCTAAAAAACATTTTTTTTTCTTTTATGATTAATTCTTTATTTAGAAGGTATAGTAAAGACCTCTATAACCCAGCTACAGGGGATGCACAAGCCAGTGTGTTTCTTCATGCTTGTCCGAAGCCCGGATAAATGGGGAGGGTTAGGTTAGGATGGGCATCTGGTGTAAGATTTTGCCAGATCAACATGCAGACAACAATATAGATTTCCATATTGGATTGGTTGAGTCCCGGGTTAACAACGCCCACCAACAATACTGTTTGCCAACAGGGTGCTGGCAGAAATTGGGCTAATGTTGGCCTATGAAGGAGAAGAAGAGAGGGGAAACATGTCTGGAGAAAAAAGTAGAGGAGGAAGGTAAAGAGAGTGGTATTGAGGGTAGGAATGTTGGCAGTATAACTGGGAAGGGGAGAGAGTTAGCCAATATGATGGAGAGAAAGAATGTTGATATATTGTGTGTGCAAGAGACTAAATGGAAGGGGAGTAAGGCCAGGTGGATCGGAGGTGGATTCAAATTGTTCTTTCATGGTGTGGATGGGAGGAAAAATGGGGTAGGGGTTATTCTAAAGGAAAAGTATTTCAAGAGTGATTTGGAAGTGAAAAGAGTGTCAGACAGAGTAATGATTTTGAAACTGAAAATTGGTGATGTGATGATGAATGTTGTTAGTGTTTATGCCCCACAAGTTGGGTGTGCAATGGATGACAAAGGAGATTTCTGGAGTGAGTTGGATGAAGTGATGGTCAGTGTCCACAAAGGACAGAAAGTGGTGATTGGAGCAGATTTCAATGGACATATTGGTGAAGGAAACAGAGGAGACAAGGATGTGATGGGTAGGTATGGTGTCAAGGAGAGGAATGAAAAAGGTCAGATGATACTGGATTTTGCAATGACCTACAAGAGTGGAGGAAGATGCACACAGGTAGATTACGTCCTATGCAGAAGAATCAATCTGGAGGAGATGAAAGACTGCAAAGTGGTGTTAGGGGAAAGTATAGTTAGACAGCATAGGATGATGGTCTGTAGGATGATGTGGGAGATCAAGAAGAGGAGGAGAGTGAGGGCAGAGGCAAGGATCAAATGGTGGAAGTTTAAAAAGGAAGAGTGCAAGGTTGAGTTCAGGAGGGAGGTAAAACAAGCAATGGGTGGCAATGAAGAGTTGCCATATAGCTGGGCAACTACAGCAGAAGTAGTAAGGGTTACGCAAGAAGGGCGCTTGGCATGATATCTGGTCAGAGGAAGGCAGAAAATGAAACCTGGTGGTGGAATGGGAAATTACAGGAGATTATACAGAGGAAGAGGATGGTTGAGAAGAAGTGGGTTAGTCAGATAGATGAAGAAAGCAGACAAGAGTACAAGAAGATAAGATGCAAGGTGAAGAGAGAGGTGGCGAAGGCTAAAGAAATGGCATATGATGAGTTGTATGAAAGGTTGGACACTAAGGAGGGAGAAAAGGACCTGTACCAATTGGCTAGACAGAGGGAACGAGCTGGAAAAGATTTGCAGCAGGTTAGGGTGATAAAGGATAAAAACGGAAACATACTCACAAGCAAGGAGAGTGTGTTAAGCAGATGGAAATAGTACTTTGAGAGGCTGATGAATGAAGAGAATGAGAAAGAGAGAAGGTTGAATGATGTAGAGATAGATTGAATCAGGAAGTGCAACAGAAAAGCAAGGAGGAAGTAAGGGCAGCTATGAAGAGGATGAAGAATGGAAAGGCCATTGGTCCAGATGACATACTTATAAAAGAATGGAGATGTTTAGGAGAGATGGCAGTGGAGTTTTTAACCAGATTGCTTAATGGAATCTTGAAAAATGAGAGGATGCCTGAGCTATGGAGAAGAAGTGTACTGGTACCGATTTTTATAAATAAGGATGTGCAGAGCTGTAGTAACTACAGGGGGATAAAATTGATAAGTCACAGCATGAATTTATGGGAAAGAGTACTGGAAGCTATGTTAAGAAGGGAGGTGATGATTACTGAGCAGCAGTATGGTTTAAAGTCAGGAAAGAACACCACAGATGCAATGTTTGTTCTGAGGGTGCTGATGGAGAAATATAGAGAAGGTCAGAAGGAGCTGCATTGTGTCTTTGTAGACCTGGAGAAAGCGTATGATGGTGCCTCGAGAGGAGTTGTGGTATTGTATGAGGAAGTTGGGAGTGGCACAGAAGTATATAAGATTTGTACATGATATGTACAACGTAAGTGTGACAGTGGTGAGGTCTGCGGTAGGAGTGACAGATGCATTCAATGTGGACATGGGATTACATCAGGGATTGGCTCTGAGCCCTTTCTTATTTGCAATGGTGATTTGCAGGTTGACTGATGAGATTAGACAGGAGTGCCCTTTGACTATGATGATGACATTGTGTTTTGTAGTGAGTGTAGGGAGCAGGTTGAGGAAACCCTGAAAAGAAGGTCAGTAGAAACAAAACAGAATACATGTGTGTAAATGAGAGGGAGGTCAGAGGAATGGTGAGGATGCAGGGAGTAGATTTGGTGAAGGTGGATGAGTTTCAATGCTTGGGATCAATAGTACAGAGTAATGGAGAAGAGATGTGAAAAAGAGAGTGCAGGCAGGGTGGAATGGGTGGAGAAGAGAGTCTGGAGTAATTTGTGACAGACGGGTATCAGCAAGAGCGAAAGGGAAGGTCTACAGGACGGTAGTGAGACCAGCTATGTTATATGGGTTGGAGACGGTGGCACTGACCAGAAAGCAGGAGACACAGCTGGAGGTGGCAGATTTAAAGATGCTAAGATTTACATTGGTTGTGACAAGGATGAACAGGATTAGAAATGAGTACATTAGAGGGTCAGCTCAAGTTGGACGGTTGGGAAACAAAGTCAGAGAGGCGAGATTGCGTTGGTTTGGAGATGTGCAGAGGAGAGATGCTGGGTATATTGGGAAAAGGACGTTAAAGATAGAGCTGCAAGGAAAGAGGAAAAGAGGAAGGCCTAAGAAAAGGTTTATGGACATGGTGAGAGAGGACATGTAGGTGATGAGAGTAACAGAACAAGATGCAGAGGACAGGGTGATATGGAACAAGATGAACCGCTGTGGCAACCCATAATGGGAACAGCTGAAAAAAGGAGAAGAAGAAGAAGCACAGGCCTCTATACTTTGAGCTGAAATTCAATGAAACATGAATTCACATGGAGCTTCACACATAGCACACCATCACAGTATTCTTTACAAAGTACACAAAAAATAAGAGAAAGTACCAAAATACCAAGTGCATAGGCACCTCGAGCTTTTACAGAAAATACACAAATCAGATTGTCAATTCTGATTGCAAATACAAAAATCAGAGGCTGGGACATGCCTGAAAGTGAGACTGCTAAAAGTTTAAATATAATTATAATCATAGAAATAAACTTGTTTTTGAGAAATATGCTGCCTTTTTAAAATTAAGGAAAAAGCAATTAAACATAGATGAGGTAATGGATAGTGTAATCACAAAGCAAAGATGGTAAAGGAGTGTTGGGGCACCTGTGGGCAAACCCCATATAACTGAACTTGAGGAAAAACAAAATATGATTAATAGCATTACAGAGAATGTCTTTTCAGATGGAAGCCTGGTTGTGACTGTTCAAAGTGACAGCACTTCTGGTTATGTTGGTTTCCGACAGGAAGAGGTGGGTCCAGGCAGATGAACAACAGAAGTGAAATTGCTGGTGGGAAAGCCATTGATCTTCTGGTCTGCAGAGGGAGGAAAATACTTCCATTAGGTCAGATTATCCCAACACACAAGGTGAGCTACCACAGCTATATAGATGGCACTCGATAATGCCTGATGACCTTGACTCTCTTGGCTCTCTGCTCCTGTGTCTCACTTATATTTCCAAATGGATGAGCAGTAACTTTCTCAAACTAAATAAGGAAAAAACACAAATCTTTGTGATTGGCAAACAAGGATATAGCGAAGGCATTAGAAATAAACTTTATCCCTTATGTTTAAAATTCAAGGTTGAGGTAGGGGTAATCATTGACTCTCACCTAAACTTTAAATTGCATATTAAGCAGATTACGAGGACTGGGTTTTTTCACTTAAAGAATATAGTAAAAATTAGATATCTTATATCTTTGCAAGACATTGAAAAAAATTAATTCACACTTTTGTTTTTAGTTGAGTAAATTACTGCAATGCATTTACAGGACTAGCTAAGAAAGACATCAATCAATTACAATTAGTGCCAAATGCAGCAGCCAGAATCTTAGCCAGAAAAAGAAAATTTGAGCACAACTCACCAATTTTGTCGTCATTACACTGGTTACCTGTGTGATTCAGAATTGACTATAACATACTACTAATGGTTTATAAAGCCTTAAATCATCTTGCTCCATCCAGTATTTTGGAATGCCCATCCCCATACACATCCAAGTCGTAACCTTAGATCTTTGATTGAGTGTCTACTTATGATTCCAAGAGCTAAGCTTAAAAGAAGCGGTGAGATGGCCTTTGGCTGTTATGCACCTAAAATCTGGAACACTTTACTGATAGAAATTACGCAGGCTAATACTGTGGAACATTTAAAAAAAATGCTAAAAACCCATAATTTTAATATGGCTCTTTCATAGCTACATTTCATTTATATTCCTAATAGACTAAATAGGTACAGAGTTCTATTCTTCCGGGATCCACAATCTGCACTAATCTCCGCCAATTCTCTGCTGTTTTTTTTTTTTTGTTTTTATGTGGTGGCAATCTTTGCCACTACTACCTGATCAAGGCACCATGTAGAATCCTGAGATGATGGAAGGAAGGCGAGTGTTTCATCTGTCCACAGGACCAACTCCATCTAGTCCTGTCATGTGAAGCATGAAAACAAAGTGGACTAATTTAGGAACATTTATGGTAGGTAGAATGCCCAGTTGGGCTGGGTGATCTTTTGGCCTTGGAACCCCTGCAGATTCTGTTTTTTTCTCCACCCTAACTGGAATCTTTCTTTTGTTTTTTCTGTCCTCCTGGTCATTTGACCTTACCTTGTTTTGTTGTTAGCTATTCTTTAATATTATTGCTTTATCTTAATTGTTTTTCTTTTCTTGTAACTTTCTCTTTGTCATCTTGTAAAGCACTTTGAGCTACATTGTTGCATGAAAATGTGCTACATAAATAAATGTTGTTAATCTGTCAAAGCCATTTTGTGTTCTGTTTGTTGAATGATCTTCACAATTTTGTGGAAGTCTTCCACAGCCACTGTCATATTATTTGTTATTGCTACACTAGGTGCTAGTCATGTGACATGAAGGTCATATAGCACAATTGGAGGGTGGTTGGACACAGCTCACAAGAAGGCCTCTATAAACTTTCAGAGGGATGGAAGAATGGAAATAAATATAAAATATCTGCAAAATACTCAAATTATTAAAAATGATGTTACAACAGGGCTGTCAAAATTATAATTTTAAAGTGGATAGCTTCATCAATATTCAAAATACTGCAGCATCGTGGCCAGGGTGCAGCATGGTCACTGTGAAACACTTGGATCTGGTGTGAGAGGCAGAAAGCATCTGGAAAGTCATGTAAATTAGGGTAACATGCAAAAGACTTGACACTGTGGAGAAAAAAAAAGGTGCTACCATAATCAGCTGAAATAAAAAGGAAGGGCTGGACTAGAGTGGACAGTTTCTTTTGGATGGGCAGTAGGTGTGGTTATGAACATGTCAGCCAAGTTGAAATACAGTAGGATACAGTCCGGATGATATTTGTTTGAGAAAATAGCATTGATGTGGCAAAAACTGAGGTGAGCTTAAGAATGGAGAGAGAATGTGGTGGTTGAGGCGTAACCTGGGGCCAGACTCCAGGCAGAAGACCTTAAGTGAGCTATCAAATTGATAAAAACAAAAAGTTCTGGATGGTACCTCAGTAGCTAAGGCATACCCCCCTTCTCCCAGAACAAACCATGTACTGGGTCACCATAATATGTTAAATGAAGTGTACTACGACTGTTAGTTTTCTTACATACCCTCTTTGACGTTCCTTTCCTACATGCCAAAACTATCGTACTCATCTGTAGTTAGAGTCAGTATGGGCTGCTTGTAATGAGCGAACGAGAAAAAGTAAAAAGAACATGACATGTTTCATTGTCACAAAGACCTCTAATGTTTTAGCATGATGCTAAAGATGTGGTAGTCTCATAAAGGAAAATTTAGCATGACTTCACACACCCTGCTGCAGTGCTCACTTTTTAAAGCTGCACAGAGTTCAGGACAGTTCTTTGACATCTTTTCCGGCAATTTAATTGTTATATTTGGACAGAAAAAGCCTTTATATTTCCAGTGATGTTGAATGTGGGTACTACAAAATAAAGTAGTCTCTGCAATTAAGTAGTACAAAAATGTCTCCAAAAAGTCACTTTTGAGTTTTTATTTTCAGAAATATGTAATAATTGTATGTCTGCAGTAGCAAAATCTGAATATCTTTAATCTGTAAAAATGCAAACTCATTTTATATCATGATTAAGAAATTCAGGCACTAATAATAACTTATTTAATAAAACTATACAGTCTGCTTATGAAATGACTTCTTAGTTTAAAATACAAGCAGTATAACAGCACTCGCAGCATATATGATATTGTTAATAATTGTAAGTTCAAGAAGAAGCAACTTTGTGAAGACTGCAGCAAAAATACAACTAAGGGAATAACATGTAGGGGGGACTTGGAATAATAGAATTTGAGAACCACTAAAGTTGCATGTTGAGATTTCAGGCCCCTATATCTGCATCCAAGAATTTGGATTCATTTAAAAATACATTTTGTATAATTAGGGGCAAAATGCTTAGTGGGAGGACCACTAATTTTCCTTTAACTTTGACTCTGGTTTCATGCTTTTGATTGTGATGATTGGTTCTAATAGCTTTTCTTATTTCTCCGAGCCCTACTTGTGTTTTGACTGCTGCCGTCTTTTAAGACCTCCAACATCCTAGTCATTTTCTTTCTCCAGTCTGCTTTAGGCACTTTCACTCTAAAGCCAAGTGTCCCTAACAAACATCATATTAGCCTTAAACTACATTTGTACACTGTTTGTAAACACTAATGCACCCACAAGGACAATTTTAGTAAAGAATGCATTTTGACTCTAAACCCTCATTGTGGACTCGTATGTAATGTTTGTTGTGAACTTTGTTCTCATTAAACAGCACATGTCTGCCATATTCTAAATTCTGTCAGGTTACACTTAACTTACAATAGGATGTTTGACAAATTATGTTCAGTATATTTACGTTGTTTCATTATTATCAAAGTCATTTTTTATTAAATAAAAATAGCAGTATCCCAAGACGTTCACATCAGTAGGATAGCCATTTTGACATCTCTGTAATTTAAATTATAACCCAATAACTGTAATGTTTCAGAGCTGGAAGCATTTCCCAAGTGATTTGTTCATTTTCTTTTATTACTCATGAAAGCCTACTGTCTGCTGCCTTCTGTGTTTGTCCTCATTGTTAAGATCACTTATTTAGCAAAGATCACAGTGATCAATGCTTAAAAGCAACAGTCACAGCCGGTGAGTTCTCAGTGCTTTGCTTCTTTTGAAACTGCTAGACTGCTGTCTTAGAGATATTGTAGGGAGGTTAATATTTTCTTATTTTCTCCACTTTCTTAACAATAATGATTCTTTAATGACACTTTATGGTTCTTTACCGGGTTGTGTGGTTCCTCATAGAGCTGTTGGTTGACAAAGCACCATTTTATTCTGGGAAGGGCTCTTTGCATATGATGTTGGTTCATTGTGCTTTGAAAAACTTCCTAATATGTAGAAAAAACACGGAAATATTATTTTGTGGAAGGCTACATAGAAGGACACTAACAGATTAAGAAAACCTGGGCTTAGTCTGTGTTACTATACATATGCAGCAAGAGTCCTTTTAAAATCATGAGCCATTAGTATTTCATAAATCTCTTAACATCTATGTTTTGTTTTACTGTTATGGATCTACATACATGTAAATAAAAGGTTCTTTCTGGATCATTCGTGTGGATTGGTTTTTGGGAACCAAAAATGGTTCCCCCTATGACATCACTCTAAAGAACCACTCTGGCACCTTTATTTTTAGAAGTGAGTGCACATGATTGACTTTTGCTTACATTACATTTTGTTTTTAGATTAGTTTAGATTAGTGTATTTGTCCCCAGTAATAAATTTGGCTCTTTGGAGAAGCCCTTTAAATAAATAAATAAATGCATAAATAGGTAGATATGTCAGTAAATAAATAAATCTACACAAACACTTTGGTCTGAACACACACCAGAATGACTATGAAGCAAGAAAACTAAAAAGAAAGAAAACGTCTGACTTGGCAGTCCCAGCCCCCATGAGGCATTATGCAGAGTTATTGCTGTTGGTATAAAGAAGCCACAGTAATGTTTCTTGACACACTTCTGCTGAATAATTCTTTGGCTGAAAGTCCTCAGTTTTAGTGTGTCAGAGACAGGATGGGCAGCACTGTATATAATGGCACTCAGTTTTGTTTTGCCTCCTTAGCTACCACCTTCAGGGCGTCCAGAGCGTGTCCTGTAACTGAGCTTGCCCTCTTTATTAGCATGTTGAAGTTATGGCACCAGCCCAGCAAACCCCAGTGTAGAAAATGGTACTGGCCATCACAGAGCTGTAGATGTGAAGGATGTCACTTCCCACATTAAAGGAATGCAGTCTCCTAAGGAAAAAGAGCCTGCCCTGCCCTTTCTTATATAGTTCCTCTGTGTTCCAAGACCAGTTCAACCTGTCATTCATGTGGACCCCCAAGTCCTTGTTGGACTGGACCACCTCTACATCCAGTCCTTGAAAAGTGACCAGACATAGAGGCTCTTTGGTTTACTTCCTTCTTCAGTTTTTTTTTTGGTGGTGTTTGACTTCTACTTGGAGTAAGTTAGTGTGAGAGCCGACAGCGTAATACTACTAAGGGGATTACTTCAGGGGTTACTTCATAGTGCATCCTTGAGTTTTTCCATGCTGAGGCTTGTAATGTGACTGTAGAACAGATACCATGAAAAATGAGCATTAAAATAAGTATAAATTGTAACATTTTATTGATATTTTGATAAATCAACCCAGACTGCTTGTAAATTAACATATTTATTCTAGAACATTAAATTATTTGCACTTTGATCATTTTGGAATCTGAATTAGGCTAAAATGTCTATAATTTAAAATATTTGTTTTTGTCTACACATTTTTTCTGAAATATGTTGCATTGAGACAATTAAAATTTTAATTGGCTCAGTGTAACAGCATCATTAATCAATGTATCATTTTTATTCTATTGTATTTATACAGCTTCAGGAATGACATATGGTATATATGCTTTTTAAGTAATTTTGTGGCCTTTTAAAATATAACACTTGAGAAATTACAGGAGAAATATGTAAATGGAAATCCTGTACAGAAAAAGCAGCTAAAGAGACATAAAGTGCTAATCAATTTGGAGAGACGGCAGACAGAGTTGCAAGTCAACTTGCAGTAAAGAACAAAATAGTTTGAGTGTGCAGAGATATTTCAGTGTCCTCAACAGCAAATAACATGCTTCAGTGCAGTGCTATGTGTGTTTCCAATGGAAAATAAAATCCTCTTAAAGCCTTCTTAAAATGATGTGTTTATTTAGACCTGATTAATTGGTTTGTCATGGCTCTCAAGTAGATTGCGTGGCATCTAGATATTTATCTTAAACCATAAGAATATTCACTTTTGTTTATAATCTAGGAATAAATCTAATATAAACACTCACTGAAAAAGAAGATATGCTGTCTGCCGTTTTGGTAGTCACTGCTTAGGCCAGTGGCACATCACACACCTGCTAGTTGCAAGGGATTTCAAACTTAACAAGTTGGATGTGTGATGATTAAATATAATATTTGGAATGCTAAAATGCAGTTAGAAAGGAATATTACGGAAAATGCAAAAGTTGACCAAAATACTTTCCTTTAGTTCTATATTTGTGAAAGAAAAATCCAGGAAGAATTGAAATATATTAGGAATAGCAAAGATGCAATTAAATATAATGAAACTACAATGGAAAATGCTGTAAAAAGTCGAGTTTCACAATGCAAATTAATTTAATTAAACTGTACTCTATTTCCAATAAAGTGATATTTACTTTGGTGTGACTTTAGTAACTCGCCAAATAAATGCTTCCTATTCCCTTTTTTATTAGCCAAAAAGAGATTCTGTGTCTAGCTGAGATCTGATTGCTCATTTTACAGCCCACCTTCCATTGTTTTCCATGACATTATTTATAACTCATCATTGTTGATTCAGAAAAAGTTTAATAAGAATGAAGTTTAATAAAATTCAAACTTTTAGTTGAATGGTTAAATCATTCTATTATCCCATCTGACACTGAATCTTGTCTTTCAGTTATGTACAGTAAAATAACCAGGCTAGCTTACTAACTTATTTTTTATTTCTTGTGTGTCAGAAATTTATATAAATAAATATATATATATAGTGAACACAAGGCACAACTCCAAACACAGTCCTGTGTTCAAATAAATTACTGTATGTTTGTTTAATAAAAGTACCTTGACAGCTGGACAATGGCCAAATAGCCAGACCAAGTTCCTCTCCTTCAGCTCCTCCTGGTGAGCTTTGAGCTCTGCCTCTCGATTCTGGCTCACTTTGACATAGGTAGCCAGAGAGGGTTGCCCTCCCAAACTACAGGTGTGCGGGGATACAAACTGGGAACGTACCAGAGTAAGAGTGTCATCTTTTGCCCTGGGGGACGGCTTAGTCTTCACCTGTCCATCCATTATATGATCACCCCAACTGGGATAGAAATATAGAGCCATCCCAGCCAGGTTGCACCTGCACTTATATAATCCATCTTTATGGGTAAAGCATCATTCTCCGTCTTCCTATAACATCCATTTAAGCACCAACTATATATACATTAAACACAAAGATTACAGAAATTGGATAACTGCTTCTATATCAACATAAAAGATGGCATATAGGAGTGATGAGACAGACAAATATCATAAAAGAGGTTGGCTGTTCTTTGTTTGTTTAGAGGTGTTCTGTATTATCTTCATTTTATAAGCTTTTTCATTTAGAGTTAAACTTTTGGACTTTTGGCATGATGTTATAATTAGTTTGTCCTTCTTCTAAATTATGGCTTTGGGTAGAAGTGGGATAGACTGGTTTTGATGTTAGGAGTTTTGTCTCTGTATTAGCTAAATGTTTGCAAAATGATCTTATAATATAGCAACAATTAAACTTTAGAAAGCAGGTTCTTAGCTGGTTGTTTATTGGCTACTTTGAGTTTTGATTTACCTTAGTATACATAAAACAGTTTAATGATACCAATAAGGATGATGCCGGATGCAGTAGGGAGTTCATGTCATTACATTGGGTTGGAGTGAAGAACTTTGCTTGAGATGGTGTGCCCTCTTTCTTTAATATGAGGTAATTTCTGTCTGTGGTGGGGTGTTGTCTTCTTCAGCTGACTGTTAGATGTTCTTCTGTTTTTCTTTAAGCACTTGAGGGTTCCTTCTTAAAGTAAGGCTTCTTCTCATTTTTCTCCAGTCTAGTTCAAGCAGTCACTGGCACCATGAATAAGGTTATAACTAATTCTGCCCAAGGCTCTATGAAAAGTAGCTTCCAAAGGCAAAAAGAGACTGCTAACTCCCAATGAAAACACATCAGCGTTGTGCTCCAAACTAGAACCACTTATTTATTCTCCAAAGAGAATGTGTCTGATTCTTGCTTTTTTTTTTGTGGACCACACCCAAGGCATGTTCTGGTATGGTGCAAAAGCTGAACCCTGCCAAAGCTGATGCAGAGAGATAGAGAAGGGATTGTGCTGACACTGGGTCTTAAAGAAAGGCATTGACATGTTAATATTGGTTCCCTCATTGCACAAACATCCAAAATGTGATTGCTAATTGGTGCACATGCTAGCTAAAGTTTAATTACAGCTATCATGGTCTCTGACCAAGGCATTTTTTGGTCTGCAGGAGTCTCTGCAGACATGCCACCTCAGTTTTCATTAAAACTTCAGATAAAACTCAGAAAGTAAGCTGAACAAAAATTTGTAGAGCTGGAGAATGGTTCAGCATCTCAAAACCAATTAGTTGAAAATGCTAATAGGGTGAAGGCAACTGACTTTCGGCCCCTCTGTTATGTCTGTTCTTTTCCACGGAGAAGGCCTTGCAAAATGGAGCAATGCTTGCTTTTTCCTGCAAACAATTGTGGTGTTTGTTTTATGGTTTAGAAATGCCTGACTGAAAATGTCAACCAATATGAAGCATAAAATATGTATTTGTATTCATTTTTCATTGCAAGCAAAAGAGATCTGTGCATGATGTTCATATACACTATTATAAAATAAAACTATTTTTAGAGAATTGCTCTACAACTTTATTACCTCTAACAGCTAATTCCAATACATATTTTGTTTTAATCAGATTTCACGCTATCCTGTATTTCAAAAAATATTTTGCATTTATCCCTCAACCTTTTTTTTCTTTTACTTGATAAAGGTCAGTATCCTACTCTTGTTACACAACGCAAAACTAATAGTAAAGATGATAGATTCCAAGGCAACAGTTTGCTCTCAAATTATAATTATACATTTATATTAGAGGAAAAACAGACACTGAATAAAATTGTAATCCAAGGGCACTTTCACTTATTACTGAACTGGCGAAATGGGCAACATGTAATCACGAACCACTAAATATCATTACATTATTTGAGATGCCATGCATTATTAAGATGTCATCACCAGGAGCAATCATTTATTTTTTTTCACTTTTGCCTACTTAAATCACTTTATGTTAATTTGCTAATGTTATGCTGTTGGTCGATATTTGTCTAATTAGAAATTAAAATAAAATACCTTATGGCATATACTGTAATGCATGTATTATTAATCTTTTCTAAAATATTTTAGCATTAGCATTATAAGTAACATTCTTTAGAGTTCTCTCTTCATATATTTTTTCTTTCTGTAAACTGTATATTTCAAGCTCTCCAAATGATGTTAGATTTCAAGTTTTGCTTAGATAATTGTTGTTGATTTGTCTCTTAAAAGTTTTAAAAAGCAATGGAGACAAACACACACTGTCCTACCACCCAGTAACTGGCCAGCCTTTAAATGTCACTCTTCACCTTAGCCAACAGTCACACCTCTGGCCTTCAAGCCTCTTTATTTCTCTTTATTTTGATTTATTCCTTACGATTTAATACATTTTGTATGAATAAAATATAGTTCTCGTTAACTGTTAATTGTTCCGAGTGAAATTAAATTTCAAATTCTTCCACAAAGTGCACGTACATGCAAAGTATTTTAATTTAACATAAATTGTGAAAATATGTTTACCTAGCAGAGCATGTATCTCAGATTTGAGCCCTGATTCATGGTCTCATGCTTAATGTCCTAAACTCAAATCTTTTCTTTTCGCTTGTTTTCTTTAACCCGCATTCCAGCCAAAACTATAAAATTCCAGTGTTCGTCTGCCATTGCTGGAATAAACTAGCTAACACTGGTTAGTTGCTGAGAGCCTTTACCTGCTGATTAGATGCACGTTGAGCAAGATCCGCAAAAAAAGTAAAATAAAAAATTCTTGATTAAAATCGCCTGACTACCAATAAATTCTTCCTTCCTTAGTGCTTCATTTTTTTTTCTTTTATTTGCTCTTCTTTAAGATACATCACAAGTTACTTGAACATTTTGTTTATATTATAAATTTGCTGGTGGCTTATTTAAATATGATTCCCAGGGGTAAATCTGTTTTGGCTGCTTTGATTTAAATACCATGATACAGATTGTTTTTTGTCACTGTATTAAAGACTTATAGTTAATTCAAAATGAGGCCTCGGGAATTGTAACAATCTTAATCACGCCAGGCAAAGAAAGATTCTGTGAGTCATTGTGTATAGCAAGAAATAGCTAAATCCACAGATTACCATGAACCAACAAATTTTTTTAAATGTGTGCCCATGTGGAATAAAATTAGATGTATTGTGCAAAGTAAAATGTTTAAAAAGGATAAGTCAGTTTTAAGCTGTAGTTGCAGGTAAAGAGAGAGAGAAAAAAAAGAAAATATGATAATGGTATCACTGTGTACTTCTTACTGAGTTTGAAAATGTTCTTGTTTCTGTAAAGCTACAAGCAAGTTATTTTTCCATTTATGGAAAATTGCATGTAATTGGCATAACATTGCTAAAAAATGCAAAAATATATCCTGATTCTGAAAACTTGGCAAAGCTTTTTCCCAGTGACTATGCCAACAAAAAAATCAGTTAACTTTGTGATCTAAAGGAATAAACATATTTGAATAATCTGTAAAATATGCTTAAATTTGAGAAACACACAGTAAATAAGTGGTTATACATATCTTTAACTCTAGCTTCTAAATGTAATTTTGATTCTTTCTTTTTTAGAGTGTGAAAGCCCCCAGTGGCCATGTGTTAGCTTAGCCTGGATTCGTTCCACCATTTCAATATGCCCTTGGGCTTTGATTTTCTAGAGTTAATGCGAGTGTGAAAGTTCACCAAGCCCTTTGCTGCTTCATCATGCAATGTGATGAATTTTGACAAGCAACATTAACACTTAGTGAACACAATAGCGAATGCACATTAAACAAAGTATCAGTGACAGATTACATTATCCCATCGCATTTTCCAAACTATGATAACAAAAACTTTCAACAATATAACTGAGAAAACTGTGTAGAACTGGAACAATCTTGGAACAAATTTATCTTCGCTGCAGCATGTAATATATCTAAGCCAACTGCATGTATGGGGACCCAAATATAATGCTTAGTCATGAACCACAAAAATTTGACATTTGCCTGTCATGTAACCCACAACCCCACAACTCATCCTTCTAATGGCAGAGAAAGAGTAGAGGGGGATGGAGCATGACTTAACTGCAAAGACCACACAGGCACAAGCCTCAAACCTCTCCGGCTGGAGTGCTTTTTGTGTCTCTCTTCTGTGGGTTGCCGATGCACTCAGCTCATGACCGCAGCCAAATTCAGTTGTTGCAACTTGAAAATGCTTACCAGCTGAGCATAAACTGGGATAATTTTAGAATTTGGGTGGAAAACCCAAAACCCTTCAAAAAAATAAGGGTTGCTTACATGCAAGTAGCCTCACTTGTAGAAAAGAACTCCTTCTGATCACCTTAAGTTTACATTTGCTGGCGCTGGAGACCATTCTGACAGCATTGAATACAAGGGACAAACCAAACTGGATTGAGGTGCCAGTCTAAGGCCGAGGTGGATTTTGTAAATTAAAAGCAGTTCTCCGGCAATAAATCTGATTTAGATTAATTTTTTAGCATTTTCAACTCTGGATGCAATTGTCAGAGAAAAAAAAAAACACCTTTTAAGATTATCAGTAACTTCATCTACTTTACATTTTTATTTGATTGGACTGAAATAATACATTAAACCAGGGGTCCTCAATCACAGTCCTGGAGGGCCACAGTGGCTGCAGGTTTTTGTTCTAACCCGGTTGTTTAATTAGAAAGCAATTCTTGCCAATAATTTAATTTCATGGCTTGCTAGTGCTTTAATTCTGCTGTGTCAGGTCATTCTTATATCCTACATTTTCTACCCCTTTCTAAGGATATCATCCAAATGATTTGAAGGCTAAAACGGAGGACTAATTCTCAGTCCTTCACTTTTTTCTCTTCACTTTCCTTCCAAGTATTTAATTAAACCCAATTGTGCATGATAAATACACACAGGTGTAAATGATAATAAGCTAAATGGAGAAATGATTTTCTCTTTTGTCATTTTCATGTTATTGCTAATTAGATGCAATTAAAAACCAAGACTACAGCTGTTTAAGTCTAAAATAAGCAATAAGGGTTCAAAATCTTAACAAGCGAGAAAACTAAAGTGAAGCAGAAGTGTTACTTGAGCAATAAGTGCTTTGTATTAAGCAACTGGGTCGGAGCAAAAACCTGCAGCCACTGCGGCCCTCCAGGACCGTGACTGAGGACCCCTGCATTGTATGTTTTCACTTTGTGATACTCTGGCATGGAGCATCTGGTAGTTTTCTCCGGCCTGCAGACATCTTTAAAATGAATGCTGCTTATATGAATTTTTGTGTGCACAGTAAAGACATAAAACATGTGAAATGCATGCAGTCCTGGTCTCTAAAGACTGCAATTGTGAAGAAGAGAGGAACCAGCTGAATCTTGGAAGTGAATTACACGTTCTACTCTGACAGGTTCAGAGAATTGCATTTATTTAGTTTCAAGAAGAGAAGATAGAGTGGGAACCTAATCCAGGCCCTCAAAATTTAAAAGGCATTGATAAAGCAGATCCAACCAAATTCTGTACTCTAAATTCTGTGTCACATATGCGAGAAAACCAATGGAAATTATGGAGAAAGAGCATTTAAGATTAAAGCCAGGAAGCACTTCTTTACTCAGAGAGTTCAGAAACAGAAACCTTGTCAACGTTTAAGAAGTATCTTGATGAGATATTGAGACACCTTAGCTATTGGCTAACCAAAGAACAAGTGATCTAACTCCTCTAATTTACCAAGTTTTTTTGTTCCCTTTTTCTTTTACTGTATTATCATCATTTCTTTAAGAGTGAAACATCTATGAAAATTAAAAATTGATTACTTTTAAAAATTAGCAATACACTTAAAAATAAATTTAATAAAGATCACAAATATTTTATTGATGAAGATGATCATGTTTCAGGAGGGGTTTCATCAGGAATATCTGGCTCCCACTGACAATGTCAGAACTTAAGTGGAAGTGACTGCTTGTGTGGAAGAACTGTGTAAAACTGCAGCACCACAGAGTTAGCTGACAATGCAGTATTCATGTCCTTTACTTGATTTTTACAGTTGAAAGTGTGGTGTAGTGGTTAAGACTTTGGACGTCAACCCTTGAAGTTGTCGGTTTTAATCCCACCACTGACACTGTGAAAATGTGCAGCGCATCACCTGTCTGTACTCCACTTGGTAAAACAAAACAAAAGTAATCATTTGTATCTCTCAGATGTTGCAAGTCGATTTCGGTAAATGCATCAGCCAAAAATATAAATGCTGGGCAGTTTGCAATATATTGCTTAGAAACCAATATAACATGTTTCCAGAAAGTGACCGTTCCTTTGGACTTAAGGTGAATAAATGAAAAGAAACACAACAGTAGGGTTTAGAGGTAACACCACAAGTTGCATGTTCTTCTGCTTCTTTTACAGCCTAAATGTCAATTACCTGGAAGAAGAGCAGTAACGTAATCTTTGCCACTACGGGTTCTTGGATAATACAAGACAGAACTTAAATTATTTCACACTTGTCTTGATATCTGAAAGAGGCAGCAGCACTTGTGCCAAACTTTCTCTATCCCACTTCCAACACAGCTTCAATAAAGATGTATTTCTGACTTGGGACTCCAACCTCCTTTAAATTAGTTGAGCTTTTTTGCTATTGCAAATGTAACATCTTTGTCTTTGTCTATTTATAACACAAAGTAAAAAATGATCTATACTAATAAAAGGCAAAGCCCTCACTGACTCACTGACTCATCACTAATTCTCCAACTTCCCGTGTGGGTGGAAGGCTGAAATTTGGCAGGCTCATTCCTTACAGCTTCCTTACAAAAGTTGGGCAGGTTTCATTTCGAAATTCTACGCATAATGGTCATAACTGGAAGCTATTTTTCTCCATATAATGTAATGGAGTTGAGCTTGATGGCCGTGGGGGGCGGAGTTTCGTGTGACATCATCACGCCTCCCACGTAATCACGTGAACTGACTGTCAACGCAGTACGTAGAAAACAAGGAAGAGCTCCAAAAAGCGCTGAAGAAAACATGCATTATACAATTGAGAAGGCAGCGAAACAATAAGAAGCGAGCGAGTCACACATACAACCATATTCATGAGTGCAGCTACTTCGGAAACAAAGCACGGTGTAAATCTAAAGTTTAAATTAAGTTCATAGACAGGCTGCCACTGGCGTTTGTCATGCCCACGGCTAATGCGGGATACAAGTTTAACGAGAGGACGCAGGATATAAACGAGAGTTTTGATCACTTTGTAACTAATTTAACATTGATGGTAAGGGGCTGTGCTTATGTAAATTCCGAGAGACTGTCTTTGTGGGGGGGATTGACAGTTAAGGCGGGTGGGGGAGTCACATCATCATCTCCCCTCCCATTCACCTCATTTCACTCTGAGCTGAGCTCCGCAGCTAACGCAGTCTTGCGGAACCAACTTTGTGATGCTGCCACCACATACTCACAGAAAAATCCACAAAGTAATACACACGCTGTCTCTAGAGTTTCTCCACACTCTGAATCCTCCAGGCACTACTTACAAAAGGTTACATTGACAATCGTGTTACGTTATTTGTAAAATGTTTCCTTTTCTTAGCACAAGCACAGCTGAGAAGCTTCGATGCATGTGCTCCATAACGCGTTAAAAAATAACACATTTAATCACACTTTGCATTCCAAGCAAAGGGGAACTTCTGTCAATGCATGATTTCCTGGTACACCGATTACATTGATGTACACAACAGAGCTACAAAAATGTAACAGTCGGAAGAAAGCGCGTTGCTATGACTGATTGGAGGAAAATTTCATTTCAAAAGACTACCCGACGGAAGCCTTGATAAAAGCGTGGTTTTGTGTACATATATATTGTGGCGCCCCGGCCGGGATGCCCAGGAGGACCAGAGGAGGGCTTGTACCTCCTCCAGACCGCGAGGGGGCGTCCGTTCTGGTTACGCTGGTGGCCTCGGGTAGAGGGCATGGAAGCCCAGCCCTGTAGGGGCCTGTGGTCACCGCCAGGCGGCGCCCCACTTCCAGACCATCATCTGCCACATCCGGCCGAGGCAGGAGCCCGGCCGGGACGCCCAGGAGGACTGGAGGAGGGCCTGTACTTCCACCAGACCACGAGGGGGTGTCCGCCTTGGTTATTTTTGGTGGCCTCGGGTAGGGGGCATGGAAGCCCAGCCCTGTAGGGGCCCGTGGCCACCGCCAGGCGGCGCCCCGCTGCCTGAACAGCCCTGGAGCCCAGCACTTCCGCCACACCAGGAAGTGTTGGGGGGAAGACGACTGGGGACACCTGGACGGCTTCCGGGTGCGCAGCCGGCACTTCCGCCACACAAGGGCGTGTCTGCGGAGGAGTGCCGGGAAGCAGCTGGAGCCCATCCGGGTTCCCATAAAAGGGGCTGCCTCCCAGCAGTCGGGCTGAGAGTCGGGAGGAAGAAAGACAAAGCTGGGAGGAGGACAGGAGGCGGCCAGAAAAGGACTGTGTGGCCTGGACTTTGGGGATCGGTGCTGGAGGCACTGGGGGTGATTGCACGATAGACATTTGTAAATATTAGTGTAAATAAACGGTGTGTGGTGAGAACAAAGATGTCCGTCTGTCTGTGTCCGGGCCAGCGTTCACAATATATATATATATGTATATATATATGTGGATGTATGTGTATATATACTGTATATATGTGTGTATATGTATATATATATATGTTTATGTGTGTGTGTATATATATATATATATATATGTATATACAGTAATCCCTCCTCGATCGCGGGGGTTGCGTTCCAGACCCCCCCGCGATAGGTGAAAATCCGCGAAGTAGAAACCATATGTTTGTATGGTTATTTTTATATATTTTAAGCCCTTATAAACTCTCCCACACTGTTTATAAATATTCCCCGCAGAGTTATACAGCATAATCCCTTTGTATTCTCTTAGATATTAGGTAAGATTCATTGAAATTATGTATATAAACATACTGTTTATATACAGTAAAACCTAAATATTATTTTAAAGATATTGAGTGTCTCCGATATCACATATGTTACAGCCATTACGATAGATAGGCCACCAGCAATAAATACGTACAATGCAAGAAAAATAGTATACAGTAAATGTGTGTACAGTGACACTAAACGTACGTACATGTACTAAGCACTGTAAGAAGAAAATTAATTATGGTTACTCACCAACAATGACACGATGACTTGTCCGATAACAATGAGTTTAATTTTACTGCACAACAAAGGAGAGCGTTACAGCTCTTGTAAAGGAGCCACTTCAGGCGATTGTGTAGCACTGCCGTTGTTCTTCTTCTGGCAGTCTTCAATCCAAATCCCTAAAGCAGATTCCATCCAGACTACTGCCTTATTACATCCACTTACAACTCGTTTTGCACCCTGGTTAAAAGGACACTGCGGCCGTAGATCTTATATTCCTTTCCTACTTTTTAAATAAAAAGAATCGTAGCCTTCAACAAATCCAAAACGTTTACCTTTTCGGCAATCATTAACATCTTCTTCTTGCGCTTGGGCACGGCCCCTGAAGCAGTAGCAGATTGTTTTGGAGCCATAATGAAGGGCTTGACTATGCACAAAGATAAACACAAAAGAGCACAACTCTTTACACAGCGAAGCACGTTGATGCTGAATGAGCGAGACGAGACTTCCTGGTTAACACTGCATTCAGCACGCAGGAACTCAACTGCATGCTCTGATTGGTTAGCTTCTCAGTCAGGAGAACTTAACTGCGTGCTTTGATTGGTTAGCTTCTCAGCCATCCGCCAATAGCGTCCCTTGTATGAAATCAACTGGGCAAACCAACTGAGGAAGCATGTACAGGAAGTAAAAAGACACATTGTCCGCAGAACCCGCGAAGCAGCGAAAAATCCGCGTTATATATTTAGTTATGCTTTCATATAAAATCCGCGATAGAGTGAAGCCGCGAAAGTCGAAGCGCGATATAGCGAGGGATTACTGTATGACAGCAACACTCATGACAATGACAATGTCAATCATGTTACGTTATTATTAAAATGCTTTAACACACTATTTCTCCGCTGCGAAGCGCAAGTATTTTGCCAGTATATAATAAAAAAGGAATAACTCAGCCAAATTAATGGTGCAGGTTGCTGGAGGGTTTCACAGAAGCGCTGGGTGCAAGACAGGAACCAACCTTGGATGGAGTACCTTTACATTACAAGACCAACTCACCGAACCAGTTTTGTAATTGCCATTTAAAAAAAAACAAGCATTCCTGCAGATTTTGGAGGAACACCGGAGTATCTAGAGGAAAAAAAAATCTGTGGTGACATGGGCAACACACAGACTCCACAGTGAAAATGACTCTGCATGGGGTTTAAACCTAGAATGTTGTATCCTTGAGGCAATAATCAGTTCACTACAGGTTTGCCCTGCTAATTTATTTATTTGTTAATGAATTTAATCTGTCGCAGACACACCAGTGTACTCAACAGGGACAATACTACTGATAGCATTTATAAATTATTCATATAGCTTTACAAGAAAAAGTGAGATGCAATGGTTTAACTTTTTAAGTCAGTTCAGTTCAATTTACCCTATAGTGTCCTTCTCTAAACTGGACAGGCTTCACAGTGGTTTACACATTTATAAATACATCACAGTAATAAAGACAGACAGAAAAGAAGAAACATATATATATATAAATACAATACATTTGCATATTTGTGCTTTCTTCGGGCTCCTCAGAAAGACCTTTCTTGGCCATTGCTGTTGTGTTTGTTGTCCATGACAGGTCTTAACTGATGTGGACTCCTGAGAATCTGAAACTCTGGACTGTCTCCTCCCTCTTGCTGTTAATACTTATGGGATGCAGACCACTGTAGTTCAGTCTCCTGAAGTCCAGAATCAGCTCCTTTGCTTTCTTGAAATTGAGTGCATGGTTGTTGTTCTGGCTCCAAGTCTCCAGATTCTTGACTTCTTTTCTATAGGCTGCTTCATCATTATTGGTGATCAGGCCTATCACTGTGGTGTCATCTGCAAATTTTATTAAGATGTTAGTAGGGTAGGTAGGTTTGCGGTCATTTGTGAAGGGCGAGTAAAGAGGAGGGCTCAGTACACAGCCCTGTGGTACCCCAGTGTTCAGTGTTACTGATGAAGAGAAGTGCTTTCCCATGCACACAGTTTGTGGTCTGTTAGTGATTAGTGGTCTGTTAGTTGTTTAGTATGATAGCCAGTTTTTTTTTTGGGGGGGGGGGGGGGCGGGGGGTGGTGGTGCGGAAGGGAGGGCTGTAGTCAATGAAAAACATCTGCACATAGCTGTCCCTCTGCTCCAGGTATGATAGGGCAGTGTGAAGGACAAGTTAGACACTCTCCTCAGTTGACCTGTTTGCCCTGTAAGCGAACTGGTATTAGTTCAGGAATGAGGGGATGTTGCTCTTAATGTGTCTGAGGACAAGTCGTTCAAAACACTTCATAACAATAGGGGTCAGGGTCACTAGGCGATAATCACTCAGGGACCTCACCACTGCCTGTTCTGGAATACTGACAATTGAAGCAGACTTGAAGCAAGTGGGAACAGCAGCCTGTTCTAAAGAGTTATTAAACAGGCTGGTGAACACTGTTGTCAGCTGTTCCACACAATGTTTCGGGACCCATACAGGAACCCCATTAGAGCCAGAGGCCTTATTTGGGTTAATGTGGCTTAGAACCCGTCTCAAATCATGTGCATTCAGTGCCAGAGTGCATAATGGGGCCTCTTGATGGGTTGGTTTAATTATAGGTTGGTAGCTGTCCCTGTCAAACCATGCAAAGAAGTGATTGCGATTATCAGGAAAAAATGAGTTTCCAATGTTGGTTGAGGAGGTGTTACACTTGTAGTCTGTGATGGACCTAATGCTCTGCCACATGTGTTGGGACTCAGATCTGTTAAAATGCTCCTCTATTTTTACTTGTAGCAGTGCCTCCTTGGTGCCTTTCCTCATAGTGGACCTTGCTGTTTTATAGGGAAACCTATTAGGAAATGTACGGATGCTCTTAGTAATAGTGGCATTGTCCATACAGATGTTAATTTAGGATAAGACAGAGGAGACTTAGGTATTTAAGTCTGTGTGTAGCTGCCTGTTTAAGCAATTCCCAATCGGTATCATCAAAGCAGTCCTGTAATTCAGTTATGGCTCCTTCAGGCCAGACTCTGACTGTTTGCACATTAGGCTTTCTCCTGGCGATATGTGGTTTGTATGCAGGAGTCAAGAACAAAGAAATGTGATCAGATTGTCCAAGGTGAGGAGAGGGCGAGTCTTTATAAGCATTCACTATATTGCAATATATGTGATCCAGCCTATTATTCCATCTTGTTGGGAAATCAACAAACTGATAAAATTTGGGGAGTGCAGTTTTAAGGTGAGGGTGATTAAAATCACCTGCTAAGATAAACACACCATCTGAATGAATATTTTGCAAACCGTTCATAGCATTATGCAATTTTTTCAATGCCAGCTTGACATTAGTTAGTGGAATTATCTAAAATTCCCTCAGCAGGTCTGTAGTTGAACGTTATGTATTCTAAGTCGGGAGAGAAATATTGTTCAGCAATGACCATAGAGGTGCATATATTTACATATATGCACACTCTGCTGTTTTTGTCCTTAACGGATTTAACGTTATGATCCGAGTGGTAAACAGTCTGGTCTGCAAACTCAATAGCCGCATCAGGGGTGTTAGCGTTCAGCCAGGTTTTGATGAAAAAAGTGGCACAGCTGTTCATCGTGTGGGACAAAATCCACAGTCTCAGCTTGTCGATCTTGTTGACTATATAAACTGGGTGTTTGCAATGAACAGGCTAGGTAGAACTATCTTGTTTGGAGAGTTCTTTAGTCTAGCATGAACGACAGCTCTCTTACCCCACTTCTGCTTCGTCTCCTGTCTCTTCCTGCAGCGCCTCATCACCTGAGTACTAATCCAGGTGGACACCGATGTGCTGAGAAGTTCATCTGGGATATTGGGAGGTGGTGAAATAAAGCCCTTCATTCCAACATCCAGAATTTCTTGCAAGCTGTATACAGTATTATGTGCACTGTACTAGACTGAGTACAGTTGCTCAATGCTTAAAAGTTAAATAGCAATGATAAAATAAAGAAAAAAGTGACATCTAAATGGAGAGCTCCGAGCTGCTGTGTTCATGTACACTGCAATCCTACTGAATGTAGGTGGGCAGCTTTTTCGAACAGCTAGGTGGTACACATGAAAATAATCTAGACTGAGATTTGATACTATACAGAGGTGGCATCACCAGATGTCGTCCATCAGCGGACTTGAGTTATTGAGAAGAAGCATAGGGCGTTAGAGGTGTCTCCATATAGTATATAGGTGCTGACCCACTGACTACTCTGTAGGCAAGTATCAAGTATTTGAACTTAATATGTGATGCTACAGGATGCCAATGTTCTGATCTTTAAAGAGGAATGACACATACAGTATGTGCCTTGGCTGGTTGAACACCAGATGTGCTGTTCCAATTTGAATCATTACAGCGGCTTGGTAGCACATGCTGGTGGTTTTGCCAGCAGAGAGTTGTCTTGTCCAGAGAGTGACAAAGCCAAAGCCTTGTCCAAGAGTTGAGCTGCTTACTCTGTCAGATACAGTGTGATTTTGCAGGTTTTGTATAGAGTGAATGTGCAAGACTGAGAGACCATGGCCCCTGAAGGAGAGCTGGTCATCGATCACCACCCTATGGCTGCATACAGACTTGGCAGATTTTAGCAATAATGAGCCGAGCTGAACAGATATGGGGTGCTAAACAGACATACAGTCTGGGATAACAAGTAGGTTCACCTTTGCCAGGTTAAGCTGAAGATGATGTTCCTTCATCACAATATCAATGAAAAATGCTGAGATTCTAGCTGATACAGTGTGACCCTCTAGAGGGAACGACAGGTACAGCTGCATATTATTGACACAGCACTAATATGAGAAACAATGGCACTGGAAGGTAGGGCCTAGTGAAGAGGTATATAGAAGGAAGATGAGAAGTACTCAGGCTTTTTTAAGCATCTTTAAGGAAATGTAGGTTAGGTTAATTTGTGATTCTAAACTGACTCTGTGGAGTCCGAGTGTAGGCTTGGTGTGCTTGAGTAGCCTTGTATTTGACTTTCACCTACTGCCTTAACTGGATTAAGTAAATGAATATTATATTATGTTGATATTAATAACTTTCAATATTTCCTTGGTCAGGTTTAGGTTATATTTTGTATGTATGTTGCACACATAAAACGTAAGTCCTACTAGTGCTTATCCTCTCAGTGGAATGAGAAGTTCAGTGCAAACACATACAACAATGTAAAAACCACATAGCAAAACAACCTACAGAAGAGATGTACAAGACTTCATCATGATGTTCTTTTTATCTTAGAGTATACCTGAGATTTGTATTTTTCAATTGTAACACACAAGAACAATTCCCCTTTAAGAACAATCATGCTCACCTTGATCTCGATCTTGACAGTGACCTCTCTAATCAATATAGAATAAAATATAAAATGTAATAAAAAGCCACATTGGCTTTCTAGGTGCTTTTTGCTGGTAATGTACAGTAAGGAAATGGAAGATAAAATTTAGTTATTATAACTGATTTACTCACCCACTTATTGCCCCTGTGTTAGCATGTACAGAATACAAGGGATGGCAACATTAAGGTGCCACAGGCAAAATTAAAGTCATGGTGGCACTAAGAGGTGGCAAAAACAAAATATGATGGATGGGAGCCGATATTCATCAAAATCAGTGGGATTGCAGAATTAAGAGGTGATGCACAAAAAATATGATGTGTGGCAGCATTAAGAAGTGGTGCATTCAAAATGGAGGTAAACAGTATAGAAAAAGAGAACTGGATGTTGGAAAGATTTGCCAGTTACTCCTAAATAGAAATTGGCTGATATTAGTGGCATGCAAAAACAAGAAAACTAGAAAATGGAATCTAACTTTTTATTTCTGTAGAAATAGAATGTGAATATATCATGTGATTTTTGTGACAAATCATTTTGATTTATTTAAAGACACTAGCTGTATTACCTGACAATGGACATCAGTTATAGTGCCATCAGTGTAATAAAAGTGCGGTGTAACTAACTAAATACTTTTCTGTATACAATATTGTTGTGATGTGAAATTTTGCATACAAGTTGATAAATATTTTGTATGTCTTTATTTGTAATTTAGGCACAGCAATGTAATATTAGTGTTACATTAGTGAGAAGCATTCATGTTTACTCCCCCCTTTTATGAATGGGTCTCTTTGAATTTTATGATAGGGTTGGGGGGGGGGGAAGTGCCTCAAACCAATTTGGCAAGTGTTTCTCTGCTAAAGTCACTCTCTCAACCCCCACACACAGCTAGGCTGCCTAACTGCCAAGCTTTACCTTAACATATGGTTTGGGGGGTAGGTGTGAAGATGTTCTAGCCTCACATTGGTCTGAAGTATGTCTGTTTGGAATTGTCTTGTATCAGAAGCCTTTACGTACTATGACGCCCTATTGGCTCTAGGGGTTGGACAGAAAACCCATAAATGTGCTCACTCGCTCACTCTCTCTCTCTTACCAAACTGCTGAAAGACCATCTCACACCATGAACTGAGAAGAATAACACAATGAAGAGGACAGCTTGGCTGCCATATTGAGACAGGCATGTGGCCTGTTCTGAAGAAAGCTGACCACAAATGATACCTTAACTTGAGACATTTTAAATAACTAACAGGTCTGTGTGCCGCCTGAAACTACACATCACCATTTAATCAGGTTGTATGGCTGCCAATATTCAAATGTACTTTGCATATTGTTATTATTTATAAATATTATCAATAATATATTATTTATGTGTAACTTAACTCCTGCTTGTCTTTTACTACACCTAATTGCCTGAGGTTATAGATGTAAAAGGGAAGTTGGGGAGAAGTTATATGGTACAATACCTTATAAACAGTGGTAAGTCTGTAAGATTTGAGGCATTCTGACAAAGGCTACATATTAATAACTAGCAAAATACCCACGCTTCGCAGCGGCGAAGTACTGCCTTAAAATTTTTATTAAGAAGAAAATTAAACCTTTTTAAACTGAGGCAAAATATACCAATAATTATTTGTTAAGGATCTCTTTGTATACCACATTGTCAGTTCGGCCCTCCGGTTGTAATATGACCAAGCTGTGCACTGAGCTTACTCTTGAGCTTGCAACGTACAGTTGGCCATGTGAAAAGTAATCTTATCTCAAATCTCACAGCTTGGATTGCTGCTGTCATAATCGGTTTGAGTTTCATTGTTTGTTTCAATTACGACAGTATTTGCAGGACTTGTGTTGAAGTGACGTTCAGCATCTGTCAAGCGTTGTAAGCATACAACGTCACATCCAGCTTTTGAGAGTTTAAACATTCATAAACATCAAAGTGTCCACTACTGAAATTGTCACCTGTGAATCTAAGATGTTTAAGAGGCATTGGCGGTTGCCAAAAGGTGTAAAATATTTGGCCATTTCGGTACACTTGAAAGCAACAACCGAACAATTAAGCGGCAGCCATCAACTCACATGCAGAACCGTAGGTGAACGGCTTAAGCATTTCACTCTTATAGTGCTCCTGTGTAGTATAATTATCTTCTGTACCGTCATCAGTCCACACCTTGAACCTGTCCCAGTCATTCAATACATAAGACACAATGTTCCTCTGGATATCAAGAGTGAGCCTGATATGGCAGTGCAATATGTAACAAAGAGAATAGAAAAGGCAGGTGCCATCTCTGGGCATGGAAACCACTCGGTAAGTGACAGTTCTTTGATCGATGGTGATCACCTCGATAGACATGTTAAAGGGGGTACGGTTGGAATGATAAAGGAAATGGGTACCTGAACAATGTAAAGTAAGTCTAAAATACCTACACAATAACTATAATTGTAATAAACGAACAATAAAACAGCGGAGAAGCCATGGATTAAATAAAAAGGCTCTAGTTATCAGCAGGGACACGTGAATCCCATGGCGAAGCAAGGAAGGGAATGTAGAGACTGGAGCGATGGACGGCCTTATATAGGCAGGCAGCCAACAATGTGAGAGGCATTGGTATGGGGGACTCAATGCCACCTCACACGGTGACTGAGCTGCAGGCTATGGATGTATATATGTACATAAAGTAGGATTCAGTTAGCATTGGGAACCTGCGTACCAAATTTCTTGAAGATGGGCCCATAAGTAACAAAGACCGTTGGAAAGTTCAATATGGTGGCCGACAGTGGCGTCATACCACTGAAATAAGTACATACATCAGTTTCGGTTAGCGCAGGGAAGCCGCCTACCAAATTTCGTGATAATGGGGCCATAAATATGACTTTTTTTTTTTTAATTTCAGCCTTCTACCTACACGGGAAGTTGGAGAATTAATGATGAGTGAGTCAGTGAGTCAGTCAGTGAGGGCTTTGCCTTTTATTAGTATAGATACAAAAGGGTAACGTAGAGTAATGTATTTTTCTTCCAAGACAAAACAAATATTTGTTTCTTTTTTTTTTTTTTATATTGCCAAATACTAATATTATTGACATGCAGTGTGTTGCATATGTGTTACACTGATGCATTAATGTGCAAAATGAGGAGCATGGAGCATTTCTCCATTAGAAATTCAACCAACTTGATCGAAGATTGACATTTCTCTCAACTTGGACTTTGCACCACAGCAATCAAATAGTGGGTTTCCATTAATGTGCCCTCCAAACGAATAACCAAGATGAGAGCTGACACACATCTAAGAGTGCTGGTAGTCATCAGCAAACATCAGCACTTGTTAACCTTTGAGCTTTGCATCTTTCTAGTATGTCACTGAATTTTCTCTTTCCATTTCACAACATGATCATGTCTTTTATTTCCTGTCCAGGATGCTTCCTGTCTTCAGTTATCTGTTATCTGTTGGCTAGTGGTGCTATTCACGTGGCCCATCAATTGCTTCTGCCATCTCCTTTATTTGCATATAGCCTTTTGTTAGCACGGCCCCAAGCATGTAAGTTAACATAATACTGTATTAATAAATATCGACAAATAAAAAACAAGTGTCAGTTGATTTTCTTTTTTCTATTATGCTACCAAGTTTCAATCAAATCATTCACAGTATTTTTGAAATTCTGGGCAATTTAGTTTTTCTATTGTCAAAAGGGAGTTCCCCTACATATTGATATATAGAAATTCCCTTTCTTAGCCAGTATCCACTATCCTAGATGTACCACCCAGCCAAATTTCAGCAAATTATCTAAAAAGGGAAATAGTTTTGGTGATGAGAAAGTAAGTCAGTCAATTTTGCATTTTATAGATAGATAGATAGATAGATAGATAGATAGATAGATAGATAGATAGATAGATAGATTTAAAGCAAAAAAAAACTTTCCGTTCCTTGCATACCATTTGTATTTTCAATTTCCTGCCACTTGCATTGCAGGCCTACCATAATCCCTTTCTCAGGATCCAATGTTGCTGTAAGAAACAATAAACCCAACCTCCTGCTGCTTCCAATTCTTTTTCTTCTTCATCTTCATCATCTTTTTTTTTCTTCTTCTTCTTCATCTTATTACTATTATTATTATTTGAACACTGTATTTATTTCTTTTAACATTCTTGGCAAATCAGGACTTGTAACATCATACATACAAAATGAGATAGATAGATAGATAGATAGATAGATAGATAGATAGATACTTTATTAATCCCAAGGGGAAATTCACATAATCCAGCAGCAGCATACTGATACAAAAAACAATATTAAATTAAAGAGTAATAAAAATGCAGGTAAAAACAGGCAATAACTTTGAATAATGTTAACGTTTATACCCCCCCCAACCCCCAGGTGGAATTGAGGAGTCGCATAGTGTGGGGGAGAAACAAACTCCTCAGTCTGTCAGTGGAGCAGGACAGTGACAGCAGTCTGTTGCTGAAGCTGCTCCTCTGTCTGGAGATGATACTGTTCAGTGGATGCAGTGGATTCTCCATAATTGACAGGAGCCTGCTCAGCGCCCGTCGCTCTACCACGGATGTCAAACTGTCCAGCTCTGTGCCTACAATAGAGCCTGCCTTCCTCACCAGTTTGTCCAGGCGTGAGACGTCCTTCTTCTTTATGCTGCCTCCCCAGCACACCACCGCATAGAAGAGAGCACTCGCCTCAACCGTCTGGTAGAACATCTGCAGCATCTTATTGCAGATGTTGAAGGACACCAACCTTCTAAGTATAGTCGGCTCTGACCTTTCTTACACAGAGCATCCATATTGGCAGTCCAGTCCAATTTATCATCCAGCTGTACTCCCAGGTATTTACAGGTCTGTACCCTCTGCACACAGTCTCCTCTGATGATCACGGGGTCCATGAGGGGCCTGGGCCTCCTAAAATCCACCACCAGTTGCACCATTTAACAAAGTCCTTGATTAGGTTCCTATACTCCTCCTCTTGCCCACACTTGATGCAGCCCACGATAGCAGTGTCGTCAGCGAACTTTTGCACGTGGCAGGACTCCGAGTTGTATTGGAAGTCTGATGTATATAGGCTGAACAGGACCAGAGAAAGTACAGTCCCCTGCGGTGCTCCTGTGTTGCTGACCACAATGTCAGACCTGCAGTTCCCGAGACGCACATACTGAGGTCTGTCTGTAAGATAGTCCACGATCCATGCCACCAGGTGTGAATCTACTCCCATCTCTATCAGCTTGTCCCTAAGGAACAGAAGTTGGATGGTGTTGAAGGCACTAGAGAAGTCCAAAAACATAATTCTTACAGCACCACTGTAATTAGATTTCAAAGTCACTAGTGTGTTTTTGCCAATCGCACTTCTATAAGACATATGGATGTAAAAAGCCACTCTCCGTAGGCAGAGTGTTGGTTGTTGGTGAGTTTAGAGAATCATATAAACATATATAACATCTTCAAACTGTACAGTAATCAGACCTCAATGTTTGTTGTTTTTCGCATATAATTTCTCACAGCATGAGATTTTGACCCAATAAACAAGGAAACTTCACATGTAAGTGACTCTGTCATCTTCATAGAGCCCTTCCCCCCAAAAAATGAAACGCCATTTCTTTTTATCTATCACCCTCCAATGCTAGTAGTTTGTTAAACCACATCAGGCAGCTGTAACAACCAGTAATCTTTTTAGATACGTCTCTGTTAATCTTGCACATTGTAACATAGCAGAATTGCAAACCTACAAGGTTGTCCACATTGTGTTAAACTAGTTGAAGAACAGCCTTTCCACATATTTTAGTTAGCATCAAAGTCAAGACCTTGACTTTGATTTTGATTGGCATACATTTTTTAATTAATTTCAATTCACTGCAGTTTTGCTCTGTATTATGCTTTGGATCATTGCCCTGTTAAAACACACATTTCTCACATAGTTTAGTTTACTGGGAGAAGGCTGCAGATTTTATTTAGTTTTAACCACCCTTCTGTCTTTTTCATCTTTTCATCACTTCTGACATAACTATAAGTTTCGGTTGCTCATATTGTTTCCCATAACAAGATACTACCCTGATGTGAAAGTGTGATTTGGCAGATATGCAGTGTTGCATTTAGCATACCACTTATCATTCATAGTAGTCTCTTCAAATGTCTACCTGACAATTTCTGCAGTATCATCAGGTGATATTTTGAGAAGACAAAAGATTTTTTATTCTGAAAAAATCTTCCTCCTTTCCATTCTACCCTATTCTTTGTGGGATGCATGAGTCTTTTATAAAAGTACTCAGAGGCACAATTAATGGTTGGAGTAGCTTCTCTAGAAAGTGCACTTGTACAGCAAGAATGTTAATGAGCCAGCCAGATGTAGGAACTGCAAGAGTAGGTGAGTATTTATGTAGTTCTGTACAAACTCATTCAAATTGAGGGAGCTAGTTTTGATTCTGCATTGTTTTGTTAGGCTTTAAAGAAGGAAGCATCACCTAACAATTTAAGGTTTATGAATCTTTCCAATTTGATTGGCCCCACATAGCAAGATTTCCTTGTCCCAAGCATTGTATTTATTTTGAAGTCTAATTTCTCACTACAGGATGAACCAGTGGTTGAACCAAAAGATTTGCTATATTATCTTTTTCTGGTGGTAAATTAGAATCAAAAATCAAACATGGTTCAAAACTGACCAAAGGCTAAAAATGAAGATTTCTAAAGAGTTAAGTACCATAAGAATAAGTTGAAGGAACAGAGCTAAAATCAAATTGACAAGCCTCACTCAAAAATTCTCATCAATACCATTTTTTAACAGGAAAATAAAAGGTGCACCAGAACAGGCATTTATTTCTTTATGCGAGTAGGTCAGTAAGTAACTATGTCCAGTGCCTCCATATCAGATAGATACTACATTTGTTCTATGTGTTAGCCTACTATTGCTTGGTTTGCGTCATTCACGTAACACAAGTTCTTCACAAGCGAATGCATTATACGTGTGGATGCACATGCACATGAATTGAACGTCAATGTGGAAAAATTAATTTGCATCAAGCCTTCTTTGTTGCCACCAGCAGCCTTAGCTCACAACACGTACTCAAGACCCAGTAGTAATAACACCACAAAAATAAATTCTGTGTCTAGATCTGCATCTGGAGACATTCTTTCCCAGGCCAAAGGCGAGCGATATGGAAGTAATGGTAACTCTAAGGCCTTCTAAGGTTCACTCTGCAGTTCCAGATCTTTGGTCCCAGCACCTGGTGTTGAGACTTTAACAATTCTGCTTACTTGTTGCAGGCCATTGTCTCAAAGACTTGTGTTTAACATCCCTAATCCTGATTAGCCTTTCAGTGAAACCCCTAAGGTGACCATCCCCAGCAAAACCTATGAGACCAGAAACATAGAAGAATCTAGACGAAATTAATATTAAAAGCATTTAGTGAATTTATTAAAGCACAAGAATAAAACACAAAATAAAAAACGATTAAATGCAAAATGTAAATAAAAGAAAAATGATATTTTTACAAATGTTTAGCAGTGATGACACAGATTATGTCCTTCTTCTCTGTCTTCAAGATATTCTATTTTATAAATTTCAATCCATTTTATAAGAAAAAACTGCACAAAATAGTTTAAATCCTCCTCTTTCTTTCTTCACTTTTCTTATTCCCTGGACTTTCCCTTCCCAGACAGTGTAATATAAACAACTTCCTTTTTTAAAGCTGCCAACTCATCAAGCACGTAATTAAAATATTCATGTCTTTGCATTGTATTTAAACAATATTACCATGACTTCAAACCTACTAATATTTCAAAGCATAATACCTGAGTAATTAAACAATTCACTTTTTCGCCAATATCACACAGGAAATAGAAAAATCACTTGATTCATGTTTTTCAAGCTATTTACCACAAGAAGTTACACAAGATTGCTTCAATGAGGTCTTAATAGGGGAACTTCAAAAAACCCCAGGTTTCAAAAATTGAGATTACCATGTAGAAAGTGACCAGAATTGTGCTACTGTCATTTTCACATTCAGTCCTTCATGCAATCTGCAATTGCTCTAAAGAGTCGATCACATTTTTATTTGCCAGTTTCTTTAATTTAGTGTCTGAATGTCTCCTATCCATATCTGGCCTGATCTGATTTTTAGGCCGGTGTGATCAAGTTTCCCAACATCTGAAATAAACAATACTTTTTCCAAAGTAACACTTCTACCACTTTTTAGCCTGAAATAAGCATTTCATTGTGATCGATTGATTGATATTATTGTTTTGATCTCCTTTGCTATATTCTGGGGGTCGTACATAGTGTGATTATTTTTGTTGGTGGTCATGCAATTTTCATTCACTCAGACACCATTGGTTAGTTGTGAAACTAAAGGCCAGCAGTGGCTTAGATAAATGTACTACCAGTACCTTCAAAACTGGAGGCCCATGGGGTAGCACACAGAGGTAGATCCATGTCCCATGCCCTGGGTAACTCCTTGGGATTACCTGAAGCCTCTGCAATATATGACTGTGTGCATTTTTATGCAGTTTTTAAGGGTTCAACTAGTTATTAGGCAAGAGAGAATTTTATATTTTGACAACTGTGCACTTAGGTAATGTTAAAGTTTGCAGGCATTAATCTTTACATTACTGATTTGGTTTAGGATGGTATTATTAAAAGAAACAAAATTTCAAATTTCCACAGAAATCATTTGTATGATGCACATATTCCCAGCCAGCAGAGAATGTATGTGATTAAAGGTTGCAACGCAGTACAGCAATAATCTATTCAAGATTCAGCTAATTATCGAGAATATTTCACATAAAATGTGTAATACAGTTGTGTGTGACTGGGCTCTTACTCTTGGGGAAACTTCTCAAATAAAAAAAAACAATAATCAGTTTTCAAAACTGTAGTTTGCAATACTACATTTAAATGTGTTTTCATAAATAATTATCATTTAAATGTTTCACAAAACAAGTGAGAACTTTGTAAACATCCTTGGAATAAAAAAACATACTTTTTTGTTGCAATGAATAATTCTAAAAATTTTGTGAACTCTATTTACGTTTAACAATACACTCATGTAAGAAAGTTGCCTAGATAAGATTTTTTAAAACAGAAATGCTTTCAACTTTATACTGTAGGTTATATTTTTCTAGTAATTAAAAGACTGACTATAAGTACAAGTAACATACAGTATGTGGGTGTATATGGATGTTGTAGAATGGGGTTGAATCTGATCACTCAGTTAATTATCAGTTTTGCTATCACCAAAGCCGATAATACAATTAACAAGACTCCCATCCAGGAATGCCAAATGTAGGCTTAGTGACCTCATGTTCACTTTCCACATAGGACTTTGATAGGAAATATGAAGAGATCTGTACATTTTATTAACAAGGTTCATAAAATAGCAAAAGTCTACATTAAGCAGTCTCTCTGTTGTGGTTCAATTTTAAAAATGCTATATGCACACATTTATATATATATATATATATATATATATATATAGTGGAATTAGCCCAGCTACAGACAGAGACTCAGACTCACAAGTCCCAAAACACACATTTATTTTTCTTTTTTCTGCACAGCGCACTTAGTGCACAACCCACCAGCACTATTGCTCACAGTCCTTTTCTTTCTTTCTTTCTTTTTCTTTTCTTTCGCTGCCTCCACTCCTCTCCTGCAAGCTCTGTCCTCTGCCTCCCGACTCCGACTCTTCGAATGGAGTAAGGCTCCAGGTGCACTCTGACGATTTTCCTGCTGCACTTCCTGGTGTCCAGCAGGCCCCAACCAAGGTGAAGACAAAAAATGTCACACATTGCGCAAAACATGACTCGCACATCAAAAGTGATTTCATATATGTACATTTTAATTTTGAAAGCAGCGCACAGAATTTTCACAGCAGAAGAAAGGCATATAGCATTTAACCAATGAGCTTACTTACTGTCTTGACAGGACAGCACAATGTCACTATGAATCTGAGCACATTTTTATATTATTGGTTGTTTTTCTGTTTATGTTATACTAGCCATCCCCCACGACTCTGCCCGTGTAGTAGTGAAACAGGACAAACTCTAAAAATCAACAAACAAACAGGTATCGCTAGCTAAGCAGAGGCAAGGTATGGTCCAAAACGTGGCCAGAGGTAGAGAGATTCAAAAGGAGGCTGATGTGTGAGAGGGGAGGACATCGGCTCCACCAATCCTGACGTCACGGTTCCCCCTCCCCTCAGATCACAACTTCTGTCTCAGATTAGTGGGTAATTAATCAATACTGCAAGCAAACTATGATACTTAGTGCAGTGAGAAAAGTCGCAAATCAACCGGCATGCTCAAGCAAATTATAGAAAAAAACCTGTTAAAATACAAAATCTGTTAAGTAGTTCTCTCGTGAAAAGCGGACAGACATACAGACAGACAGATGTTGGATTCTATATATATATATATATATAGAGAGAGATATTTACTTTCACTGGCTTTGTTTATGTTTTAGTGGCCATTGTGCCACACATTGGTAACATGATCAGGTGTGCTAAAGATGCTAAATCATGAGAGTTTTAGCCACATTAACGCACACGGGTGTTGATGTTTGAAGTCATTTGGCTTTGTTTTTCGATAAAAGTATGTAAAACCAGAATCTCCAAGGGACATGTGCAATGATTCTTAGAAAGAAGAAAAGTCCAAACAAGCTGAATTTTAAATTATTAGTGACAGGGAAATGATAACAGTAGAATATCAGTTCAAAAGAGTAATCAGAGAGTAGACAAGGTTTATTTATCAGAGATCCAAACTAGAAACCGATTCCCTTTTCAAACTCAAAGGCAAGCAAAACCCTACAGTTATTTTTTAAACAAAGTGGTAAAGGTTTGCAACACTTTCCCTTTTTGTTTGCAAACTTCAGATGACAGTTCAGATACCAGTTAATACAAGCTGGCATATTTTATAATGATTATGTGATGATGTAACATAGCTATCAGATCTTGTGGTTAGCAAATGGCAGCACCCATGAAAATAATACACACAATGCCAGCACCTGTCAGTAGCATCCACATAAAAGGTAGCATACACATGTCACAAAGCTGACAATAAAAAAATGCACATACACACACACACACACAAAACAGCATTTTTAAAAACAACAAAAAATCAATCAGGATGTAACTATCTAGATCCTGATAACATCATTATTTGAGAAAGCGAAATGAAACAAAGAAATATTTTGAGCTTGGTTTCACTGTGTGTAATGGTTACATGCCTACCTATGGGTAGACCCATTTAAGTGTGAGACTGATCAGATGTTGGCAGATTTAAATTGAATTTGGACAATCTATCTGTTTTGGTGGTGGCTTTTGTATGTTTTAATCCCCAAACGTGGCTGTTTTCTTAGCATTAACACCCTTTGGTTATTTGGTTTTAGATTTTGTATTATAATTATAGTTTTGGCCACAAAAGAAGTTACTTAAATTCTTCCTTTTACTTTGATGCTAGACTGCTGGATTACTTCATTAATAACCCTGTAGTTTTGCATTAAACGGTAGTGCAATGGTTAGTACTATGTGCACTTGTACGCTTTGCATTTGCATCCTGTCTTTCAAAGACTGCTGCAGTTTTGAACCTTGAGGAAGTGCGCTGTGCCATTTTCTATTCTATCCACATATGTGCATCTGATACTTAGATGTTCTCTATTACATGCCTTATCTGTGTGCTATTGGGGTACAAAAGAGTATATCTTTGTAGTGCACCCTATAATTTTTTGCCCACACATTTGCCACTGAGAGGGAAAAGAGTTGTTGGCACTGTTCCAGGATATGCAGTATGCAAATAAAGCTTTTGTTTTTTTAATCACCGGCTCCTGCCTCATTCCTTCAGAAGCATCTGCAATACAATAAAGAAATAATTATACAGCTAAACACATTAGAGATCCAAGCAGAATTGCATGTTTACCATGATAATATTCAAGTCATAAATAATATTAATGAGCAGGTCACAGTTTCAATTATGTTAAATTATCAACAGAACATAAACATTGCAATCCTCTTAAATCCCACTGCTTAAGGAACAAGATTGAGGAGTCAGATATACATGGTGTCTTTAGGTCAACCCATCCATTTTCAAGGAGTTAATGAGAGGATGCTTTAGTGTGAATCGGAAAAAGGATAAAAATTATTTCCATGTTGAAAATATAAAAGAAAATTAAAGGCACATTGTTTGAGTTGCTTAGCCTAATACTGCATTTTACTTAATCATCATTCTTTTAACTTTATTATGGTGGCACCATGATGCCACAAAGCACCAAATCTCAAATCTCAGGCCATTCACTATCTTTGTGGAATTAAACATTTTTTCGTGCGTCCACTGTGGCAGGGTATGGGAATGACAGATGACCTCAAAATAATTTGGGGCGCCAACCCATTTAATGATAAGGCAAAAATAAAAATGAAGCCTGTCATGGCGTTACTTTGCCCTAATGGCGATAGTTGTGGGTGCCTAAAACTAGGGCTGGGGGCACTAATGTAAAGTAAAGTAGTTAGGAGATATCAGAGACCACTGTGACTTCTCCTCACTGGCACTTTCCAAGGCACTTTTCAAGGGTAACATCTATTACATCAGAGTATCCTGGACATGAATCAGTGCTTCCTTCTACTGTATTTCTGTAATTTTTTAATTTTGTCAGATGCTTGAATGTAACTTCAGAGGCATTGTAATATTCACAACTTTAGCAAGAAAAGATTTTCTACCTCTTCAGTGGACTACATACTTAATTTACTGTCATAATACAGTACATCTTAACAAGATGGGAAAAGAATTACAGCACTGTCAAACTACATACAATAATAAATCCAATCGGATTTCATCTTAAGAGTGAGAATTCACATGGTAGCATATCAAATCATAGGTTCATAGGCTCATACAGCCAATCTTGTCACATTTACACAGTGGAAATCAAGTTTTCTCTCCAAAAAGTGTCTATAATAGGACAAATATTCACAAAGCCATTAGAGGTTATTATTTGGTATTATCCAATTTTTATATCACCATTCTCTCTTCTGTATTAGGCCTAAAGCCAGGCACAAACATTTTTTATGATCTGGAACCTGCTTCTGTTTCACACATAGTACAGCGGATGAGCAAGCATGCAAAACAAGTTACAAGTTCATCTAACAAAAACAACTTTAAAATATAGACAATCATTATTAATTTTCACATATTTGCAAACAAACCAAAACCTGGCCAAAGACTGAAGCTTTTATGTGAAAAAAAAAATGCTCAAGCCTGACCCAAATCCCAATACTTTGTTGGGCTCCTTCAGGCTCAGGTAGAGAGAGAGAGAGAGAGGTTGTGAGCATGCACTGATACGGCGCATTGCCGCACCCACCACACAACGAACCTCCTCAGGATCACAATTAAGACCCCGGCGCAGCCATGCAACAGGTGACGCCTCAGCACCATGCTAGTTTAAATGGAACGGAACAGTGTGAGGCTTTTTACGGTGGCTGCAGTGCCAATTCTGTAACCAACTTCCAAGTTCTCCCTGCAAGATGGAGGACCTGCTTGCAGGGCTGGTCGCAGGTTAACGTCATGCCCAGGATGGAGCAGTTGCAGGTTAAGTGCCTTGCTCATGGGCCCAACGGAGTGGAATCACTTCTGGCATTTACAGCAATTTCGAGCCAGCAACCTTCCGATTACCGGCTCAGGTAGCAGACTTCAAAATAATTTAGTTAGCTAAGTAGCCATGCAGATAGATACAGACTTGAATAGGCAAAGTGGTGTGTTAATGTTGATAGTTCTGAAATTCATGTGTGTCCTCTCACTGTGACCATTCAAAAATGTTTAAAATGACCTTCATTGGTGTAGCTATATTTCTTATCACTGCTTTTTTTGTTTTTGTATTTTAAAGTAAACAGGAGGCAGGCACTTGTGCTCCAAAGTGATCTGTTTGGTCCTAAAGAGAGATCTGTATTAAATACTAAAGAAGAATCATCATGTGGTGAAGAAAATATAGCAACACTACTGTGTATGTCCCAGATCACCGGGCTTCGTATGCTGGTTTGACCATCCAGTCCCCAGGCATACTCTGAAAGGGGATATTGCAGAATTTTAAAGGGTTGCTTGTTGGCTGGGCTAAATGGCCTGGTAAGCAGCTCAAAGAGAGAGAGAGAGAGAGAGAGAGAGAGAGAGGGAGAGGACTATTTCTTGTTTTTAAAATGGCAGGGAGCCATTTATAAAAATTAACTTTTACTTGGTCTAAAAGAAAAATATCTAAAAGAAAAATCTGAGAAATAGAATCAGTTGGAGTTATTTTCCTATTGTGACTAGCTAATTGCTCAGCATTTACAAAATGATTTATGGTCTTGCACTCCACCCTCAGCACCTGAGTTAACTGTTTTTCTTTTATTTTTTTTGGCCCTGGCAAGTGCTTATAATCAATCTTTTTTATTTCAAACTTGCTGTGGCCATCAGCAATTGTTTATTCTGGGAAGTTGGGCATACAACAGCTCACCTTGTTTGGCTAATTATAAGTGCTTACACTCAGCGGCTCATGTGCAGAAAAAAAACGCAGGCATAGAGTGACTTAAAAACTATATCATTGTTTTTATGTCACTTCACATGCAGACTTGAAGTGACAATAGCTGTGAACTGATGTGAAAATAACCATCTAATGAAAGAAGTATCTGGTATGATGGAAAAAACTGTAGAAGACTTGTAGGTGTGGCAGGGTGTTATGGGTAGTTTAAGCTTTTGTGGAACATCAGCATTATTCTTTCGTTCTCCAATTAACCCTTTAATTTTCTGATTATAATAAATAATTTGTTCATAAAGGCATGGAAAATGAAAGGAATGTTGGCAAGATACTTTTTTCTGTCTAATATATATTTTTGTTTTGCTTGTATGTCTAATGAAACCATCTTGGTAATCAATGCTTTCCAAGTTCATTTACTGACTCTAAAGGAAATAAAAATCTTGTGCTAAAAAGCTTTGGCTACAAACAGACAAGACTTCAATTGTAAAACCACTCAGAAGACTGAAAGGTTTGAATGTTCTGGCATTGTTCTTTTTGTCAACCTCAACAAGAGATATGCCAAACAGTAGAAACAGTATTACTGCAAGTTTACATCATATGAAGAATAGCACAGCACAAGAAAACTGACTCAGTCTTCAGGTTCTTGGTGTCTCCTTTTAAATCTTAAATACAAGGGCTGTTTATTCTTCTCTGAGTTACCAAATGTAACCAGAGAGATTCTGTAGGTTTCCTAAAAGAGCTACAGATCTAAATATTGGACTAGGCTCGAGAAATATATGGCTTTTGTTGAACTGTAGACTATAAAAGAAATGTATTAAAAGCCTCTATGTTTATTCTCTCTAAAGTGCAAGCCTTGCTTTGTATGTAAGATTCACTTGTCAACACCTTATAATGTTGTTTTTGTGTTGTATTTGTAAATCATTATATAAAGACTGATTGACTGAGAGTGGTTGGTGTTTTGAAACACAGCATTAAGAAGATATAACTGACTTCATGACCAGGTTTACTCCGGTAATCAATTATTTTTTATTGTGTTAATCATCATTCTACAGGGTGGGCCATTTATATGGATACACCTTAATAAAATGGGAATGGTTGGTGATATTAACTTCCTGTTTGTGGCACATTAGTATATGTGAGGGGGGAAACTTTTCAAGATGGGTGGTGACCATGGTGGCCATTTTGAAGTCGGCCATTTTGGATCCAACTTTTGTTTTTTCAATAGGAAGAGGGTCATGTGACACATCAAACTTATTGGGAATTTCACAAGAAAAACAATGGTGTGCTTGGTTTTAACGTAACTTTATTCTTTCATGAGTTATTTACAAGTTTCTGACCACTTATAAAATGTGTTCAATGTGCTGCCCATTGTGTTGGATTGTCAATGCAACCCTCTTCTCCCACTCTTCACACACTGATAGCAACACCGCAGGAGAAATGCTAGCACAGGCTTCCAGTATCCGTAGTTTCAGGTGCTGCACATCTCGTATCTTCACAGCATAGACAATTGCCTTCAGATGACCCCAAAGATAAAAGTCTAAGGGGGTCAGATCGGGAGACCTTGGGGGCCATTCAACTGGCCCACGACGACCAATCCACTTTCCAGGAAACTGTTCATCTAGGAATGCTCGGACCTGACACCCATAATGTGGTGGTGCACCATCTTGCTGAAAAACTCAGGGAATGTGCCAGCTTCAGTGCATAAAGAGGGAAACACATCATCATGTAGCAATTTCGCATATCCAGTGGCCTTGAGGTTTCCATTGATGAAGAATGGCCCCACTATCTTTGTACCCCATATACCACACCATACCATCAATTTTTTTGTTCCAACAGTCTTGGAGGGATCTATCCAATGTGGGTTAGTGTCAGACCAATAGCGGTGGTTTTGTTTGTTAACACAAACACAATGGGCAGCACATTGAACACATTTTATAAGTGGTCAGAAACTTGTAAATAACTCATGAAAGAATAAAGTTACGTTAAAACCAAGCACACCATTGTTTTTCTTGTGAAATTCCCAATAAGTTTGATGTGTCACATGACCCTCTTCCTATTGAAAAAACAAAAGTTGGATCCAAAATGGCCGACTTCAAAATGGCCACCATGGTCACCACCCATCTTGAAAAGTCTTCCCCCTCACATATACTAATGTGCCACAAACAGGAAGTTAATATCACCAACCATTCCCATTTTATTAAGGTGTATCCATATAAATGGCCCACCCTGTATATTAAACTTCATCCCAATGCAGAGCAGTACTAAAGTACAATTACATTTAGAGCACATGTGAATTAATGGAAGGAATTATTATGGAAAAGACACATGACAAGAACAGTAGTTTTACTGAACAGTCAGTATGTGTTCAGATGAGGGAGGTTGCATTTTACTAAAATGCTTGAATACTATGAGGGAGCAACAAAATGATACAAACAAAGTGGGGCATACCATATTATTTATCTGAACTTTCAGAAAGCATTTGATAAGGTCCCACATGAGAGGGTGGGCATCAAATTAAAATAAGTGGGAGTTCAGGGTGTAGTATGTAGATGGGTGTAGAATTGGCTCAGACACAGGAAACAGAGAGTGATGGTGTGTGAACCTCATCAGAATTGGCCGATGTTAAGAGTGGTGTTCCACAGGGTTCAGTCCTACTGCTGTTTTTAATATATATAAATGATTTGGATAGGAATATAAAAAACAAGTTGGCTAAACTTGCAGATGATACCAACATAGTTGGATTGACAGATAGTATGGAATCTGTTAAATCATTATGGAGGGACTTGGACAGCATATTGGCTTGTGTAGATTTTTGGAAGAAGAAATTTAATGTCAGTAAATGTAAAGTAATGTAATGTATTACACATAGGAAGTAAAAATCTTAAGTATGAATACACAATGGGAGATATGAAAATCAAGAGTACACCTTATGAGAAGGATTTAGGAGTCATAGTGGACTTGTCACTATCTACTACCATACATTCTTCGGAAGCTATTAAGAAGGTTAACAGAATGTTAGGTTATACAGCATGAGGGGTAAAGTACAAGTCCAAGGAAATTATGTTCAAGCTTTATAACACATTGGTGAAGTCTCATCTGGAGTACTGTGTGCAGTTTTGGTCTCCACGCTACAAAAAGGACGTAGCAGCGCTAGAAAAGGTCTAGATTCCAGGGCTACAGGGAATGAGATAATAGGAAAGATTTCAAGAGCTGAACCTTTTCAATTTAAGCAAAAGGGGATTAAGAGGTGACTTGATTTCAAATTATGAGGACAATTAGTCAACACTGTTACTTTGAAATGAGTTCAAGAAGAACACAGGGACACAGTCGTAAACTCAAGGGTAAATTTCACACAAACATTAGGAATCATTTCTTCACATAGAGACACAGAATAAATTACCAAGTGGTGTGGAAGACATCAGGAATTTAGAGACCTTCAAAACTAGACTTGATGATATTTTGGAAGAATTAAGTAGACAGGACTGGCGAGCTTTGTTGGGCTGACTGGCCAGTTCTTGTCTTGATTGTTCTAATATTCAGGTGGGTTAAGAAATTTTTTAAGGGTGGGTCACACATGAATCGGTGAAAGTAACTGAACCAGTAATCATGGAGTATACAGTCCAGTAGCACTGCGTTCAATGACGCTTGCATATTCTGCAATGGACATTCATGTCTGTAACTTTCAATACTTATTGTAAAAAAATATTTTATACTTTTTTAGATCCAGAGGTTTGAATCCTGATGATAAAATTGTTTGTCTATTAGTATCAAAATGTTTTAATCACAGATGGCCTGCCTAATTTTAAATAGAAAAAAAAAATTATCCTGTAAGTGAAGGTGTTAATATGAGAACCCCCTTCACTACAGGATTAAACCTCAGTGCTTCAGTAACTCGCTCATTTTATGACTTAGTTTAGCTATAACTGTATAACAATCATATTAATAATAGTAATAACAAATGTTGACCCTGCCATATGCTATATTTGTGTACAATAACATAAAATATATTATTTTAAAACTTAATAATGCAGACTGTATTTATAATAAATATTATAAATAATATATACTTTAATATATACTGCATTTATATCTATGCATACATGTAATCTAAGCATCTAAATTAAAGTGCAGTATGTAAAAATAAAAACTGTAAACATAAATTAAGCAGGTCATCAAGCTTTTCTTTCAACCTTATCCTTTACCATTATGAAGATTGAGATCTTGCCTTCCATCAGTGTCTTCTTTAAGAGTATTGATGACTCCAGTATGCAAATGGGATTGTTCTGATCTAAAACTGACTGATTTATCCATCTTAAAGTTCATGCGATGCACAGTGCCTTTGAGCGTTCATTTTCTTTTGCTCCACTTTCTTGATGGCACGGCTTTCACAGCCACACAGCATGTTGCTTTAACAAGTCAGATTTGTGCTGTTGATTGATTTCATCACTTTGTTCATTTTGTAACTGGTCTGTATCACATGAAAAAAGGGCATTTAACAGGACTCATCGGAATTCTAAAATGAAATAAGCAAAGACAAAGTGCTAAAACAGAAATACACCTAGACTGATACAATTATTGAATATTAAATTGGTGGAGCAGACGTTAGCATGGCTGCTTCATGGATACAACATGTTAAGTTCCACTCCCATCACCAGCCATTGTCTATGTGGAGTTTGCATATTCTGGCTGTTTCTAAATGACTTTCTTCTGGATGCTCCAGTTTTCCACTCACATCCCCCAAGACTTGAGTGTTAAAAAATTGCTGTTGTGTATGTGAGAGGGTATGGAGTGCTGCCTCATCCAAGTCTGACCCATAGCCTGGCATCCAATGATGTCATGGTATGAATATACGGACAAGGTACACATTTGTTGAATCTTTACCATGATGAATACACAGCCCATTACTAATAAAACACGGTGTAGCACCACTGGCTCTTTCAAAAATAAGAGGAAACTGAAGGGTGTAAGGTGGATACTAGAAAAAAGGTAGAAAATGTTTTAAGTGGATCCCACTGTGCTTCAATAGCTTAGGTGTCTTTCCCACAAGTAATTGAAAACAAGCAAAGTCCAACTTCCTATTATTGAATTAATGATTGTAGTGGCAGGGGGCACAGTGATGCAGAGTTTAGTGGTGCTACGTAACAGCTCTTGAGTCTTGTGTTTTTTTTTCCCCAGGTTTATCTTCCTTCTACATTTCTAAAATGTGTGGATTAGGCCTGTTGGTAACATAATTACCAAACGCGTGTCCTGGTATGGACTGGTATCTCATAGCATTTACAGTATATTGCAGCCTTCTGTCTGTTTCTGCTCAGATTGTTTCCTGCTCCTGCAACTCTATAAAGTCAGTCAGTCATTTTCCAACCTGCTATATCCTAACACAGGGTCACGGGGGTCTGCTGGAGCCAATCCCAGCCAGCACAGGGCGCAAGGCAGGAATAAACCCCGGGCACGGTGCCAGCCCACTGCAGGACACACACACACACACACACACACAGCAAGCACAATTTAGGATCGCCAATACACCTAACCTGCATGTCTTTGGACTGTGGGATGAAACCGGAGCACACGGAGGAAACCCACGCAGACATGGGGAGAACATGCAAACTCCACGCTGGGAGGACCCGGGAAGCGAACCCGGGTCTTTTTACTGAGAGGTGGCAGAGCCACCATGCTGCCCTAAAGGACTAAGTGACTTTAGGAAATAAATGCATGGAAATTTCAATAATATTAAAATTAATGTGACGTACGATAATGGAGCAAGTCACTTGTTCCATGTCAAAGTTCTGGTTGGGAAATCACGGCTCATTACATCAAAGGGTGGACTGATGCACTACAGGGAGATTAGTGGGGCTGAGATGGTGACATTAAGAATTGCTGGGATAAAACGCTTTAGGACTACTACACAGAAAATACAAGTTTAAGTAAATTATTTAGAAAGCACAGTAGTCAAAATTCCAAATTCTTCCATGTGAAATTTTGGAGCATTGCCACATGAACTCACTGAGGGGCATGTGACAGTAACCTAAGGTGACATTTAAGTACATGGCAGCATTCCTGAAGTATAGCTATACTCGTGCAAAGGTCAGTCCAGACAGTATGCACACAAACAGGCATACAAGTGGGAAGAGCACATTAACTGCATCACAGGCCAGCCTGATCTGACACAATATTCAGTCAAAGAAACCATAATTTGATCATTCTAAATATAATTGCTTGGCTGCACCACAGGATATTTTATGCTAATGAAAGTACATAGACCCCAGTGCCAAAGATCTGAGAGCTTTGCCAACTCCCAGTTATACAAAGTGCAGTTTATTATAATGTCCTGGTCACTGTGATGACACTAACATGTAGATTACTCAACTTTGGGAGTGCCACAGCACCTATGGCACCCCTACATTACAACAACTGGATTACTTGGATATTGGACAAATGTCTAAACATGAATAACTACAAATGAAATGTCTACTGATATGAAAAATTAAAGAATACAGTGTTACTATACACTTGTGTTTATAGGGCTAAATAACAAATTTATAGTGGAAAATGTTAAGAAACTGTTGGTTAACAAAAAAAAAAGTGACCTCTTCTTTGGACAATGGACGAAACATCCTGTCAACCAGGGATGGCTCATCTATTTCAGCCAGTGAATTTTATTAGAAATTAATATGTCTCTATAATGATGAGCCCCCTTTAAATGTTTGGTATCAAAGAATGGCAATCTGTATAGTGCACTTTGTGTTCATTGCCCTTTCTAACTGATGAGTGTAGGTGCCATACCATCATTTAACAACAAGTCTATAAATTATATTGGCTCAAATATACAGTAACAACAGAGATTAGATTGATCTTTGTTTTACATTGGTGCTGAACATTATCTCAAGCAGACGTTCAATAACATCAGAAACAACAGATTCCATGTCAGACTGACAGTTTGATTAGGTAGATTAGGGATTATTCTACTTCAAGAGCTTTACTATTGATTTGGAGCTAATGTGTTTATCAGTCTTGCATCAATCCTAATTTTACTGTAAATATATCGCACCTTTATGTTAATTAATAGGGTTGGTGCTTGTGCAGTCAGGACAGGCTGCAGCTCTCTGTCATCTTGGCTATGTTATGTTCTCATTACCAGACTGAAGTGATTTAATAATTTTTTTTTTGCTTTAATGTGAGACAAATCAAATGTTTTCAAGGGTTGTGTGAACACAGAAATCCAATATTTTTGAATCAGATTTGCGTCATTTTCATATATGTAGTGCTAGTTTGGATACTTTCCCAATTCGTGGCCATGTAACATGAATGAGAACTGTCAGATCAGAGTTCCTGTGTTTTATTTTTTTGCAGTCATCAGTCAGCACCAGCAGTGTGGCAAACCAACAATGGAGTTGAGCTACAGCTGTGACAGCAGTTATGGCCCCACCCCTGCTGGCTCTTTTCTTGTACCCACACATCTCTTGATACAGCAGTGCCAGTAATAGCTGTGAAAAACAGCAAAAGCTAGCAGTTTGGCTTTTTTTTTTGCCTGCTTGACCTGATCATGTACAACCGACAAACTTTCTGCCATCCTACAGAGCAAAATGTGATGCATACGCTACCTAATAGTGTGTCCATTTTATCGATTGTAATACCACGAGTTGTCTCAGAAATACAATTTTTTTGTTGTTGGAGACTTGTGCACAAATGTATCAATGTGTGCATGTGTGCCGTTTCAACGGACAGATGTATTCACATTACAGTTAGATACAGGGTACTTATACTTATGAACCATCAAGACAGGCAAATTCTATCTGAGCAAAAAATCAGAATTGAACAATGAGGATTGTAATGTGAATACAGCCATTGAAAGGGAAAAGTGGATTCAAAAATGGATAATCGGTGATCACTAACACATCATGCTTTTCAAACCTCCATCCACTTTCTCAAATTGCTTATTTCAAGAAAGCATCATAGGGGATGTGTTTTATCCCAGCAGCATTTGGTGCAAGGCAGGAGCCAGCCCTTTGTGATAGTCTTCTGCTGGTCTCCTTCATAAACATACCCACCAAGCCAATTTAGAGATACAGATTAATGAAATCTATATGCCTTTCAGAATTGTGGGAGGAACACGCAAAATCCACATAGAGTGAGCTTGGACTAGGATGTCAGAGTTGTGAGGTAGCTGTACTAACAACTGTGCCACCATGCAGCCTTCAAAGTAAATCTTGTCTTGTAATTAAGTGGACCTTACAAATGATGGCTGTTTTAATTCTGATCTTTCAGTGATTTAGAACAGAGATAATGAGTTTTCAATTGATATATTTATAGCCAGACATCTAAAGTATCATTTTGTTCAAATTTTGTATTGAATAGCACCTCTCTTAATAAGTATTGTCAAACAGTGCTTTAAAGCATGAGTGACAGTAATACAAAATTAATCATAACATTTATAAGATGCTGGAATTTTTAAATAAAATGAAATTACATTACACACATAATTATACTTTTAAAGGCAATGCAAAAGTGATTGTTTTTCCATAACATCATTATGATTACAATGCACTTAAATCAAATTGTTATTAATAAAATACATCATAAAAATGGCAACATTATATGACTTTAAAACTAAATGAATTAATATAGAAGAAACAAATATGTAAAACAAGAAGGAACAGAAAATACACTGTTAATCTGGAATAAATGATGTTAAGGACCTGTAGTACTTCATGTTTATTATGATTAATTCATAATAACCATTTACTTAAAAAAACAGAAAAAAGTTCTTACTTGAGACCACTAAAGCTGGCCAAGGTTGTGGTTTTTGATTTTGCTCCAGCAGATGGCACTAGTGTTTTAAGTCAAATGTAGGACTTGCACAGAAGTAAAGGCTAAACTTGAAACAGCAAGAGATATCAAAGTTAAGGTCAAGAGAAAAAACTATTTTTGTATTTTATGTATAGTTGAAAAGACAAAAATGTAGCATTACAAAATATTTTATATATACAGTGTACAGATGCATATATATATATATAAAGAAATGTGTGTGTGTGTGTGTGTGTGTGTGTGTGTGTGTGTATGGGGTACCCAGTAACAACCATGGTGGAATAAAGTGCAGATGCAGTCAAATTCCCAAGGGAGGTAAAATTTTGACCCCAAACCAAAATTTTACTAACTAATCCCACTGTGGGGAGCAACTTTGCATACTTATGCCAAGTTCCAAACATGCCTCCAACGGGTACTTCACCAATAAGACATAGGTGGGATCAGTAAGCCAGGCACAGTTACTAAGTAAAGTTCCCCAGGGGGAGAAATTTCAGAATGACAAAGAGCCTATTGTCTAAACCTGCACAAAAGAGGAATGTATGCAAAAGTCGGTGGAGATACAGTAGGCTCAATAGCATGGATTTGCGTAGCAGACAAACGTACACACATTCATCATATATAGGGTGAGGCAGAAAGGACGGAGGTTTTTTTACAAAATCACAAAATTGTTAATTTTCTCTTACAAAAAATTTATTGAAAGATTTGAGTTCATATTGAAATTGCATTTGACAATTTGTAGGGATGGAAATGCAGGTCTAAATGCAAAATACGTCTTACCGAACAATTACTGAGGCCAAGTTCAGAAGAATGCTTCCGAGCAGATTGACTTGGACTGCACAGCACACATTTTCAGGGGTACATGCCATTCGTGTAGCCCCCAGCGGTCTTTTTTTCATTAGTGTACCTCGTGTACAAAGTGCTTTAACCCAACATAGGATAGTGTTACGATCAGGAACAACTTTATTTCTGTGGATATTGAAATGGCAACAAAACTCACGCTGAACTGCGGTAACACATTGGTTGTTCTTGACAAAACAGTTGTAGGCAAAAACGCGGTGTTTTATCGTCCTCGGCTCCATGGCTTCAACTAAAAAGAAAATAAAAAAATGCTAAGACTTCGCGATCCTAACGCCACCTACCACACATCTGTCACTCCACCTATTGGTGAGTTCTAGCCATTTCAAAGATGTCCGCTCTTTCTGCCTCACCCTGTATGTATTGTAAGCACCGAAGAGAATAGACAGACATCCAGGCCAGGATGGAGGAAGATTTCTTGCCTGCCAGGAAATGGAAGAATGGCCTGGTTACAGACATTACCCTGCTGGGATGCCTTATAATTTCCATTCTGGATGAGATACGAGAAGGACTAATGGACTGAGGAGAGCTGGGAGCCAGACGAAGTTCATACTGCAAATAAATGCTGTAGGTGGAAGTGTTCCTCACAAATGATCCCAGTTTGGACTCCCACAGGGCTGCATGGGAACTGGAGTACAGCTGTGTAAGGGTCCTTGGGGAACGATAGAGGGTGCTGCCGGGGAAGGTCATCCCTGGTTTTCACATGACCCAGAAGTGCTTCCAACAAGCCATGTTGTGCCACCGGAAGTTACCCCCAGGTCCAGCTTAGAAGAAGCCTACCGCCACACCTAAATGAGTCAAAGTTAGGAAGCAGTGGGCGACACTCACTGGAGGAGAGAAGAAGAGAGAGAAGAGAAAGAAGGAGAATTCACTTAAGGCAATCTATTGGCTGTGTTTATTGTACTATTGCAGATGTAAGGATTAAGAATCCATTATTTGAACCTGTATATATTGTCACGCATGCGCGATTAGGAGACAGTTTATGAATAAGTATGATTATCCACCAGACCGAGGGTTGGCACTGTCTGATAACACTTACCCTCTTTCATTCTTCTGTAGGCTATTAGAAGGAAGTCCCATCTGACAACCTTACTTCCGGTCCCATCTCTCCTGACCTCACTTCTAGTACGGGCTGTGCTGACCTCACTGTCTCCTCCAGCCCTTTATAAACACCATTTTGTTTCATA